>VZRN01002068.1:296296-367562 GCA_013397935.1 Dasyornis broadbenti
ATAGTCTCCTTCTGGTATTACTTGCCTTGGGGCTTTTTGTATCTTTACAGTAATTTTTTTCTTTAGTCAGCAATATATTCTGCCTATTTTTTGTCCTTCGTGCTAATCTTGTTCTTTGGCAACTTTCTTGTTACTTGTATGAGTCACTACGACCCAGCTCTCTGCCTTTGGTGGTCACATGTACACATACTCAGGTAAAATGTTTATGCGTTGTGAGCCAGGTACACCATTCCAGTGTTCTAAAATACTTGCATGATACTGCTGGCTATACTATTTTGTTGCCCTTGTAATGGGATTCAAGGCATGCTACTGTTAATTATATTTGATCAGGGCACTTGTATGTGTTTCACAGGATTCCTTTGAGAAGCTAATATAAGCTTCAGATCTTCCCCTTTCCTCTGAATAAATCATTTTTATTATATTATTTAACAGGTAAGGTCTGCATGTATAACAGAAATACTGGTTGGTGACAGTGTTTGTCTTGCAGGCTTTGTTAGTATCACTGACCAATTTCTCTTTCATCAGTAGGCCTATAAAACCCTTTTTGCACACTCAGTTTTTCTGTTCCTGCTCTCATTTTTATCCCTTACAGCCACTAATTTTCTTGCCATTTCCTCCAACTCATGAGTCCTTTTTTCCCACAATTTTTCAACAGACGTGGTACATGAGTTCTGCCTCTCTCAGCTGGTTTATCATCTGCAAATGCAGGCATGAAGAATAGTCTCAGCTGGATGCAACACTCTGCATTGTACCACAATTTTACTCAGTAGTAAAATACAAGACCCAAAGAAAATTCCACAAACTTTCACATTGCATTCTCATTTTGGGTTTTCTGTGTTTGTTTGTTTGTGTGTTCGTTATATCTAGTGCCTCTGTGCACCTGGATGGACAGGAGAATTTTGCCAATTTGCTGAAAATGCATGTTTAATTTACCCAAATAACTGTTCTGATGGAGCAACTTGCATTGATATGAGTCAACTGAGAGAACAACCCTTGTTTCAGTGTTTGTGTCCTCGTGATTTTACAGGTAAGGCATATACAAATAATGTAGAAGTTTGTAGTTTCATGTCCTTTTAAATATTCAAATATAAGAATGCTGGATTTTTAAAAACAAGGAATAGAGAAGTATTTGGAGGAGTAATCACACCTCTCTGCATTTTCTGCCCTCCACTCTAATGACTAATGAAATTTACAGGTTACTTTTGAATCTTCCAATTAAGGTTACAGTAAGAATAGACCTAGAATAAGCTTCAGCTTCAGTTTAAGAGACTAAGTGTATGTTTAAATGTAAAAATTCTGCATGTGTGATATATGTCTGACATCTAATTACAGTTCCTGGATATCTAATTAATGAGAGAAATGGAGTTCAGGAAGTTTGTTAGTTTGTATTAGCCTGTATTTACTCAGATAACTTTACTTACTTTTTGAGAGCTGAATTCTACCTCCTATTTTAATTCCCTAGTGAAGCACCAGTGATGGATGAAATTTAATTTGGTGTGGGATTAACTGATTCATTTTACTTGACCAAATTCTAGTCTTCGAGGCTCTCTCTATTGTACGTCAGTCTTTCAGAGGGAGATTATAACCTCTGTGTCAGATATTTGTTAGTCATTGACACAATTTCTTCAGCAGTATTTCTCTTTTAATTAGATACAAAAGAAGCCTAAAAAAGTGTCTGATATTAACCACAGTGGTTTTTTAAGTGGCAAAGAAAATAATTTATGATTTTTCCCTCCAGCCTTATCCTTTAAATAGAAGATCATTGAAGTTGGATTCTAAAATCCTTCACTAATATTTGACTAGAGAGGGAACTGAAAGAGAAGATTCAAATGTGATTCACTGCATGTAATATTAATAATATTAGTAATATTGTACATCAATATTGTAATATGTACATTAATTTAAATATAAGTGTCAAAAATATTAAGATAACTTAAATATAACCAGTTGAAATATAAAAGCAATGTTTATTACCCAAAGAATGAAAATTAATTTAATCTAAACAACTGATGGCAATACACAGAGCACCAAGCTTTAAATCTACTATCATTAAATAAAGAAATTACAGAATAATAACCCAGAGTTTTAACTATCAACCTTTCTTTTCACTTCTTCTCTATCCCCTTTAGGGTTTTATTTTTTTAATCTATATTTGACATTTTTGTTTTTTAATTGGTGTGACACCTAAAATTATAGATTTGTTAGTAAAAATAATGTTTTGCTACAATACTTTAAGGCTTTTGAGATAATTTAAAGTTTCTAGTGTACAACATGATCATGAAACAAAAGTTAAACAGGTTACAATAAATGACAATAAATATATGCACTTAATAGAATTAAACCTTATTAAACACTGAATTATGACTGAATTAAAATAGAAACAACTTTGTTGTTCAGGAATATCTTGCTATGAGGCCAAGATTCTTTCTTCTCTGAATTCTCATTGTAAGGGGTTCTATATATTGCAATAGATTTTTTTTTTTTTTTTTTTACTTTTTCTGCTTTTAAATAGTCAGTTACTTCTTCTGTCTTTATCCCTAAACATTTTCATTTATACCTGTTCATTTATGTTTATGGAAAGGGAAAGAGAGAAGGGAAACGAAGCAGCAATTTTAGCACACTCGCTTGACTCTGAATTAAATAGTTTCTGCAACCAGAAAAGCTATTGTAGTTTCACATCTATTGATTCTTGATTATATTTTAAGTTATAAACACTACAGCTGTAGCTTTTGCATTAACATTTAAATCGTGTTTGGAACAGACATCTTAGGGAACACAGAATATGACATGATGTAATATTCTCAGCTGTGAAAAACAGAACTTTGATTTAAAAAGTAATAAACCCACTTTAATTTGGTTCCATGCTCTTTAACAAAACCTTGCAGAAACTTAACATGTACACATGCAATTTTAAAATATAGATTTTATTTCTGTTTATATGTAAAAATCATTTTGGGGCATTTACTCAGAAAAATATCCCCATGTTTTGTTTAAATGCTCAAAGGAGAATAAAGAGTTATAAAATATAGTTATTTTTGTTGAATAGGTGTCATTATTTCTGTGCTTTCAATTTGCTTATACAGTTAGTTCCCTATTTCTATTTTTCTCTTTTCTGAAAATGGACAAAAACCTTTGAATCTACAGCAGTGCTTGTTAGTAACACGGCTGATGACATTGAAACAATCCATATCAGCAATTTCTCAGGTCCTGCACAGTAGACTAATTGTCCTTGAATAAACTTCCTCTAATTTATTACTATCTTTCCTTGTATGTAGAACAATCATATTGGCAGGAATTGATTTGGCATGTTAGACACTTCATTCTCACTTCACAGAATAGTCCTTCAAGTAAAATAATCTTACTACTGCTAAAATGAAATGAATCCCAAGAAAACTCACCAACCAGAATTTAAAGTACTACTTCAGTTGCATACTTTTTCGTTATCTTCAAACTTTCTTTTTATAACACTCATTAAGATTGTTCATAGATTTATCCACAATTTATTTTTTCTCTTTGATTGTTTTATTGAGACAGATCTGCTAATTTCTACAGGTGTATAGGAAATGTATATAAACATATTTTGATGGAGATTGTACTATTGAACTGCGCAGGATACTTGAAACAGTATTCTGTAGAAAATATCTCTGGTGCCACAATAACTAATGTCCCAGAGAAGGAGAAATGGGATATAAAAGTTCCTGCATCTTTCACAGTCTAGTTAACACAACGTTAATACTAATGAACAAAGAAATTATATGGCCTAATTTAAATCCTTCTCTCTGGTTAAATCCACTTTTTAAAATTCTTTTGTTGTCAAGGATAGAGTGGTGATATATTTTAACTCTGGTGGGCAGCTAAATACTACACACCCGGTTGTTCACTCTTCCCCAGTGGGATGTGGAGAAAATGAGAAGCACAAAAATAAGAAGCCTTGAGATAAAGATAAATCATTAGGTCAAAAAAAAAGCTGTTCACATAGGTGAAGCAAAATAAGGAACTCGTTCAGTACTTGCTGTTAGCAGGCAGTTCAGCCATTTCTAGAATATTTGGGAAAGGTCTCTATTTCATGTTGAAGTACATGAAGTGTATTTCTTACCACTTTACAAGTGGTAATCTCGTAAGTCTCAAAACTCAAATAAATTAAAAAATAATATTTTTTTTTTCAACAGCTCTAATCCATATAGTAAAGGTGAACAAGTAAAGGAATTTTTGTAGCATCATGGGAGGTCCCTATATCACAGGAGAGTCACTGGAATTACACAGCAGTAACTGTCTCAGCAACAGATGCTGCCACTTTAAGCTTTGTTCATTGCACTTTATATGTTATTGCCATTGTCATCTCTGAAAGAGAAATGGTTAGTGCACATAGATCCCAAACATCAACGACCATGTAGTGAAATAATGGAATAAAAGAATTCACTTGTTATGTACTGCTACAGGAATTCACTCAGAATACTTACATTCATTGGTGAATAAAAGGGAACAGCTTGTTGCTTTTCAGAAGGCTCAATTTTTTATTAAAGAAGAACTTTCAGAGATAACTGACAGACAGCAATAACAGCTGAAGTAATTCTCTTTCTAATCCTTTTCAGCAGATGCCCAGAAACATTACCTGCTGTTTAAAATGCCTTTTAGGAGGTGTGTCCATATAACACTGGTTAGGGTGAAAAGAAAATGGTTTTAGCTACTCTGTTCCTGTAACTTTGCTCCCGGTGCAGGTCTCTCCCAATGCCAGTAAAAGTCCAAGAATAAAGATGTGTTACACTGGCTCTATCAGCCAGAATCATAGAATGTACTGAGTTGGAAGGGATCCACAAAGATCACCATGTCCAGGTCTTGGCTCTGCAGAGAACTATGCCAAAAATGACACCATGTGCTTGAGAACATTGTACAAACACTTCTACTCTGTCAGGCTAGATGCTGTAACCACTTTCCTGGGGAGCCCCTTCCAGTGCCCAACCACCCTCTGGGGGAAGAACCTTCTCAGCTTCATGTCGTTCCCTCAAGTCACCACAGGGATCGGTACTTGCCCCTCTTCTTCTCCTTGTGAGGATGTTGAAGACCACAATGAGGTCTCCCCTCAGTCTCCTCTTCTGAACAGACCAAGTGATCTCAGCTGCTCTTCATATGGCTTCCCTTCTAGGCCCTTTCACCTCTTTGTGGCCCTTCTTTGGATGCTCTCCAACAGCTTTATATCCTTCTCATACTGTGGTGCCCAAAACCGCACACAGGGCTCAAGGTAACGCCTCACCAGAGGAAGGTGTGTAAGGACACCAATCCTTACAAAGACCTCTCACCTAAGATAGCAGGCTGAATTGCATGGAAACACAGAAATCTTACTCCACCTAGCATTTGACTGTACTAATTGTAATGAAAGGATAGAGAAGTAAGCAATTAAAAAATAAAAAGAACACAGTAAACTATAGTGGCATAATATTTAATTTGAAGCAGATAAACTCCTAAACAATATGTGAGGGCTAGAAATGATGTCTGATGCTGTAGCATACTCCAAACAAACTGATCTACAGTAGTTCAAGTCAACAATTTTTTTTTTCAGGTCTTGCTTTCCAAACAAAATATTAAGGTTATTGGAATTTTCATGCTGGAAAGACTTCTATTATTTAGGATGCAGCAATTACATGAAAAGGCAAAAGACTATAAAAACATTCTACATGATAATTCAAAGAGAAATGTAATATCAGTATTTAAGTTCTGCCTGTTTTTAAAACAGAGCAAAATGTTCCCAGTATAGGGGGATATTTATAAGTACATTCACATTTCTTAATATTTCAATGTTTGGTTTAATTTGCTGTGCACAATATATTTTGCCCATTTGAATAAGAAAGAATTTTGATCGAGTTTTTGTTCTTCAAGAATAGTTATGGTTAACTTAAAGATGCTATTCTTTGTTAAGAACCTTAGATGTATCAATGTCTGTGGATTTCTAAGCAAATAATTAGAAAAGTTCTCAACTGGAAGACATACTTTAAAGTACACCCTTAAACTTGGCATGTGAAATCCTCCAGATTGCTACCTCTGCTCATGAACTCCAAAAATTACTTTGACCCACCTCTATCAGCCTTGTAATTTTTAAGAGAAGTACAAGCCACTTGACTTTCTAGGACTACTAGCCCAGAACTCAAACTAAACCACCATTTTGCATTGTTAACCGAATATTTAAAAAGTAGCAAATTTCCAGAGACATAGCAGGAGAGTTTCCTATTCACAACGTTTTCCTGTGAAAGTCTTATCTCAAGTCCAGGTGCATATAAAACAACCTGGCATTTTATTCTCCTGCTTCTCACTTCCAACCAACCTACCATGCCTCATTTTATTAAGGCACGGAGCTCCCAGAATTACCTGTCAGGCAGTTAAAACTATGCTGATTTGCTTTAGTTTGTCTGACTCTTCTGGGTTTACAGCTATTGATGTCTAGCCTTTCGTTTTTGACTCATTCAGAGTAAAACTTAAAAGTTTTTTTCTCTGTGGATAGTTTGTAAGCCTCTTATTGAGATAACACTGCATTATTCATTCTCATTCCCAAGTACATAAATCTGCCGTTAGTGACAAGGGAAACTAAGGATTTGTAGCTTTCTCTAAGCATTCAGAGAGGTAGCTGGATAGACAGTGAACATTCAAATAGCTGTATATCACCCTCAAAAACATCACATCATCCAGAAGAAACATGAGGGATGTATGCCTTTTATGTAAATTCAGTTAAAAAGTCTTCTGAACAAGCTGAAGTGGTTTAAAAAGTTAATTATTTATAATAACCATTGAGACTTTCTTTTCTGATTCTCAGCTGAACTTGTGTTGATTAACTCATCCAAGTACATTTCAGATCTTACCAAGGTAAAAAAATTGTCAACAGTGTTGTAAATCACCTACCACACTAGTGGGTTTAAAACATGAAAAGCTGTGCAAGGTAGATATAATTATAGCATGTTTAAAAATATGTAATGCATTGGAAAGATGGATAACACTATAGTGTAGATCTAGTGACTTTTCATTACAAAGCTGATATCTGTAGCTCTGTTTTACTTCTGTAAAAAGACTTCAGACTTACATCTTTTATCTCTGAATATCAGCTTTCCTCTTTGAAGTATGGATAATAAGGCTAGCCACATATTGCTTTTTTTTTCTCAGACAATGTACAACATCATTAGCTGATGTAGGCCATTGTATCTCCACAGAAACTGGAATAATGCTAATGTATGAACTAAATATTCTAGACTTTCTTATGCTATATCTCAACCTTTATGCTCAGTAGTTGTTCCTTTTATTAAAAAAAAAAAAAAAAAGCCAAAAATAAACCCCAAACCTATTCTGTTGAAATATGATATACAATACCACTTTGTTACAGACTTAAAGCATGGCTTCCTCTTTTTTGTTGATGTATTTTTTTTTTGTCACATAAGCAGACTTCTTAGGCACTTTAAGACCTATCCTTTTGTTTTGGTTTTTGTTTATTTTGGGTTTTAAGCTGTATCACATCAGACACTTTCGTTCAACAACAACTTCTATACTTTGGTCTTCACTCTGGGACTCCGAATAGCTCAGGTTTACTTTTTCTGCAATATACTTGCTTGAATTTCTATGTACTGAGACATATGTCACTTTAGACACACATTCCTTCAAAATATTTGGCTTCTTTAGATCCGTTTTCATTATACCTTTCTCCTCAGCATATGCCACCAATTTAGTATAAACTCTGGATAGGAGGTTTAATTTACTTTTCAGATCAGAACATTTCAGATAAGAACATTAAAGAGTATTAGAATTTACATCATAGTACTGCATCCAGTCCTATGGCCCTCAGTACAGGAAAGACATGGAGCCTGTGCAGAGCCCTAGAAAAAATCTCCTATGAGGAAAGGCTAAGAGGGTTGGGATTGTTCAGCCTGGGGAAGAGAAGATTCCCTAGACACCTTATAGAGGCTTTTCAATACTCCAGCTTATAAGAAAACTAAAATGGAACTTTTTACAAGGGTCTGTAGCAATAAGAGAAGGGGTAATGGCTTTAAATTGCAAGATAATAAATTTACACTAGATATTCATAATGAGAGTTGTGAAACACTGGACCAGGGTGCCCAGAGATTCAAGGACAAATTGGACTGGGCTCTGAGCAACCTGAGTTAAAGAAGTCCCCGCCCATTGCAGGAGGGTTGGTGTAAATGATCTTTAAATGTCTCTTCCAAGCCAATTTATTCCATTATCCCATTATCAAACTTTGTGTCACCCACCCAAATTTGGACTGCTGCCTCAGTACACTGACATTTACCTTTACTCCAGGCTCATCACCCGTTATCTTTCTCAATCCAGAATCCTTGTGTCTAAATAATTAGACTCAATTTGCCAAGGAATTTTTATAAAACATTAAAAAAACCCACGTCCTCTCTGGAACCCAAGGGTGATATTCAAGACTTTTCCAGAGAGCAGAGGAACCTGCAAGCATGGTGCTTTTGTATCCAGGCTGGGTAGGATGCTCTTTCTGGAACTTTGCCTCTCTCTTTGAGAGTCTCTGTGAATGTTTGTTCTGTATTATTTGATATTTCACATATGGTGAGTGAAAAGGGATTGAGCTAGAGGAAATTTCTCTTTTCCAGACATGAAAATTATTTGCATATTCTTCTAGTATCCAGTTGTGATTTTAGTATGGGTCAAATTTTTTACTGAGACACATAAAAGGCACTTTGACCAACAACAAAACAAACAAACAAAGTCCTCACAAGAGGATAAGAGACTCTTTGAAAGAGTCATCTATAAAAGACTTTGCCAAGAGATAAATCTTTACAACCAGATTTCCAGCTTAATCCTGAATGCAGCTAAGAGAAAGGACAGATAATCTATTAAATGGTCAAACATCTAATTGTATGTTCCAGAATAATGAGTTCATCTAATAGCCAAGGTTATTAAAATACATCTCAAACAAATTGAAAGACATTCTGTAAAAAGTAACTCAGCTAAAGACTGTACTCAAACAACAGTTGCCGAAGAACTTTCAGGAAGGACTGTTCCTAAGTGTCCTTAAATAATTAATTACATTCTAAACCAGGAGAAGGTAAAATTTTAACTGCGTATTTAACATTTGAGAATATCTGACCATGTTTATAATTCATGCAGCAGTAGACAATCGCACTAAGTCATAAGCTGACTGTGGTCAGTAGAAGTCTTTTTGATAATTTCGAAAAGCTTTAAATTCAGCTCCATTTAAATAAATTATGATAGCTGGTAAAATGTGAGAATAAGCATAATAATTATTATTGCACTTGAATTGGAAAATGTTCATGTTAAAGTTTGGATCCCCTTAGTCTTTGAAGCTGGAACCCTACTTAATGAACATTTATGTTTGACTTGGCTGCTTTACCTATTGGGACATGTATGTTTTTATCTTGTAAAAGTTATGTTGCTGTCCTAAAAAAATTAATAGTTTTCTAGAACATTGGTCTATGGTATGGCGTAAATGTGCCTAATCACTTACACCTAATCAAAATTTAATCAGATTTAGTGTATGATGAACTCCAGTCTTGGAATTGTTATCTCCAACCCTAGTAAATTCTCATTTTTCATGAGCTAATGGAAACTATCCCCTTTATATGTTAATTAGAAAAGCTGTGTCATTAGAACATCAGATAAGAACATTAAATAATATTAGAATTTACATTATAGTATGGCATTTTTCTTGTGTTTATATTATTTAATTTCTTCCTCTCAGAACAATAACTCTTCACAGGAATTTGTGAAATGTCATTCTAAAATAGATATACAAAGGAATATTGGAAGTAAAATAACTGAAAAAGTATAATTAGACCTGCAAATTTTGACAAAATAAATGTTTTTAGATTATTTTTCAAATACTATTGTAGATAAATATGTTCATTCTGATGCCAGCTGCCATTTTAGATGTCTGTATCTTTTTTTTTTTTTCCATTAAATACAGGGATATGGTACTGATAATCAATGAATGAGCTAATTCAGTATGATGTTCTTTAAAAATCTAAAATTTAATAATTTAGTCTTAATAAGTTGTCTAGATTTCATCTATAGCTGGTGAAGATTGTCCAGTTTCAAGTTTCCTCAACCCACCTATAGCAAAAATGCCTCCATTAATGAGAAGAATGTGATTCTTTTTTTAATGTTTTACTGTAGATAGTCAAAAATAACTTTTTTTTTAAATCAGTGTGCAATTATATTTTGTTCTAAGAAGACTGAAAATCCACATATATGAATCTTAAATAAATCTTCATTTGAATATTTATGCTAACTAGTTTATAAAAGACAGTTTTTCCTAATGTCAAAACCAAGTCATTTAAATTTGATTGTTCAGCTGTCAGGCAGAACTTTGAACACCTACATGTGTGAATGCCAGATCAGTTCTTTATTTCTGCTATTTTTTTATTCTTTTCTCATTCACTGAAATTACTTTACTTTGAAAAACACAAAGATTTATTACTGTAATTAGATTTATCTAAGAATACATTTACTGCACAGTTCTACACAACTCCAACAGAAAATGAGGATATATTCAGAATCCATGAAAACCTATTTTGAACTTCTAGTGGTTCCAATAAGTATTACTGTAAGTGGATTTAGTGTATTTCAAAATAAATATATGTAGAGTTCCAGGAAGTGGAATAAAATGTGTAATTTTTAAGTGCTTACAATGCCTGTACGAGACTTGTCACTCTGTGCTCTCTTTAGGATATGTGGAAAGAACTGAGAATTTTAGAGGGCTCCGCTCATATGACCTTTTTTGGATTGAGTTCAGGATGCGACAAATCACACTACAAAAGTGAACGTTTTTATGACGTTAAATGCAATAGTATGGATGTAAAGGTTGACATTTCCGAGTGAGCCTCAACTGCCCATGCTCTGCCAAAGAGACTATTTTTTAAAATCCCTACAAGCTTCTTTGTTTAAATGGTTGAAAATTAACGGGTGTATGAGTATTTCAGCATGTGCACATCTGTGAACACATGCACTAGATCTAATTGGGTGTTATAACTGCCTTCAAAGACAGGGAACAAAAAAACATTAAAAAAAAAAAAAACTTTGAGTTGTAGTTTTATAAAATTGCTTTAATTTTAGAGAAAAATAATTTAAAAATAATTTTAAAAATAATTATGATACAATCCAGTACTTGCACACTGAAGAGAAGTGTTAGGTCATGTATTATATTTTGTTTGATAAGCTTGTTGTCATATGAAATAGAAAATGTTTAGTGGAGATAATCTACATGTACTCTTTATTAGCACACTGGTTGTTACATACATAGTTTCTGAAAAACAAAGATAATATTAAATTGGGAGTGAAAGTACAAAAATAGACCATAGCAGAATACAAAAATACACTAAAGCAGATCACATAAAACTAAAATTATCTCTAGCAACTACAAGTGCAGCTAAAGTCCTAAAGAATGCAAATTCTGTTTTTATAGCTTAAAATGTTTGGTTCAGTTAAAAATAAAACACACTTGAAATGCTAGCTTTACTACACTGTGTGATATGGAAAGCAACTGAGAGTTATATTCTTTATAAAAACCCCCAGGAGGTTATTTGATAAAGTAACACTTAATGGTATATAAGCCTCTAGATGATTCTGTTATGCTGAAAATCCTGGTTATGTACAGGGTAGAAGCACACCATATATACACATAAAGACAAAAATTTATTCATAATGTAACTAAAATATTAACATTAAAATCATTATCAGGGCAAATCTAATTGTTGGAGAAAATGAGTGAAAATGCAGCTTTAATAAAATTTTTAGTTTCTGTCCCTTTTCATGATGTTATACTCACCCTTTTCACTCCTCCTCCAGATCTTAAGGTCAATGGTTTCATAATGCTGCTGTTGGGAGCAGTGTTGCAGTCCTTCACTGGAAGGACTGTGACATTCATACTGGTGGCTTCTTCTTCATCTCTAGGATCCACTTAGGGCCACTTACGCTTTCTCTTCATTGGACTGCAGTTCTACTTTGGATCTTAATTTACATTTTATGGTGGGTCTAAAATATAGAAAATAAAATTTCTTTGTTCTTCTTATTACCGTTAAGACCAATTTTGTCCAGCCACAGGTCTTCATTCTTTAACTGGGCACTGGTGAGTTGTCAGTCGTTATGGGGTCTCCCATCTCTGATCATCCCAGTGCTCCTCATATAACATCCTATGTCTCTACTTCTCAAGGTCTCTTGTTATGCTGTCAGCCCTGTATTTGTACACAGCATTGCATTAGACTAGTAAATACAATTGTACTTATAATGCCTAATTGTTCCTATTGTTTGTTTAAAACTATGGTTTTTCCACGCAAATATTATAGTCTATTGCTATAGACTATAGGCAGTGTTGTTTTGCAGGGCTGTGGGGAAAAAAACCCTCAGTTTGCTTCTAGAATTTGTATTGAATTTGCCACCTTTCCTTCTTCTGGTCCCAAAGTCCATTTAAAAAGTTCTTCACTTTACTGATGCTGCTTCAGCAATGTCACATATTAGTCTCTTTGGAATTATTAGGTGAACTTTACCTAGATTGGGCTATTTATGGTTGTTTGCTTAAATAAACTAGTAAGCTTATTATCAGGTACAGGCATAAGCATGCTAATTTATCTGTTTCTTAACTGGCTGGTACCAATCCCAGAGCTATGCAGTTGGTTTATCTCATCATGGATTCCAAGCTAACAAAGACGCAGATGAGAAGCAAGGTATATTCTTTCAGGTTTAGTGTGTAACGCAATTAAATATCTCATCCCACAGTACACAGAAAGTGGAAGTTGGAAGTTGCATTAAAGGAGCATAGAGAAATTACTTTTGTGTGTATGGAGGGAGTTAGAAAAGTTAAAGCTAAGCTGGAAATTAAAAGAGCAATAAACAGGGAAGACAAGAAAGTTTCCTCTAAATATATTGGTAGCAAAAGAAAAGTAAGGAAAATAATGAAACAATTTACCTTTTAGGAACACATCCTTAGACAAAAAATTTAAAAGGTCATTTATAAAAATAAACAGTGCACCAGTAGTCTTTAATCAATTTTTTTACGCTCCTTCTAATGTTGTAAAATTTCTTTGTTTTTCCCTTTGTTCCTTGTGCCTGCTGAACTTATTCCTGATAGAAGAATAACATGCTTAATTGTGTGCAAAAATCTTGTTTGAGTTCTCTAAGTACAGCATTTCTCAATTACTCAGCCCTTACTCACTATGAAGTGATAATTAGGCATAAAAAGCTAAGTGGATTACTGTGGAGATCCCTCCTGATATCCATTTATCACTTAATCAGACTTTAATACCATAAATTATGCATTTCTCAGCAGTATTCAGACTCCAATAAATTTTATACTAGTTTGGAGTTACTAGGTTTTCTTGACCTCATTGTGGCAAGGAAAAGTCATAAAGTTTCCTTAAAAGATACAGCCACTCTAAGAATTTCAGATTTATAGCAAAATAATTCTTAAAGCCTGTTGGGTTGCACTAATATTTATTCATAAGGGTTTCTTGGACAAGACAATTCCATTCTCATGAATAAACATGAAAAAAATGATCCAAAATACATATTGAGTTGAAATTTTTTCCCAGCTTTTTTCCTCCTGATTTTGCCTTCCAAACCTCATTAAGAAAAACAGAAAACGAAACAAAACAAACCTATTTCCTAAGAGATTGCAACTTCCTCGGCACATTCAATTGATTTTGGAATTAATTTATCTGTTCATGTGTTAGCATGCCTTTTTGCCGGCCACTATTACAGAAAATGGCTTTCTAAAAGTATTAATCAGGATGGAATCTCCCCAGAAATGCATATACTTTGGGTTACTATTAGATCCAGTACCAACAGAGCAAATGAGAGTCTTGTAAATGTAAGATCAGGCTGCCCACAATTTTCCATGTAATAGTATATATTATAACAATAATAAACAGTAAGAAGTATCTAATTTCTTATTTTCCTATGTTCTCTATTATTTA
This sequence comes from Dasyornis broadbenti, assembly GCA_013397935.1. Taxonomy (NCBI): domain Eukaryota; kingdom Metazoa; phylum Chordata; class Aves; order Passeriformes; family Dasyornithidae; genus Dasyornis; species Dasyornis broadbenti. Next base: position 310,240 of record VZRN01002068.1, read on the forward strand.
CATATTACTTAAAAATAATTTTAACTGAGTAAGCTTTATAAATAACAGCAAAATATAATCTTGACTGTTAAAAATTTGATATTATCTCTTTTTTTTTTTGGCAATTTGGACAAATTTGGACAATTTTTAACTGAGGAGTGAAAGGATAAAATAAATATTAGAAATCATTAAAAGCATACTGGTCAACATCTCTGTAATTACATAAGGTTGCATTTGTGGTTCAGCACCTTTTGGTCCAAAACAGGGATTTCTGACCAACAAATCATGGCATATTCCTGTTTGTATTTACAGAAGTCCATAAAAAGCAGTCTTTAGGTCTTCGTTTGGTACTCCATTCCAACACATTAAAAGTGAATGAAATTGACAGAAAATACTAAAGGAGATACATAGTCATTTCCTTACCAAATTTTATCCAATGAATTTGTGTTCTCCTGATGTCTCTAACTTTAGATCAAATAGAGAGATGATTAAAAATTTTAAAACTATTTAATTATTTGAAGCAAATTGATTTCCTTTTTTTTTTAATATGTGAAGAATTTAAAATAAAATACTACCTTCTGACTCAACATTTATAGAACCTATTGTCCGATTTGAGAAATTATCCACATTTCTTGTACATTCCTCCCAAATATTTTTCTCCTGTACAGCTCTTCTATGTTATCTACTTAAGCCAGAGTGAAGTGACACTGATTACAAACAAGTTGATGGTAAAAACATCAGTAATCTACACTGAAACAAAATCAAGAACGTATACACAGAATTCATTAAATTGTTTTCAGTACCAAAATGAATAAGAATAAAAAGGTGAAAATATTTTGGTTTTGTCATATCTTCTTGGTTTCCAAGACTAATTGTAGACCTGATGGTCTTCCTTATTGATTCATATCACATTGCACAAGATATATTTCTCTTCACTACATTTTTTTAGAACTCTCCAGTTACAAGTTCGATTATTTCCTCCTGCTGGGCTAAAATCAGTTTTCAGCTAAAACCAGTTTTCATCTAAATGAGCAAGTTGTTCAGTGAATGACATTAAAGGTTACCTGAGATAAATGTGGACTGGCCTTTTTCTTGCCAAAACAGAGCTCAGAAAAGACATAATGGAATATGTACATAATAGATTTGAAAGTCTTGAGTAGATATCGGAGTTGACTCATGGAGCAGGTAAAAGAAGAAAATACAAAGGCATTATCTCCATTTCAGTTAATTATTTCTGGGGAAAATCTGCCCTCTTCAGTTCTGTATCCCCATTTGGATGCATTCTAAAATTGTTTCAAGTGCTGACAAAGTATTGGTTTGACCTTTTTTTTTAAGACACTGAGACTTATTTTTTATATGTATAAGTGGAGAGAAAAAGAGTCTGAAAACTTACACAAAATTTTTAACCAGTGTTCCAGAAATCTTATTTAAAGCAAGTTATTCTATAAATATTACTAATATAACTTATAGTGTTTTGTTAAGAATGTGATATTAATTCCTAACATTTTTAGGACTTTTTTTTTCTTTCCCAACCTTAGGAGACTTCTGTGAGGTGCAAATTGATAACTGTGTATCCAATTTATGTGAAAACGGAGGAACATGTATTGCCTATGAAGATCATTTTAAGTGCATTTGCCCTATAGGTGAGCCATTGAAAATTTATTGTATTTTTTAAACACAACAAAAAAAATATCATCCCAATATTTATGTTAAGAAACAACAACATAAAAATAGCAATGTATCTCAACAAATGCAGTGAGCGTTTTTATGAAGAAACCCACTTTTTCTCTTTGTTTAGGAAATAAAACTGCCAAATAACTCTAGTTGAGTGGTGTTAACTGCTAACACCCTGAACAGACATAATGTCAATATTCTGAATGAACTGTGATTAAACATTCTCTTTGTGGTGCAGGTTTTGAAGGTGAAAGATGTGAACTCGATATTGATGCCTGCCTATTCAACAATATAAGCTGTGCCCCAGGAGCACTGTGTATGGATAAATCTCATGGATTTAATTACACATGTTTATCACCATGTATTGGAAACACAGAGGTAGGATAAAGTGATATATTCCCCCCAGAGCTTTTTGGGAAATCAAACAACTTATTCTAAGAGCAGTGAGCTGGTGAAGCCTTGTTTCCCTTGGGTTTCCTAAACATAGTACTCATTCTTGATGTATTCTCATGCTAACGCTCCTTTTTCTTCTGTAACATATGCATGTAAAAGTGCATGATATGACTAGTCTGGTCATTGTCTAACAAACTGTGTCATGCCTGAGCTCTCCCTTTCTTGTTCTTTATAGGTTTATTCACTAACGCCTGCTTCTTCCCCTGCTTGCTAGTGCTATATTATGAAACTTGAAGAACTTTAGGCAAAATCTCTTTGCAAACCTTGATGTATTTAAAAGTTAGAAGACTAATTACACTTCAATGGGAGATGTGTTTAAAAGTTAGAAGACTAATTACACTTCAATGGGAGATGAAAGTGCAGTTAGAAAAATAATCTAAATTCTCCTTGCAAGTTACTCTTCAATGCTCACAGCATATTACAGTGAATACTACTTTTGCACATTCAGAGTTTTCTAAAAGAAATGCATTTGTTGTATCCCTCTCACTTCCCTTTAGTGACCTTTTCAATTAAATTTGGGTAGGATTCATTCATATCAGGGTGGACTATGAGATTTTGCTATGGGTTAAACTAAAATACTGTTGCACTTTTTTATTATGATAGTTATTTTAAAAGCTACGTACATAATGCTATATAGTCCTTTCAAATAGCTACACAAAGATGATAATGATTTTTAAAGGCTTTATCAAATCTTTTATTGAAATATATGCACCATAAAAATATACTATGCATAGTAAGCAATATATTTACAAAGAGCAATCAATATTTATGTCACCTTGAAGTCCATGGGTAGACACTTATCAGTGAATATGAAATATAGCACTGAAGTACTCACTATCTCGAAGGTTTATACTTAAATTGTTCAGCATCTGGTAAATTTCATCATTTTTATGATTTAAAAGTGTCATACTGAGTGCAAATATATTGTACATGGCAGAGCACCATAATGGTGCAATAATGATAATGGCTAGTTGGTATGGGAAGTGATGGTGTGCCCAGGATGCTGATGGGAACTAGTAAAACATTTTACTGTAATATTTGCTTAAAAGCTCTCAGATATATTTAATTTATTCATACAAACATTTAATAGACTATCATAAATGTCATTTGGGTAAAAAGGTAATTTTATATATACATATATATATATCAATGTACACTCCCTGTATAAGATGCTTGATTTGGGCATAATGTGAATAATTAATAGATTTTCTAATGGGAAAAGGAATAGAATATAAAATAATGGAATTGTATACTTGAGTTTTACCTGTTTTCTTAACTTACAGATCATTAAAATGATATCATTTCCTTACTGGAAAAAATAAAACTTATATTCAAACAAATATTTTAATACTTTTCTGAAGTAGTGTAAGCAGTCATTCAAAATTAAAGATTAGTATTAGTCAACAAATTGCATTATTCAGCATTTAATTCTTAATTTATTTGTTGTGGCTAGAAAATACATATATATTTTTGCATTCTTTCATTTCTTTTACATTTCCAACAGTACCTCAGGTATGCTGAACTGCTTTACCTCGGTGGATTCAGCAAAATAGATTGAAAAAATGCTACTATTTTTAATATTTTCTTAATGAACAAAAAAAAGTAATTCATTGGGGATCTTTTATCTCTATATAAACATATAATTATATTAATGTATTGCGGTTTGGTTTTTTTCTTTGCCAGCACAACAATTAATACACTATGATTGTTTTTAATGTAATTTTTATTTTTATTTTTTTCAAACAGATATTAAAATGAAAATTGAGGTGAACAGATTAAGACAGGGGACATCTTCCTTCAAATTTCAAAATCTAATCTTAACTTTGTAATTAGAATAATGCCTGCTTGCTCTGGATCAAGAATTATGAAAGACCTTTAAATCAATAAAAATTATTTCTTCTTTAAATTAGTGACTTCCAACAGGATCAAATTTTCCCACTTTGTGTTATAATGCCTTTTCTCCTGTAATATACTCAGGTAGACATGAAAAGGAATAAAGATGATATCTCTTTTCCAATTTGAACACTGATGTATGATACAAATTCTAATATTTTTATTAACAGGAGATCATAGAGAGTTTATAAAATCACTCATAATAGCAAATAATTGTAGTGCAACATGATAGGCCTAGGCAATAGAATTACAGAAACAGAGAACAGCCCAGGTTGGAAAGGATCTCACATGATCATCTAGTCCAACCTGTCATGGAAAAGCAAGCCTAGGTAAGGTTATAAATCATATTTTGAAAACCTCCAGTGATGAAAGTACCACATCCCTGAATAGTTTACATGCTCTGAAAGTCCACCTGTGACCCAAACAATCACAAATGTGGAGGCATTCTAAGACATTCTGGGCCCCTCACTTCAAGAAAGATATTCAGGTGCTGGAGTGTGTCCAGGAAAAGGCAATGGAGCTGGAGAAGGTTCTGGGGAGGCTGAGGGAGGTGGGGTAGTTTAGGCTGGGGAGAAAGAGTCTCAGGGAAGACCTTCTCGCTCTCTTACAACTGCCTGAAAGGAAGTTGTAGCCAGGTGAGGGTCAGCTTCTTCTCCCAGACAACTAGTAATGGGACAAGAGGACATAGCCTCAAGCTATGCCAGGGGAGGTTGGACAGCAGGAGGATTTTTTTTCACAGAAAGATTTGCTGAAGTTAAGAATAGACCACTCAGGGAGGTGGTGGAGTCACCACCCCTGGAGATGTTCAAAAAACGACTGATGTGAGACTTAGTGCTATGGTTTAGCTGACATGGTCGTGTTTGATCAAGAGTTGGATTCAATGATCTTGGAGGTCTTTTCCAGCCCTAATTATTCTATGATTGTACATGTCTTTATTTTTGGTGGCCATGGCTATATCTCACTGAAGAATTTTATTGTTTCCCTTAAGACACTTCTTTTTCAAAATTCTTTCAGCAAGCTTAAAAAGTCATCGTTTCCTTTAGTACTTACTAAGAAAAATTTGAAAGTGTAACCATAAACTACAGGAACAGCAAGATATTGACCAAAGGTTATTGTTTTTTAAAAGGAAGCATAGGAATTTAACAGTACTTTTCAATTATTTTTCATTCTCTTTTCACTTTTAAAATGTAAAGAGACACACTTAGCAGACATCAACTTGGTTGGTCAAAAATAATTCCCATAGAAGTTAGTAAGTTCTATGAGTTCCTCTCAGTGTCTATCTACAACTTTACAATACTGAAGTTAATCGAACTCCAGTTGCATATTTTACTTGAAAGTTTTCTCTTTTAACGAGCCAAAGATTCCATGTTACTCTGTTGAACTTGCAGTCAAGACTATAGCTCTAACCCTTCCAATGAAAATATCTATATGCTCAATATATATTTCATGTTTAGAGGAGTTGTCACTTTCATGTTTGTTCTGGTCCTTACGTGTTTCGCAACTTTACAAAGTTTCCTCATCTGTAAAAGTAAGACAATTTCTATTTTCATTATTTTTAAGACATACATTTTATCCACTTGCTTAGTGTACACCAGTTTAGGAAAGAACATAGGGCAGATTAACTAAAATTACACTTCTGGAAAAATTTGAGTACTCAGGTACAATTGACTTTGCAGTAATAAAATCTGAAGACTATAGTAAAATTATATGCCTGGGGAAAAATATACATGAGTATGTGTGTGTGTGTGTGTGTGTGTGTGTGTGTGTGTGTGTGTGTGTGTTTGTGTTTATAAAATGCAGTTCCATTCAAACTGCAGAGAATTCCATGAAATGTGAGATGAAAGAAGTGTTAGGAAATAATGACTCCAGTCTTATCTCGAGCCATTGACAACACATAATACTTAGGGAAAAGACAGACGTATAGTAGGGTTTTATCCCTGAATTCTGCAAAGGGAAGGTAGGAGAAGAAAAAGTCCTCTAAGGACTAATTATATTTCCTAGCTGAAATAAAATCTCCTGGTTGGTATTGGAAGTATTTATCAAGACTACATAAAAAGGGCAGATTTGTGTTAAAATACTTGCCATAAGCAGAAGTATGATGGTCAGACTGACGAGAATAGACCTGTTTATGGTCTGTTGAAATATAAGATTTGTATTTAAATACATTTCATAGCTTCTATTTCAATTTAAACCTGCTTTAGATTGCACTAACATCTTAAAAGGTAACAGCTTTCTTCATAGCATAAAGTATCAAAATGACATAAGAATATAAAGAATATAATGTTGTGGCACTATTGAAATATTTGTCTTAATTGTCTAAGCTTTTCTTTATGGTCTTCTAGAGTATAAGTTTATTTGACCTATTGGGGCTCTGAGAAAATAGTAAGTATCAGGACAAAATCCAGGAACACCATATAAAAATAAAAGAAAACACAAAATAAATAAAAGAAGATAACAATTCCCATACCATACACATAGAAGAGGTGGGGGCTTTTGCATTTCTGTTGAGCTGTGGTTTTCTTCAGGATGTTGTCATATTGAATAAGTAACCCAAGGTAAGTCTAAAATTCAATACTGAGAGTGTAACAAAAATCTCTTCATTTTAAGGTCAATTTCAAACTTAATCAAAGACAAATGAATATTAGAATATTTCTGCCAAGGACTTTTATTATTACAAACCTTAATGACATTATAAAGAGATTCAGACTCAATCAAACTGAAGTACTAGTGCATTAACTCATCTTCTAGACACCATTTTCTTTAAAAACCAATTGATTAGAAGGAGGAGTCTTAATTGCTTTGAAATGAATATGTAGTTATCTGTCTTCATACCAGCAAAAATTTTCAAGGAAATGAAAAGGGGACCTAAAAGTAAAATGAGGAATGGAGTATTCATTCAGACTTATAACTTTCTGTAGTTTTTGAAGAATACAGAAAATACTGGTTTAGCAAGTAATATTAGTAATTAAAAACCAAAAGGAAAAAAGCCATTCCAGTCTAAATTTACCAATCTTTCAATATCTGCAAATTGAAAAGAAAGAAGCTTCTGATTTTCCCACAGCATAAACGTAATTTATAAACATATAAAAGATCCAAGGATAAATTGAATCAGCATTATAATTGCAATGAAAGAAAATTAGGTCTTTTTTTCCTGATAGCCACATATTCAGCTAAATTATACAGTGTAGGAACAGTTGCTCTGCTCTTTCAATGGAAAAATAACAGTCTAGTACACTACTGTCCCTCCTAAAATGAGCACATTTTAGGGGCAGTTGTGAAAACGGTACTGTTAAATTAAAACATAAGTGCCTTTTTCCAACTAAATAATACATTGATATATTGATTTAATAACATACAGTATTTTAGGTTCTTGGAGATATATTTTTATATATGTATTACAACATAAAAAGACTCAATAACTAGGTTTATTGCCAATGGCTTATTCCATTAAATTATCAGGGAAAAAAATCCAACATGTAAAGAATGTGTATGTATGTGGTGGGTTGATTCAGGCTACATGCCAGGTGCCCATCAAAGCCACGCTATCAGTGCCCTCCGCAACTGGACAGGGAAGAGAAAATGGATTATGAGTTGAGATAAGGGCAGGGAGAGATCACTTAACAATTACTATCACAGGCAAAATAGACCTCACTTAGGCAAATTAGTTGAATTTAATACTAACAAAATCAGAGGAGGAAAATTAGAAGTAAAATCTTAGAAGCACTTTCCCCCTCCTCCCTCCTTCCTTCCGGGGTTTAATTTTATTCCCGATTTTCTAACTCCTCTTCCCTCCAGCAAAGGAGGGATATGAGGAATGGGGGTTATGGTCAGTTCATCACATGTTGTTTTTGCCGCTGCTTCCTCCTCAGGGACGGGAGTCTTTCCCCTGCTCCAAAGTGGGTTTCTTCCCATGGAAGACTGTTCTCCCCAAAGGTTTCCAGTGTGAGTCTTTCCCATGGGTTACAGTTCTTCCTGACCTGTTACAATGTGGGTCTCTTCTACAGCATGCAGTCCTTCAAGAACAGGCATGGGTCTCCCATAGGGTCACAACCTTCTCTCAGACAACCAGCTGCTCTGCTGTGGGTCTCCTCCATGGGCTGCAGGTGGATCTCAGCATCCCCAGGTCTTCCATGGGCTGCAGCTGCCTCACCATGGGCTGCACCACAGGCTGCAGGGGAATTTCAGCTCTGGCACCTGGAGAACCTCCTGCCCCTCTTTCTGCATTGACCTTGGTGTCTGCAGAGCTCACGTATTCTCACTCCACTCTTCTCTGACTGCAATTACTTCTGTGAAAAAAAACTTCTTTCCTTCTTCTTAACTGTCTTGTCCCAGAGGCTCTACCACCGTCACTGATGGGCTTGACCTTGGCCAGCAGTGTGTCCATCCTAGAGCAGGCTGGCATCTGTCAGACATGGGAGAAGCTTCCAGCAGCTTCTCAGAGAAACCACCTCTGTAGTACAACCCTGCTACCAGAACCTGACCATGCAAACCTAATACAATATATTTGTAATTCTTATCTTCAGCTATGTGCAAATGGAGGTAGCTGCTTCTACGATGAAGAAAATCAGAGATCTCACTGTGTCTGTGCTCTCGGATGGACTGGAAACACATGCCAAGAGAATATTAATGACTGTGAGATAAACCAGTGCCAACATGGAGCCACATGTGAAGATGGAAATAATAAATACAGGTACTAACATGTTGCTTTCTAATATAAGCCTTCATAAAATATTTTGTACCATATGAAGACATTTTCCCTTTCAGAAAGAATTACGAAGTGTGTTGTTAATGCAGTAATATAATTTTCATATTATAAAATGCCACGGAATACTAATTTTCAATAAGGATGTGCATTCAGTAAAACTGTGTCATCTGAAGTGTTGCACAGGAAGGAATCACAAGTGTTCCTCTTTGCTGGTCAAAGAAGTAAAACCCACTATGAGAAATCTCACATAAACAAATAATCTATTTTATTAAATGGCAAACATTTTATGAGCCTGGACTGTGTCATAGAGTGTCTTATTAAAATTTGAATGATAATTTATTATCATTTCAGTTTTTGACAAACCCATAAAGTGTGTGTTCTCCTTAGTGAGCTGTAACGTGTTGTAGATATTTGAAAATGAGATTTTATAAAATATGGTGAAAAAATAAATAGGAAAGGTTTTCTTCAATAAACAGAATTCAGCTGTTCTTATCAGACTTGAATTATTTATTTTTCATCTACAAAATCCAGAATAAATGAAACTTCTCCATAATGTCTGTGAATGTATTTTGAAAGACATAATTCTATGCTGTGTCATGCCCTACTTAGAAGCACTGTAATTAGTATGCTTTAGTGTTTCTATTTAGAAAAGATTGCAATAGGGGACAAAATTAAAATAGAAGCAATTAAAACTTTCTTCCACTCCACCTCTGTTTTTATATTATTATCTGTAAAAATAACTGAAATCACCAAATAAGAACACAAATGGAGACAAGTGATTGATTCTCAGTACACAGGAGTTAAAGGAATTTTTTCAAAGAATCCTTATAAAGTATACATCATTCCTTTTTCCCAGCTGGCAACCAACTCTTGTGTCAAATTACTGGACCATATTTTGTCACTCTATTTGACTGATAACTCTGTGGCTTTCCTTTCTGTTTTCAGGAAAATAATTCTGATGGAAGTATAAAGCCATGTTTATGTTACAAAATCCACTAGCATTTACTGAGAAATTAGTAGTTCTGAAGACTTCTAGTAAAAAAGAACTTTTGATTTTAAGTCACTAATCCAGACTTGATTTACTGACTTAATTCTTAATTCTGATTTAAAGACTTAATTCTTACTTTTTCAGTCTTTGAAGGACATATTAAATAACAGATCAGTCTGCTTATCTAAGGAACAAGAAAACATACCTTTAAGATCTGAATCCTAGATAGTTGGTTTTGGTAGCAGAAAACTTGACCCCAGAAGAACACAACTGGTTATTTTGTCAAGACAAAGTGTAGCCTGTTACTGTATAATACCTGCTCTCTTGAAAGAGAATGGTTGTTTCTCACTGGCAGTGAAGCATTTTTTAAGATAACTAAACTATGCCTGCCTTAAACATAACGATGTTTCCCAAGACATTGTTAGCAAGTGAAACAAAAATAATTTACCCTTTCCAAGACACAATTAAAACCAAAAGAATACAACAGGAAATGCTAAATGTAAGTCCACCCACCTTTTTCTAAAGAATTTTAATTTGCATTTCTATCCTAAAATGGGTATAATTTTTAATTAAGGCAGTTATCAAAAGCTGTATGTGATGCAAAATAGTTTCAGGAAGACATAAGAAAACTGTCAGCAGAATATATGGAGAATCAGATGTACAAGTGCCATTAAGAACCCTACAGAGATCCATTTTTAAAACTGTTAAAGTCATTCAAAACCTCGCTTATTAAGTGCAGAAGATAAAGATATGCCAAAAATGTATGTATTAGGTTTTTATTTATATAAAATTTGTGTAAAATTCTAGACCTTTCTCCTAGTTAAAAAAGTTTAAATTCTAAACTATTAAACTTTGGTCATAATGTGTTTTTCTAATGGTAGCTTCATATAGTGATGCTAACACAAGGAATGCTTGGAAAATATCCAGCTTCAATTCAAGAACATCCCTCTGTTTTTAAGCTCTTACATTTTGGAAGCCATCAGTTTTTTCCAGATAGAAAATAGGCCCTCAACTGAAGGAAATGTTTCTAACTTTCTGTCTCCTTCCCATGGCATATTCTTTTTCTCCTCCCATTTTGAAATTATTGTTCCAGACCGTAGTGTCACATAGATGTATATTTATATATACATATATATATGTGAAGATAATTTTCTTTGCGTTCAGGATGAGGAATTGCTCTAAGTGAAGGAGGAGGAGTTTTAAACTTTTAAATAGTGTAATTTTCAGCAAGGCTACATACTGAGACACATAATTACAGTAAGAAGTCTTAGGAGTTTTATTCCTTTGGTTTAGAGAGCCTTCTCTTACAACTAAAGCAGCCTCAATCACACTGACACAAAACCTGTAATTAATTCAAATTAATTGTTGCACTTCCAGCTGAGTCTGTGCTGTTTGGAGATATCATAAAGGCAATCAGCATGTATTTAAAATTATAACTTCAAAGAATTACTGCTCCTGCCACTGGGTTGATGGTGTAGCTGTCAATATAAATCTGGCACATACCATGCAGTACACTAACTGCACCCATATGGCAGAAGAATCTCTTGACCTTTGGTCATATACACCTGAGAGAAGAAAAAAAAAAAACAGACAATATCCATTACCTCAGTAAGTAGACAGTGTTTTTACATTGAAAAGAAAAAAAATTCCTTTCTAAAAACCTGCACTGTTTGATAATGTTCTGTGTTGAAGAAGAGAGAGAACTGATTTGATATGGCTCAATGAGAAGCATTTAATGAATAACTAAAGCGAAAGATATCTTCAAGAAGTATAATCTCCTGTTTTGAAATCCAAGGGGAAATTTATTACTCCATTTTCCTCACCCTTGTAAATTCTTTTCTTGTCACTGTTACATTTTGGACAACCAAGTTCCTAACTGAAATAAGTTAATAATAATAGAAATTTTAGTACAGTCTATTCAGTGGAAAGGGGCAACAGAGTGAAAAGACAAAATTTAAAACTTGGTGTAGTTTGCATTACCTGTCCTGTTACCCATCTGTTCAGTCCAGTCTGTTCAGATGAAGTCCTACACCTACCACAAGCCCAGGAAAGCCCAGCAAGAAGGACTGAGAACTGTTAGATTAAGACTTTTGAAGAGGCTGTATTTTAGGATTTACCACTATTTAAAAGGTCATGATAAACTAATATATTTTAAATATGTATTTTATTCAATAGCTATAGCTCTGATGTTTGCATTTCATTAGTTTTTATGCAGAAAAACATCTCATTAAGAAATTAGATTTGGTGTACCATAAGAGGTGAATTGACAACACATTCTTCAGTATTTAATGTACAAGTTTCAGTGAATATAATTAAATAATGAATTAATCTCACTATGAAAGAGTAAAGTGACACATTGTAGAGTAAAATGCTTTAAAATATGACACTTCTTTGCAGATTGGGAAAGTAAATGTAATTTAGATAACTTCTAAAGAATCATAAAACTTAAAGCTTCTATTATTTTATTCATCCTTGACTTTTTCCATTTTCTTCCAGCTGAGTAAATTGAGCTGTTTGATTACATTATTTTGTATATCTAATTTTATTTTTTCAAGTTTATTCATCCTATAGTATATATGCAATTTTACTACAAGACTTAGTTGACAGTGCCATATAAAGTTAGTACTGTGATATACACAGTTTTCTGCAGCAATAATAGGCTTCTTCCACTGGAGAAAGAGGAGAAACACTTTTTCTCCCTTGTCTACAACTCCAGAAGATAGGTGAATATTTGTCACAATTTCTTAGGGAATATCTCTGCAATGTTACACAACAACTTTTATGCAGGGAATAGAGATGCATATAAAAAGTCAAAGTGAAACTAAATAACCTTTTAGAACATTTATGAATGTGTGTACAGTTCACATTTCAGTTGGAAAAAAAGATAATTAATACTGAATAAATGCAGCTAATATGCCTGGACTAATACTAATAAACATCTATGTAAATAAGAATAATAAATATTAAGAAAACAAAGTAGAAGGATTCTGAGAAGTCTTTGCTAATGCCAGGCTTCAGTGCTCCTATATCCTTCCTTCATCAACTCAGAAAATCACTAGGCCATGTCCTAGCACAGATTAGCATAAACAACTTCAGTCTGGTCTTTGGCTTTATGCAGTCATTTTAAACCTTCATTTGCTGTACACAGTTATTTACTCCGTAACACAAGTCACACTACATCTTTTAGTGCAGGCAGTCTATGATGACACCTTGACAGCTGCATTGCCTGGACTAAATAACACCAGCTTGCTTACCCACACATCTGCTGTTTGAGACATTTAGTGATAAAAAGTTGGTAGCAACACACTGTATCTATGCCATAACCATAGGCATTTTAGCAGCACATTCCTCCTTAGACTAAATTCCATGCCTGACTTCTCTGATTCTCCATTTAACATTTATTTTGCAAGCATATCAAATTATCGTGCAAAATTGACTAGATTTAGGCATGGGAGTAGTAACATACAATCATCTGCATGGTATGTGTGGGAGCACAGCAGCCCTCAAATGACTTGTGTTTGCTACTCACTACTAAAATCCATGTTTGTAGAAAAAGCTATGAGGTATTGTTTTTCTCTCACAGTATCTGTTACGCTCAAAAATCTTGCTGTGGATGAAAGACGACATATGTGAATCTAAGAAAGTGTTATTATTCCCATTAAAGTTAATACGAAACCTTTTCACAGGCTTTTCTCTGGTGCCATGCTCCTGCTTTCAGTGTTCCCCCAGTTTGTAAGGTTGAAATTTTAATCCTCCTTAGAAAAGAGGCTGGGGAGGTGTCATTAGCATCTGCTGTCTCTGATGGGAGATCTCCCTCACACACCAGATGGGCCGCTCCAGAGCTGAAGCTGAAGCAGGAGAGGCAGCAGGTCCTGACTCCAGCAAAGGGGTTAAACCAGTGACACCCAGACCAGGCCATGGAAAGTCTGAGTCCCCGTGCTGAGATGGCAGTGCATAGCCAGGTCGTCCCTCTGATAAGACAAAACACATGTTCACTGAGCCAGAAATACACTTACAAATGGAAATTCTAGTATTGTATCTGTCTGTATACAATTTTTTTTTTTAATTTATTGTAGAGAAGCAGCTTTGAAATAAATGACTGAAAATCAAGTCATGCCTCAAAGCTTTTGATATCATGTTCACTATTTTATTACTGCTGAAGATAATAATAAGAAATTTAATAATAATACAGCACTTAATTATGTTGTTACAGATGAACCATAGTAAATTAAAAGACATTCAGTCATAATTTCATCAGGAAAAACAAAGTGCATTTCATTCTTAATTGTCTTCGATTTCTTCAGACACTGAAGCATTGAAAAATAAGATATTAATGATATCATTGGTTATAGTATGGAATCAGAAGTATGAAATTGAAACAAGAAGATTGTACATCTGTTTCTGTGTAGTTTTCTGTGGTCTCTGAAGATAAGCTATACAACTAGTAATAGTCAGGAAATGACAGAGCATTCTTTATCCTCCTTTTCTTGTTAAGGAGAGCTCTAAGTTAATATTCTATTCAATGTTAATGATAATAGCTACATTTTCAAAGAATGATTTAATAGTTGTATTTTTAACAGTGCACACACTAGTCGTTACTGTAAAAAAACTTTAAGAAAATAAAGTGATTAACTGCATCAGAAAGATTAATATGACTGGTTGTTTACCGTATTATTATAGGTGTATTCAGAAAATGTGCAACTAAAGGTAACTAAAAGCACACCTGGTTTTAATGTTTATGCATAATGAAATTTTATGCAAGTCAAAATTTATATTTAGCTATAAATGTAATTATCTAACACCACCTGCAGCCAAGCCCAATGCAGCCACTCACTCACTCCCACACCTGCACGATGGTGAAGGGAATTGGAAGGGTAAAAGGTAGAAAACTCAGAAAATTCATGGGCTGAGATAAAGAGCGTTTAACAGGCAACACAAAAGCCACGAACACAAACAAAGCAAAACAAGGCATTAATTCACTGCTTCCCATGGGCAGGCAGGTGCTCAGCCATCCCCATCACACATAACAGGTGTTTGGGAAGACAAATGCCATGAGTCAAAATATCCCTCATTTTTTCCTTCTTCCTTCCTCACTTTATATACTGAGCATGATGTCATGTGATATGGAATATTCCTTTGGTCCGTTTGGTTCTCCTGTCCTGGCTGTGTCTCCTCCCAACCTCCCATGCACCCCCAACTTGCTCGCCAGTGTGGCAGTGTGAAAAGCAGAAAAGACCTTGGCTCTGTGTGAACCCTGCTCAGCAGCAAAAACAAATCTATATTATCAACCTGGTTTTCAGCACAAATCCAAAACAGTGGATTAAAACCAAAAGAATACTAGTACTAGCCACTGTAAAGAAAATTAATTCCACCCCATCGAAAAACAGCACAGTAAAGTAACTGTATGAGATTATTTTTGTGAACCCCACTCCATTAAAAAATAAGAAACAGGATCAGCTGAAGCTCCCAAGAGGAGGTGAAATTTCTTATTTGCTAAGAAGTGACTGAGGTTGGAAGAGAGAATGCAGCAATTATATCCACTTGAGTCATTACTGCAGTAGCAATGGATCTGTAAAGCAAAAATGATGGTGCTGAAGAACACACAACCACAGTATATGAGATATGGAGGGCTTACTTCAAGCAAGCTCTATTTTGGTGCATGGACTGAAAGCCCATTAACAGTTGGTGTACATTAGCTGTACTCCAAGGCACACAGCTCCTGATTTAGTTTCCATATGTCTACCATAAAAAAATGTAGGCATGGTAAGCAAGGACAGAAGCAAAGAGCCACATGAGCATTCACTTCTGTTAAAAATAAAGGGAAAAATACTCTTTCTGCCAGATGGATCAGCAGAGAAAATTACTATAATCAAGGCTGTAACTTGTTGGTTCTTTCCATCTTCTGGATAGCATCTCTATGGATCAAGAATATGTAATATTATTGTAAAATTATCTCCTGTGTGAAGAGACCTCTGGACATGACAAGGAGAGGATCAATCAAAAAATATATTGCCAAGTACAGGGGATTTTCTAATTTTATGAGATGTGGGTCAGCTATGAGATAATCCAGATTTATTTTTTACTCACACAGCAAAAGAAAACAAAAAGGCAGAAAGGGAAGCATAAAAAAGTCATCTCCAGTCTTATACAATTCAGGTGCCTGCCTGCATTTTGGAAAAAGATTCTCTGAACAACTTCTATAAAATATACTAAATAATATCTGTAGAATTCTATGCATTCTTTTTTTTTTAGTTAGACGGAAATTGTAACTTTTGTTACTAATGATAAAGCACTTTTATACAGATTTTATATCTAAACAGGTTGTAATATTGTTTCTTCCTAGAGATTTTGTAGCAAGTAATATTTTTTTCAGAAAAAAACCCTCAAAATACATAATACTCATATTTATAAGAATTTTCTCTTTCAATATTTTCATTTGAATCTTAATATTAGTATAGCTCCTGGTTTTTCCTGTGTAAATAGTTAAGATTTTAATTTAATTATTGCTAGTAGTGCATGTGAAATGAAGTTACTTAGTGACTAATTAAAGGTAGAGAAAGGAGATTGAAAAAAAAATTGTGATTCATTTGTGGGTAATTCAAAGGGAGAGTATTAACATTATTAGTGATTATTGACCTATATATTCCAGACCAGTGATTTTGTTGAATTTTTCCCCCTCCGCCCCTCTCCTCTAATTTCAATAACAGGTGCATATGTCCCCTTGGTTACACTGGCACATTTTGTGAACTTGATCTAGACAACTGCATTGGAAACCAGTGCTCTCAACATGGATTCTGCCAGGACCACTTGCATAATTACAGCTGCTACTGTATGCCAGGATATGAAGGGCCCTTCTGTGAAGTTGAAATTAATGAATGTTCAAGTTCACCTTGCAAAAATGGAGCTACTTGTATGGATTTAAGTGGCCACTTTTCTTGTCATTGTACTGCTGGGTTCAAAGGTAAGTTTTGTCTTTTGAAGTGCCTCGTATTACAGATGTGGTTTTCCCTCTCTATGTAAGCAATGTTTATGTGACTGTATAATCACAATTACATATAAATATAAATATGCATACATTTGTGTCTGTATGATTTACAAGAGTTTTAACTGAATTAGCATTGAAATTCTTGTGTTGTGCCTCCTAGCTGTTCCTTAGCTGACCTTCCCTTCACTAAATGTACAGTTCTGAGCATTAGCTTTGATTCTGTTGGCAAAAAAATTGATGAAGTCCCAAACCACAATTTTAATTGTATTATTTTAATTTCGCAGTTATGCAGTGTTAGGTGTTGTGGCTTCAGTCATACACAGGCTGATAAGAACAAATGTTTCGGTACAGAACAGGAAAATCTAAGCTTGAGGAGGACTGAGATCAGCAGTATTATCTCTCTGCATGTATAGAATATCGCCTGTATTTGAATGAGTTGTTCAGACTCCCCTTCTACACATGGGAGACAGAGCACCTGCCTGTCCTAGACATCTTTTAAAGGAAGAGGTGGGCTGTAGATTTCTGCATTGCATTAGATAAGTCCTACATAACCTGACAACATGATTCCTTTTTGTACTAATTTGTTTTGTGTGAATAATACTAATATTCAGACTACATGTGGGACACAGAAAAATCATTTTTAATCTAGCAATACTAAAATGTTGCATTTCCAGTTTTTGTCTATATCATCAAGAATGAGCAATTAATGCTCAAAATGCTTCTCTATTTTTATTGATATAAATATCAATATTTTATAATCTGTGGTATACTATCACTAACAAAGGCAAAAATAAATAGCATAGTAAGCACAGTGTCATTTGTACTAATCAAACATTAACTTACAACTTCTTCTTGCAAGCTGCTGAGGGCTTTTGCTCCAATCCAGGGAGTGTGTGTAGTACTAGATTTTTAAGTCCCGGTTAAACCACTGGGATGGATAACACTTGTATTTGGATTTTTCTGGGTTACTGCCAAAGTGTTGAATTACTAAGTAATTATAACTTCACTGCTATTTTTTCATTATACATTCTGGCTAGTTATACATACTTTTAATATTTAAGCACTAAAATTTTTAATTTCAAATATGTTTATAATTATTTACATATTTCATTTACACATATTCATTTACACATTTATGTATGTGATATACATTTGCAGATTTGTTGTCCTCAATTTTAGTTGAGTATATAATCTCTTGGTCATTTGCTTATGCATTTAGTAAAAGGTGTTACTTCTGGTTCATGCTCATTTGTTAATAAATGTGCAACGAAACAGGATTGTCCCTGAAGTGACTTAAATTCCATTACGATAGCAGAACTGCATGTCTGAATACAAGTGAAGAAAAAAATACTTGGCTCACCTGTACAAAATCTAACAAAATGTTTTTCCATCTTGCTGCTTAAACCTCAAGCCTTATTTTGTACTTTGCTGGACTTCATTGGGAACTTCAACCCCTCAATATTTTCTACAGGCACAATACAGTGGGGTATAACATCTACTTGGAAGGGTCCCATGGGATAAGAACCTCGAGGGAAGAAGGGCCTAAGAAAATCTATCACCACGTCCAAGCTCAAGATCAGTTTGTCTCAAAGAGCAGACAGAAAATATCAGGAGGCCTGTATGGATGATCAAGGAACCCCTGGCCAAATTCAAACAAAAGAAAGGAAAGATACAGAGGGTGGAAGCAAAGTCAGGTAACCTGGCAAGAAATACAGAGGTACTATCTGAGCATGCAGCAAAAAGTTTAGGAAGGTCAAAGGTCAAGTGCAGTTGAATATGTTGAGGGCTGTGAAAGACACCAAAAAGGATTTCTGTGAGCATAGAGGTGATAAAGGGAAGAGAAAGGAAAACAAAAATGAATATTGAAAAGTTTGTGGCAGTGAATGCTGCCTTTGCCTCAGTCTGTACTGGTAATACTGTCCTTTAAAAATTCAACAACCTGGAGAACAGAGAAAAAGTCTGAAGCTCATAAGACATACCCTTGATGAATGAGACTCATGTCAGGAAATACTTAGGCAAGCTGGATATATGTATGCCCATGGGCCCTGTGGGGGTGCATCCACAAATCATATCATCACAGAATTTTATAGTCATTAAAGCTGAAAAAAATTGAAATCACTGTCGAAATGTTAAGATAGCACCACCACGTTCACTGCTTAACCCCATCCCCCTGTGCCACATCCACATACTTTCTGAACAGTTCCAAGAGTGGCAATTCCACCACTTCCCTGGGCAACCTATTCCAATACTTGATCACCCTTTTAGTGACGATTTCTTTTCCTAATATCTATTCTAAACTTCCCCTAGCACAACCTGAAGCCCTTTCCTTTCACTCTGTGAATTGTAACTTGAGAAAAGAGACTGACCCCCACCTTGCTATAGCCTCCTTTCAAGTAGTTGAAGAGGGCAACAAGGTTCCCCCTTAGTCTTCTTTTCTCCAGCTAAAAACTCCAGCTCCCTCAGCTGCTCCTCATATGACTTGTGCCCTAGACCCTTCTCCATTTCTGTTGCCTTTCTTTGGATATGTAATACTGTGTGACCTGGTGGATGTCATTGCAAAGTCACTGTCATTTAACATTAATAGATCATGTTGATTAGCAGAAGCACCCAAAGAATGGGGGAAAGCAAATTCGCTTTTCAAGAAATGCAAAAATGAAATCCTGGAAAAGCTCAAGCAGGTCACCATTGCCTTGGTACTTATTAAGGTAAGGCAGCAGCTAATCTTGGAAATCATGAATTACAAAAAGATTGCCTGGAGTAATCAACATGGATTCAGCAAGGGTTAGTCATACGTGACCAACCTGATAAACTTCCAAAGTTTATGACTGGCTTGTAGATGAGGTGAGAGCAGTGTGTATTGTCTACATTGATATTAGCAAGGCTTTCTGCATGATCTTCCACAAGATTCTCATGAAAAACCTGATGAAGTATGGGCTGGATGAGTAGACAGTGAGGTGAACTGAAAACTGGATGAGTGGCCAAGCCCAGAGGAAGGTGGTGAGTGTCATGGGGAATGTCAGTAACCAGCGGTGTACTCCAGGAGTCAATAGTGGATCAAGTCCTTTTTAACTTCTTCGTTAATGATCTGACTGATGGGGCAAAGGGCACCCTCAGAAAGTCTGCAGGAGACATGAAGATGGGAGGAGTGTCTGATACACCACAGGGTTGTGCTGCCACCCAGAGGGACCAAGACAGGCTTGACAAATGGGCTAACGAGCCTCATGAACGTCAACAGTGGGAAGTGCTGAATTCCGCACCTGGGGAGAAATAATGTCATGCACTAGTGGATACCTTGGGCTGATCAGCTGGTGTGTGGCTTTGCAGAGAAGAACCTGGTGGGTTTGGTGGACATCAGGCTGAATGTGAGACAGCAGTGTGCCCTTGCTCATAGAAGGCATATGCCTGGGCTGCATTATGAGGTGTATTGTCTGCAGGTGAAGGAAAGTGATGCTTTCCCTCCACTCAGCTCTGGTACTGTGGCTGTACCTGTAGGACTGTGTCGAGTTCTGGACTCCCCAGTAAGAGATACCTGGACACACTGGAGAGAGGACAGTAAAGAGCCACCAAGATGATGAAGGGACTGGAGCACTTCTCCTGTGAGGAAAGACTGAGGAAGCTGAAACTCTTCAGCATGAAGAAGATAAGGCTCAGAGGGGGATCTCATCAATATATACAAATACCTGAAAGGAGGGTGTACAGAAGATGGAGTCAGGCTCTTTTCAGTAGCTCTCAGTGACAGGACCAGAAGCAATGGGCACACATGAAAACATAGAAGTTGCTGTCTGAACATCAGGAAATACTTTCTTACTGTGAGGGTGACTAAGCACTGGCACAGGTTGATCATGGAGGTTATGGAGTCTCCATCCTTGGAGATATTCAAAAGCCACGTACATGGTCCTGTGAAACTGGCCCTAGGTGTTCCTGCTTGAACAGGGGGAGTGGACAAAATGACCTTCAGAGGTCACTTCCAATCTCAAACATTCTGTGACTGTTACTGTGAGGACTTTTTAATATAAATGATATAGATATAATTGGAAAACACTTAAAAAACCAAATCTTTATTTTATCACACAATGAGGTATTATATAATAGCATTTTCATGGAAGCAAATTTAAAGAAAAAAGAAATATCATAATATTAGCCATTAAGAGTAATCAATTACCACATGTACTGAATATATTGAGTTCTGATTTTTCAGAGAATAAACCACAAACAATTAATAAAAGGCTGTTTAAACTTATAAAAATGTTATCACTACCCTAGCAATTCCATTTTCATAGTCGTTGAGGGTTTATGACCCTGGGATATTTTCCAGTACAAAACAGATTTTAAGTTCAGTCATAACTGCATGTTATGAAGCAGTGATTTGTATCTCAGTGTAAAACTTAAAACCCCACATTTATTCTTATCTTTTTTTTTTGTATTTATTGTGTTAATTCTCTATAATTTAGCTTTTTAACTTATCCAGATGTACTCCATTTTTCCTCATAAATAGTAAATTCACTTTCAGATGAAATATCAAAAGCAATAATAAATAAGCCAAAGAGTAAAACAAGTTATTGTTGCTCAGTAGTCTGTACATATTTGTAGAACTATCATATTTTGCATACTAGGATGCATAGATATTGCAAATAACCTCACACTTATCAGGTGGGAGGCAACTTGGTGTCTCTTCTGCTACTAAATTAATCCTTGGATAATTTTTAATATAACAGTAGAATCAGTTTTTATTTCAGAAATAAAATGTTAAATGTACAAGTCATATCTATCTCTTGTGTTTAGTTGATTGATCAATATGATGTCTATCAACATTTTTCAAAGGTTTTGCATTCTATTAGCTAGGGAACCCCTTAGTGTAATGGGATTTGTCAACACGAAAAATATGATCTGATTTTTCAAAAGTAAGTTAATAAAAAATCCAAGGTTTGGGTATTTGCACAATAAAACCAAATACTTTGTAAAACCAAAACCCACAGTCTTTCATTTGAACTGTAAAATCTACTTGTGATAGAAACTTAATGTGGAGACATTTTGTTAATGTCTGGTGTACTCTCCACTGCCTACAAGAGAATATCACATATGTCAAACTTGGAAGTTTGCAGTATGATTTTAAAAATTAAATTAATAACTTTTAATTTTTTTTAAACTTTTGAACATGCAGTGACCCTATCAGATGCACAATGTAATCCCATGGACATAGATGAGCTGGGCCCTGGATGCTTTATGTTTGAAAAGTCACAGACTTTCAATTAAAACTCATAGAAGCTGACAGGGTGGAGTGGTTTGACACATCATAGAAATCACTTTCAATCTGTAATAAGTATTCACAGAAAGAATAACACTATGTGAGGTAAATAAAATTAGATTTGTTTTTGATTTTTAACTACTACAATATCTTACACAGAAAAAAACCTTGAAGAAAAGAAAAAAAAATGACCAAGTATGTAGAACAACAAAGTTAAGAAAAAGAAATGCCTGTCAAGTTTGCTAAAGCCACACTTGGACTGTCTGTCTTGCTTATCATAACTGCACTTTCTGCAAAGTAAGCAGGAGCATTACTCTGCTTGATACATCTCTTATCTAACAG
The DNA here is from genome assembly GCA_013397935.1 of Dasyornis broadbenti. Taxonomy (NCBI): domain Eukaryota; kingdom Metazoa; phylum Chordata; class Aves; order Passeriformes; family Dasyornithidae; genus Dasyornis; species Dasyornis broadbenti. The sequence goes on from VZRN01002068.1 coordinate 332,504, forward strand.
AATAACTTATGTTGCTTAGTAAGCAAAAAAAATTACACATTTTTTTATCAGGTACATGACTGGAATGCTTTATATTTATACTCGTTTTACAAAGTGGTGGACAGTAAGAGAAGATTGTTGTGGAGACAATCATCAAATACATTGTAAACATTTTTTATACTTCTTGAACTTTGCAAAATCCTTATGGTTTGTTTTTTTTTTTTCCAGTAGTGCTTCATTAAGTTTTTATTAAGTAGAATTTTAAATAATTTGCTTTTCATCTGATCTCAGAATAGAAAGACTCATTTTGTGTCTTGAATATCTCCTCAAGTGATGAGTTTTACTTCAAAAAATATATTCTTACGCATCGTTTTCTTAATTCTGGTCACTGTGTGTGCCTTTGCATTGTCAAAGTTTATATTTCATATAAAACAAAAGTTGGCATAAACAGTATTTAAAAGAAATTTTGTATTTTGATCCTTTTGCATATATTTTGGGAATCAGACAGAAATGTTATAGTGGTGGTGCCACTTAATAAGAGGTTCTTTAAATATAATGTGTATTACATTGAGAAAATAAGCTCTCAAATTATTTCAGTTTTATTCTAATGTCTAAATATTATGTTTGAGAATAGTATGAAGTTAATCTTGTTTTGATATCAAAAAACCCCTCAGTTTTGTGGACATTCTGCAAAATTTAACAATCATTTGATAAGTTCAGATAAAGTACAAAGTTAATGTCTTTAAGTTAAGCAGAAAAAAAACATCCAAAGCTTGAAAGGTGTAAACTTTCAATCTAGTGATCTTACAGAGTTGCATTTCTGAAGGTAAGGAAGATTCAATGAGTCTTCATCCATTAGACTTATGAAGTGCAATTTTTCATTGTCTTTCATCTGCAGTTATATTTACCTGAGAACTTCAGAGTGTCTCAGTTTGCTAAAATAGCATGACTGTTGTAAACACAGTAAGAGATATCAGCAACACTGGAGGAGTATGAAATATCTTTGCTAACATTTTTAGCATTCACTTACTCAGGTCCTAAGGCTCGTCTCAACACCTTTGTGCTCCTGCAGAATAATGTCTTGTGTCATCACTGTGCTAGCAGAAAATGTTGCTGTTAAAGACCAGGAAATGCAATTTGCCAGAGTGACAGACTTTCCTGTATTTGTCTGTTATATATTTTAGAACACAGCAATTTTATACAACATAAAACATTCTATGGCATTAACAGAAGTAGAATTGGCTCATTGTAATTTTTCCCTTTGTACTTCAGAATTTGGTGACATGATCCCTTTAAAGTGTATAGGAAGTCAGACTTTAAGCTATGATTTATTAAATAGCCAATTAAATATTATGTTTTACTAGTTATTATGTTTGGATGTGTTGTGTTAATTTTAACCTTAAAAGCATAAACCGAAAAAATGTTTATATTAACATACTTTGATGTTGAAAGTCATTTGTAGCCAATTAACAATTTTTATCTGACTTGCAAAAAAAGGTTCTCATCATACTTTTCAAATGTGTAGTTGAGAGAAGCTGCATACTGAAAACAAAAAAGGCTTCTCTGTATCTGTCCAGCTTTTTTCATGGCTCAAATACGCAGAAAATACAGTCTCACAGTAGCTTCATAGATTTTTTGATTATTTCTAAAATATTTTTAAAATACTTCCCATATATTACCTTTGTACTCTGAGGACATGAACTCCTAAATTTTTCTTGCATGATATCTTGGATATCATCAGTAAATGACAATGATCTCATTCTATTATTTCCCTTAAAGTTGCACTCTCTTCAATTCAAGGGAGGTGAAAGAATCTGTTTCAAGGGGTTTTCTAGTACACACTGCAGCTTCCCCATGGCTTGTGGACAGATAATTTATTTCTGGAGGAAACTCTGTTTGTGCTATTTGTGCTACTCTCTACCTGCCTATCCAGAGGAAGAGAACAGGTGCCAATGCTTTTTTATTTATCTTCCTCAAAAGAGACCCACCATAATCAGGGATATGAACTAGAAAGCGTGAGGAATGCAAAACATCAGAATTAGATCAGAAAGCTTGCATATAGTGCCATTACCTTATCAGCGCTTCAAAGAAAGTTCTTTAAAAAATTAAAGAACTTAGAAATTAATTTATATGTTGGCCAGTCCTCGCTGTAATCCTCACTGGTGCCATGACACATGTTAGGCAGAACTCAGCAGCCGCTCTTAAAAGAAAGCTTTTTAGTTTACTGAGTTACCTGAACTCTTCCCGGACTGTGTTTTTCCTCCTCCTTTAAATCCATATATCTTCAAATCTTATGGAAAATGCAGGGCATGTTTGAAGGCAGAAAAAACCCAACAGGAGCCCTTCTGTTACAAGTTTATGTGTGGAAGAGAATCTTGGTGCTTCATTTCTCCAGTAAAGACCTTTTGCATCCAGTAGATACAGGTTTTGAGAGCCAACAGTCTTGGTTCATATGATTCTATGAGAGGGTGTGTAGGTGTTCTTCAGAGAAGAGACCAAATTATTTTCGCTGCGCAAAGAGTTCAGAGGTATATCAGCATTTGGTTTCTTTATTCTTCTGCTGTACCATACACAGAAAGCCCAGCATGCTTTTCACACTGCTGACCTGTTATAACTACTGAACATGATTTGCCTCCATATTCTTATGGCTGGATGTGGTGAGTTGACCCTGGCTGGATACCAGGCACCCGCCAAAGCCTCTGTAGCACTCCCATGTGCAGCTGGACAGGGAGAGAAAATAGAGCAAAGGGTTTGTGTGTTGAGATAAGGACCAGGAGAGATCACTCACCAAATACCACCTCAGGAATAACAGACTAGACTTAGAGGTATTAATTGAATTCATTACTAATACAATCAGAGAAGGATAACGAGAAATAAAGCAAGACCTTTAAGAACACCTTCCCCCACCCATCCCGCCTCCCCAGCTCTACCTGCTCCCCTCCAGCAGCACAGGGAGACAGGGAATGGGGGTTATGATCAATTCATCATCTGTGGCTTCTCCTGCTGCTCAGGGAGAGGAGTTCTTCCTCTGCTCCATCATGAAGTCCTTCCAACAGGACATAGCTCTCCATGAACTTCTCCAAAGTGACTCCATCCCACAGGCAATAGTTTCCTATTAAGTACTTCAACATGGGTCACTCTTACATGGGGTGCACTCCTTCAGGAACAGGCTTCTCCTGCATGGATCACCCACATGATCACAAGTCCTACCAGGAACCCTGCTCCAGCATGGGGTCCTCTCTCCACGGGTCTGCAGGTCCCAGCCAGGAGCCTGCTCCAGCAAAGGCTCCCACAGGTTCACAGCCTCCTCTCAGGCATCCACCTGCTCCAGCGTGGGGCTCCTCCATGGGCTGCAGTTGGATCTCTGCATCCCCTGTGGATCTCCATGGGCCTTAGGGGCACAGCTTCTTCACCATGGGCTGCTCCAGGGGCTGCAGGGGAATCTCAGCTCTGGCACTTGAAACACCTCCTTCCCCTCCTTCTCTGCTGATCTTGGTGTCTGCAGAGCTGCTCTCCTCACATATTCTCACTCGTCTCTTCTCTGGCTTCATTTATATCTGCACAATAACTTTTTTCCCTTCTTCTTAAATGTGTTATCACAGAGGTGTTACCACCATCTCTCATTGGTCCATCCAACCTTGGCCAGCAGGATGCCTGTCTTGGAACTGGCTGGGATTAGCTATGCTGGACACGGAGGAAGCTTCTGGCAGCTTCTCACAGAAGCCACCCTGGTGCCCATCCCTCTACCAAAACCTGGCCACACAAACCCAATACACTGGAAATAGCTTTTCTTATTACATATCAAAGCTACTCCTCTTGTAGGTTACAAATCTACATTTCACTATACTTCCTAGCTCTGCTCTTAATTATTTCATGCCCTCTTATCTGCATATTGCCTCATTAAATGTTCTTTAGTGATTTGATCATACTCCTCCTTTGTATTACATGGAGAAGGAGACGTCCAATGTTACAGTACTGATAACTTGCTGTAGAACACAGGCTGAACTGTACTATTACACATAACTGTCTGTAAGTTAGTGTTGGCCTGATTTTCATATGCAATGATACCTTACAATTCTTTTTCAAAGGTGTCAGAGAGCAAAATGAAAGAAAAGGATTGACAAAACTGGACAAAAATTGCTTGAATGCTGTACTTTTGTATAATGGAAAAAAGCTTCAGGATTATGTATAATCTCAGTAGGAAAGCTTTCTATTTTCCTGATTGTAATGCTTCCAACTTTTTCTGTCAAAATGGACTGCCTTGTAACCAATGAAGCAGAAAAATTCATGACACACAGGATTGTCCATCAGTAGTCCTGTGTACCCAGTGTACCTTGGCCAGTGGGGTCAGCATGTAGACTGTGACAATCCCATAGACGCTTTTCGTTACAAATATCTCTGTGATTGAAACATGTCAGCATATTTGTCTTTTTTTTTCTTTATTTAAAATTTCAGGAGAAACATGTTCTGTTCACATGAATGATTGTCAAGACAGACCCTGTTGGAACGGAGGAACCTGTGAAGAGGACATAAGTGGCTTCAAATGCAATTGTCCGTTTGGTAAGCATTTATACTTTTTATATAGTTGCTACATTGTCATAGTGTGGGAGTGTCACACTTGCTACTCAAGTGCTATAAAGTCTTGTACAATGAAAGCATTCTGCTTGCATTTTGAAGGTACAGAGCTAGTTATTTAGACTAATAAGAAAATTTTTCTCTTATTTGCCATAATAACTTCTTATAGATAATAGATTACTTAGATAAAAAAGTACTTGTAGTACTGGAACATACTGGTAAGGAAATAAGACAGAACTGGAGATTTTAAATTATTTAGTGTATATTTGTATAGACACCTTATAGCAACACATTCGTTCAAAGAATGTAGGTTGTAGGCAGCAAAATGTTGAAATTTAACAAACATATAAAATCCTAGTCTTTTAAATCTTATTCTACTGGCCACATTACTAATTCCTAAAAGAACTGAACATTGCTCTAAAGTTTGTATGACCTCAGTCTGGTTGCCTAAGATTTGTGGTATCTGAAATGTCTTGAAGTATCCAAAATATTGTATAGGGCTGGAAGATATGCTAGAGAATATAAGGGACACCCAAGATGCATCAGGCCAGGTGGCAAATGAACTAAGGACAATGCCAAAAGACCAATCAAAATTAAGGGAGAAAGATATGTAATCTTGAATATTTTGCTTTGCTAATCATACGTACACTATTTAATTTCAGATTTTCATGTTATTTTGTGTTTACTAAGAAAATATAGAAAAGGGTAGGTTAGAAATTCCTAATCTTAGAAATCCTTTGACCAAAGGAGCCTGGGGTACAGATTTTGCAAGTCATAAGTTCATTCATAAATATGGATGATAAATTACTGGTAAATTCTAAAGCTATTTTTGTTTTGATGTGTGTTTATAAGCTCATTGGTGCTATGGAAAACAAGGTCAAGAAAACAAATTTTATAGTTATGGACTAAGAAATACTTATAGTACTGTAGTGTTTTGAAGATAAACTGATGGTGATCAGTAAAGCCTGGAAATGCCAGAGTACTGGAATACAGGTCTCCAACAACCCTTCTCAACCTGAGCAACTGATTTAAAGAGAACTTTAATGCATTTAGTAACACAAGATCCTTAAATGCCTTAAGGGCAGTATCTGCTGAATTGGGAACTGAAGACAAATCTGAGTTATATCTTCAAAGGTAGGTGAAGCTTTCAAGTTTGTTACTTCACTGAGACAAATGTAAGCCTGTCAAGCGTTTCACTGAATACAGGTTGTTGCAAACATTAACACAAACATTATCTCCTTTGTTCTTCTAAAATAGAGATTTTCACATTCAATGCACAGCTTTGCTATCATGTGTTCACCAAAAATACAGTGGATTTTACATAGAAGCATCCTGCACCTCTTTGCACAGATCTGAAAGGAGATCTCTTTCATACAGCAGAATGCATGTCAGTGACAGGAAAGAAAATTGCTGTGGCATTGTCTTAATAGATCATCTCTGCCTCTTTCTTTAAAGAAAAGCCAGTCACTCTTCTCTAAATTTTCCTTACCCAATTGATTTTTATTATAATTCCCAGTGTGTGTGTGTCATCTGGAACAATGACGTTTATGTAATGGACACATACACGAGAAATTATGTTTCATTCTCTTGACTCTAATAAAATGCTGTGCATAGCAGTGGTTCTTCATCATCCTCGGTCAAACGATCAAAAAACCTCATAGTGAACCAGGGGTTATCTGTAGAAACGATCAGTTGTTTTTGAAAATAATTAAGATTTGCTTCACCACAATTTGCAGCTACATTATTAATATAATAGCAAACTGAATTAGAGAAGGGGAAAATTGTATACTGATGTGAATACCTAACAGTGAGCTGAAAAGAGGAGAATTTTAATCAAAATTTGATACACATTCCATTTGTGCCCTTGGCTAAATTAATTAATATCCCAGTTCATAGTCTCTAGGTGAAGGTGCAGATAAACAAATGTAACCATCTCACAAATACATTGCTATGTTTAAATAATGTCCGTAAATTGCCTGAAATCACAAGTTGCTACATCACTGGATATTTTCATTCCTAGCTCAGCTCTAACAAGAGTATCACTTCTAAAGATAACACAGCTGACTTGAGCTAATCTTTAAGTGAAAAATGATAATTTATGCCTCCATACTTTCATTGACAGACAGAGTCCTGATGGATTTCTGGAAAAAAATAAGTTTTACTTTTCAGAGGAAAAGTCGTTTCTGGCTTTTAGCAAGTAACAGTAAACAAATTTTAAAAAAAAAAAAAATTGAATAAATCACATGTATTCAATAGCAATTATCAAGGGAACACAGAGAATTTGGATATGCCCTAATGATCAAGTTCTTGTAAACGAAAAAACTTGTATACATAAATGTTTGTCTGACTAGACCAATAACATTTTTATTCATTACATCGGTAGCTGTTTTCTTTGTTCTTTTCTGCTTTTCCGCTGTTGTCTAAAATGGTATCTGCACCTTATTTTAGGTGCATACTGATGTCTTCCCAAATTTGACCTTTCAATATCAAATATGCTATGAACAATGAACATAAAGGTCTTTCCTCTATCTTCAGTGGAGTTTCTATTTCTAATTCTATTTAAATTATTATTTTATGAGGAACTGCAACTCTATATTACTACACACATCCTAAGATAACTTTGTTGGGCAAGAAATATGTCAACATCTCTGCCATGATAAAAGTGAACAGCATTATTTTTTACCTTTGACTAAAAATTCAGGGGTGATCACAGTCAGGAGTTATATACATTAAAATTCATTGAATATTTTTTCTTCAAATTATGACATAACCATATTGCCATTTGAGTATAAGACAGCATAAGTTCTCTTAAAATACAATTTAGAAGGAAAGGATTAATTTCTTTTTAGTTTTCCTTTCAGAAACATGAATGCTAAACTGAGAGATCCAGAAAGACTCACAAAGAGCTTTGCATTAGCGATGGGTGAAGATAGTTTAATGAATGATCTTGACATGCTGTGTAATAGTAAACATAGAGTAAACCTATATGTTTTGAAAGAGTGATTTTTATCTTCTTTTATCTGATAGAGTTTCTATATGCAAAGGGGATGAAAGAGTAGGACTTTTTAATATAAAAATATATATTTTTCTAAAAGGTCATCTGTTTACCCATGATATACAGACTTGCATCTAGAATTGCATAACTGGCTCAATGAGGATGTGAATGTGAAAAATGTAAGGCTGGATTCTTCACAGTACTATGTGCTGTAGATATTTGGTTGTATCTGAAGAAAACAAGCTGATTAGCCTGATTAATAAACAAGGTTCATTAACTCAACAAGAAAGTTATGGTGATACTTAGGCTGCTCCTAACACTAAGTAGGGTCTTTCAGATACTGTGTCTTTATGGAGTAGAGTATCTAAGAAGTGCAGAGCAACTAGCACATTGCCATTGGGGGGAGTTAAGAGAATTAGTTGTCAGAGAAGATTCATAAACTGATAAAAGTGCTTTTGATTGAGACTTGTGGTCCTCCAGTTTTATTTTATTTAAAGAAGAGATTAAGGTGGGAAAAGCACTTAGAATGAGCAATGGGACCTGTGCTATATTAAGGCAATCATCAATCTGACATATTTATGTCTTTACGAAGCTTCCAAGGCAGTTTTTTTCTTCTAGACAGTTACACAGATCTACCCCAAATGTTTCTCCAGCCTATACAGTCTGTTAAAATGATACAAAAATTGTATTTTTTAGTTTAAGTTTTCAAACTTACATCTAGAGTTCCTTCATCCTTGAGAAGCACAATTCTCGTTAAGAAATTAGAACTTTATAATTTAACAAAGCTAAAGTATATACATTTAATTGCATGTGCTAATTTTGTGAAAATATATTTTATGCTTTATTAATTACTGTCAATATCCTAATTGAAGAATGTTCAGTGTCTTTATATGTGGTCAATTTTAAAACTCAAACTGTTATTTTTATATGACAAATCTCCTTTCAGCAGCTTTAAAAATAATCCATTAAAATTCTCTATAATACAGCTGAGATATTTCTTAGACATTATTGCACTACTCCATCCTGGTGTTGATAAGATATTGACACTAAATAGGATGAAATGAGGTCACTTAATCATACAGATCATTAATTCACATAAATGTATCTCAGTATTGCTGGAAACCTGAAATAACTAGAGTGACATTTTAAAAATAGGTAACTAAAGAAAATTCTTTCCTTGTAAGCAATTTGGGTTTATGCTGGTTTGGGTTTTTGTTTTTTTGTTTTTTTTTGTTTTTTTTTTTTTGGTTTTTTTTGGTTTTTTTTTGTTTTGTTTGTTTGTTTGTTTGGTTGGTTGGTTTGGTTTGGTTTTGTTATTGTTGTTTGTTTTGTTGTCTTTTGTTTCCTTTTAATTTTGTTTTTCTGATTTCCCTGTACTATATTCTAATTTTTCTAACACAACATAGGAAGCCTGTGCATCAAAAGGTATCGGTTACTGTAAGTAATTGACTCTTTTGGGTTTACTTTTGTGGAATTTTGTGACAGAGCACAATCTTTATTTTTGCACCTCAAGATAAGGAAGAGTAATACGCAAATAGATCAAATAGAATCAGATAATGGCTTTAGATATTGTATGAAATCATTAGGTAAGTCCTTTTCTCTCTGTATAAAAGACATGTGTGGCTTTCAGGCGAACATTGTAAACAACTTCTGAAAGTTTTTAACAGGAAAGTAATTATATAATAATATAGCTTGAGTGACCAGCTGCTGCTATATTCTGACGACCTTATACAGGAGATTTTACTAGCATTATTTCTGAAATTTAGGCAGGTTGGGTCAGGTGGAATATGTTTTAGCTTTTGCTTTGTTCCTCACTATCCTACTCCAGGTTTAATTGGCAGTAAATTAAATTCATTTTCTCCAAGTTGAGTTTATTTGTCCCATAATTCTCACTAGTAAGTGATCTCACTGTCTTTGTCTCAACCAACGAGATATTTCATCTAATTTTCTTTCCCCATCCTGCTGAGGAGAGGGAGTAAGAATGCAGATAACTGGATGGAGGTCTGGAAGCTATCCAAGGTGAACCCACCCACAAGCATCAGTGTTGTAAATCATCAGATTTAAGAGAAAGAAAAGTAAAAATAGGAATCTTCATTATTTTAGCCTCCTCTAGTCTGTCTTGCAACAGAGGATAAAGTTTGTAGCAAGAAAGTTCTAAAATATTTAAATTCAGGTTATTCATTGATACAATTAACATAAGGAAATTTTTGTAAGGTTCTTGAAATATGGGGAAAAGACCATAACAATAAGTCCTATAAGCAGGGTGGAAAGGCCCTAAACAACCTTCTGCTCAGTACTGTGATAGAGCTGAGTGCTGCACCTATAACAGCTAGGCCTGGAAGATGGCACTGGAAAAGTATTGGCAAGGTATTCCAAAGAGACTGAAAACTGTGTTTCACCACCGCAAGACATCTTGCATTGTTATATAATACCATGAGTTGGTTTTAATCAATTTTATTGGAAGAAACTCCAGCCTCTTTGCTTGGAGCAGAGAAAACCTCCAGTCAGAACCAAAAATACTGAGGAAAATATGATAGGCAGTGTCTCTTGCCATCACTTACTGTTCTCATGTGATTCTCATAGAAACATAAGGACTGATCAGTATTGATTAATTTTTATTCTAAATTCAGTGTAACAAAAGTGCAACCAAAGAGTATCTTCAGCAAAGGAAGCAATGGCTGAGGAATTTAAGTGATAATATATATGTAGCTAGTATTTGATACTAAATTTAATATGTGATGTTGGAACTAACATGGTGTTGGCTCAATACAGAGTGAATATAATTCTCCCCACAATCTATCAGAAAGCTGAAGGGCAGATAACTGATGTGAAAGTCCTAAAGGACCTGTGTGATACTCCTACTTTTGTTAAGATTAATGCATCCAAAAAACTTTTTACCTATCAGTGAATCAGCATGTTTAGTAGGGAAAAAGGTATCCATGGAGAGTCTTAGATCTGCTCTTGTCCGAAAAACAACATGTACAAACCTATGGATTCATTGCCAGTGTGTTTTATTGACTTGTAGTTTCTTTGCACATTCTTTTTCTTTTATGTGGCTCGGTCTTCAGATCGTTTTTATTAGTCCCTGGTGTTTTATTTCATTTTGGCTATTTATATTGCTCATTGAAACACTATTAATTCTTTGGGTTTGCTTTGAAGTTTGTTTTATATTGCTTCCTTCAGGTTGTTTTCTGAAGATATGCCACTTGTTGCCCTCTCCATTCTGCTTCCTTTGGTATTTCACCTTTTTTTTCTCTATGAAAACTAATATTTAGAAACTCGTATTTGCTGCAGGTATGTTCATACAGACTGATTAAACTCCTGTTTCTTGCAGACAGCCTAGTTAGGAAGACTTTTTCTCTTTTGTTACTGAGGACTTGTGTTCCATTTCTGGTTAACCGGGTACTTATTTATTTTACTTGTTTCAATTTTAAACTGTTTTTAAATTACTTTTACAGATGACTTCTGTTAATTGAACTTTTCAGGTCACCTGTTTTATCCATGTAGAATAAATAATTTAAGTATTTCAGATTTGGGTAGACTGTTTTTACAAGTTTTCTTCTTCCTTTAGTTCACTTGAGCAAAAAGTTATGTAGAGTGTCATGATAGCCTTTTATGGAGGGAATGACTCACTCTTTTACTCACCTTTTTCTTTTAGTCTTTCAGCTAGATGAGCGTAGGAGTGAAATGGAAGTTTTCATTTTTGTGTGTTTCAGTGCAGATGAATATGCCATTAGTCTTTTCTATACATCTGAAAAGTTCTTAACGTAACACTTTGTTCTGAAAAAATTAAAATCATTAATGACTTCAGGAAGATCAATTTATAAAATAACATAAAGAATAAGCAGCAACTGAATAAAATTGTAGCAGCAAATAGATTTCTAACCTGGCTGTTTCCATGACAACCTCCCTTCTTCAAAAAACATTTCTGCATTACTCCTGTGCTACTCCTGACTTTTGTTGTATGTTATTTAAATTGATATATATTTCCATTTTAGTCATATAAAACATCAGATGAAACACGTGACAGAAAGCATTGTTCTATTTGTATTATAATAATGTCATTATGCCTGATTTATATTAGGAACAATTATATAACATGCTTTCTGCATGTTGTTTTCATTTTCTTTATTAATATGATCCAGAGAGTTCACTAGGTTTTGTTTGTTTGTTTGTTTGTTATAAGGGCAATCATCATTGTTGTAAAAAAATAGGAAATAGTTGGAGATGTTATGGTTTCTTTCCTCTATTTTGTAGTTGTATAGACAACATCAATGCAGGTGAGATAAACATTTTGCTGGAGGTAACAGTCTTTTGTATCAGAGTTTAAACTGAGAGAGCTTACATTCAGAAAACAAAGATTAGACAGCTGAATATAGATGAGATAAGATGAATACCAGCTGATGACATTTACTCTGTGACTAGACACACTGCATTAAAAGTGGACAGAAGTCTCCTTAGCATTATTCTGATGCTCTTCTTTCATCTTTACAAATAATTTTTGGTGATTTACTTTTTTAATTCACATAGTTTTCTTCTCTATTCTTTGCATTATACTTTTAAAGTTCCAAAACCAGTTCATCTATTTTAATAAAGCAAAATGTTTTGCTTTAATCCACTGTCTGGATCTGAAAAGGACAAGTGGAAAATGTGTATGTATTATAACTAAATGTGAATAATGAAAAAAATAACATGAAAGATGATATGTGTAGCAGGTTGATAAGGGCAGAATTGCAGTCAGTACAAACAGTGAAAATTAGTTGTAATAAGGCATCATTAAAAAGTTCAATAAAATGAAACATCACAAAAGCTACCACACAATTTTATTAAGTTCAACATAATTGGCAGTCCTTTTTAGAGGATAACTCAGGACTGAAATAGTGAAGCTACTGCCTGAATTGTTGAAGTACACTATTTGAGACAAACTGCACCCTATCTGCATATGTTATGACTCCAGCAATTAAAAATAAAAATTTAAGTTAATTAACAACATGGTTTTGCTGCAGCCAGCTTATAGTCTAGGCTGCCCACATTATTAATCAGTTATTGCATCCAACCTCCACAGGCTGTCCTCAAGTCAAGTACTCAGTCCAAGGAGAACCAGGAAGTCTTGAGATTAGATCCACACAGCTCACTTTAACAACAATGAAACAATGCTGATGTAATTAGCAATAACGTGCACAACTCACTGTAGTTTACTACAGCATTGTGTATCAAACATAGGGACAGCTTTACCCATGATCCTACTTCTGGTCAAATTTAATGATGATCTGCATGGTTAAGTTGGGATCCCTTTGTAAGGTTAATAGACTCTTCAACAAAAGATTTTCTTTCTCGCTAATTCTAGGATGTTATGTCAACTACTCTTCTTTACATCTTTTCTTAAGTACACTGTACACCTTAGACAACCATCTATGCACTGTGTGCCTGGGTATGTTCTTTGGAGCAGATATTTTTAAAAACATAATAGAATGGTTTGAATTGGAAGGAACATTAAAGATCCTCTGGTTCCAGCACTCCTGCAGAGACACCCTCCACTGGACTAGGCTTTTTAACCTAACCTGGCATTGAACATTTCCAGGGATGCGGTATCCACAACTTTTCTGGAATATCTGTTGCTGTACCTCACCACCCTTACAGCAAAGAATTTCTTCCTAACATCCAAACTAAACCTTCCCTCTTTCAGTTTGAAACCGTTGCCCTGTGTCCTTGTCACTATCCAACTGTAGAAAAAGTCCCTCTCTCTTGGTTTCATAAGCCCCCTTTAGGTACTACAATCCATCCCCCCTTGTCCTGTACCCTTGTACCCCAAAGTCATTTTCTGTGACGCTTCTTGCAAACCTTGCCAAACCTCTGCCAAATCTCTACCCGGCTTGTACTTGTGTTTGGGATTGACCTGTCCTAGTGCAGGATCTTGCATTTGACATTTTTAATACTTCTCAAACCTGTCAAGGTCCCTGTGGATGACATCACTACCCTCAAGCATCCCAACAGCACCACACAGCAAAGTGTTGTCAGCAAAGTTGCCCGAGGGTGCACTCAATCCCATTGTTCTAGTGCCAACAAAGATGCTAAACAACGCTGGTCCAAATAGAGACTCCTGAGAAACGCCTTTTGTCACTGATCTCATCTTGGATATTGAGCCATTGACTGCATATTACTGATCTTTTTATTAAATAAGTTCAATATAAACTTTCTTGGTTACATGTGTAGTTTTAGTTTCATCTTTGCAGATTTCTTATGATACCTAGAAATTAAATTACATATCAATGATAAAACCACATTTGTATAAACACAAACTCATTTTAAAATATACATATCTCTCTAGCTGCCTGTTAATATATAACTGTTCATGTAAGTAATTGAAATTGCTAATGGAAATTTATTTGATTTAACAAACAAAACCATATGTTGATGAAAAAGGTCTGTTTACACTTTCTCAGGGAAACATTTAAATAGAAAGTTCACTGGCTTTTATTCTTTCTATAGGCAATGAATTTTTCTCATCAAGAAACTTTATGAAATGATTCTTTCACTAAATTCCACATAAACTTACTTCTTTACCCTGCACATCATTTTATTTTGTCTTCCTTAATATTTTTTATTTGAAAGAGAAATATATTCTTATTTACTTGAGTGTGAATGATAAACCATGCTGTACTTCATGGTAATATGACATCACTCTGTATCCTTTCTATACCTTCTTTTAGTACCATTTATCATACTCCTATATGTTAGTACAGCCTTGCCACATTTATTTTACTTCTTTACTGTTTATAAATTGAAATTGATAAAAGGGCTGAGAAAAGTTACTTATCCTTGTAGATAAGAGATATCCTTGCAGACCGACTTTGAATGACAAATTTATCACTGATGGACACTGTCACACAACGAAATATTAATCCATTGTGGTTAGCAGTGCAGAAGAACCTTTTTTGAACTCCTAGTCTGCCTTCATAGCGAGGCATTGTTACTCTCTCCAGTCTATTTTGCAGAAACTCTGGTTAGATAGGAAACTGGCTATCTGGTTACCCTTTCTACTTACTAGGCAGGAATTCTGTCCATAACCAATCTGCAAGCAGTCCCTGAGAGGATTCAGCAGCTTTCTTCCTTAAGCTTGTAACTCAGACTGTGCCAACTGTGTCAGCTGGACTTTCAGAGAACAAAAAGCATGCTTTGACAGCTGGATGGGGAGTCTGTATATCAACCAGGAGAGAAACAGAGCATAGTACAGATTGCACATAATTCCAAGAGAATTATTCGGCTTTGCTGACTGGGGTTTAGTTAAAAATGTGATGTTCTTTGAACTTCTTGGTCAAATTCAAGTTTCCTTTTTTTCAAGCAAATTCATTTAGCTTCCTTTTCATGGAATTAACTTCCTTGTCATCCAAAACAAACTTATACTTTTTTTTTTTTTTTTTTTTTTTTTAAATTTGTACTGATTTTGGCTGGTATGGAGTTAATGTTCCCTATAGCACCTCATATAGTGCAGTGTTTTGGATTTGTGACAACATCAGTGGTGGTATTACACCCATGTTTCTTGCTAAGTGGTGTGTTTGCACAGCAAGGTCTTGTTCTCACACTGTCCTGCTGCTAAGTAGGCAGGGGATGCACAAGGAGTTGGGAGAGGCCATAGCTGGACAGCTGAGCTCAACTAAAAAGGGACATCCTGTACCATATGACATCATGCTCAACATATAAAACTGAGGGAAGAAAGAAGTGAGGGATGTTTGTCTTCCCAAGTCAACGTTAGGCATGATGGAGCTCTGCTTTCGTAGAGATGGCTGTGCAGCTGACTGCTGATGAGAAGCAGGGAACGAATTCCTTGTTTTTCTTTGCTTGTATGCACAGCTTTGCTTTCCCCAATAAACTGCCTTTTTCTAAACCCATCAGTTTTTCTTACTTTTTCTCTTCTCTCTCTCATCCCACCATAGGATACTGAGTGAGCAGCTGTGTTGGGCTCAGTTGCCCACTGGCATTAACTAATCACATTACCATATCTTTACGTCCTTATTTTCATTCCATAAAATAGGATGCAGTTATATTCTAAAGATTAATAAAGGCATTAACATAGTATCATTTTAGTTAAACAGATTTGTTGCATGTCCTGGTATGCTTTGAGATAAATTTAGCTCTGCTGTTGCAGAGCTGCAGCAGGATTCCAGTAGCACAACAAATAGTTAATCCCACCAGTCATTTTCTTTCTTCAGGTATATGTAGGAAATTATCAGTGAGTAATCCTCTTGTCCACCCACCTACGTCTTTCTAGTTATCCTTTTTTTTTTATAAATCAAGTATACAGTCCTTCAACACAAATTATCTTCTCAAGCTGTATATCAACAACTTCTCTGATGTCAAGGTACTTGCAATAGAATGGCATGTTTGGGTGATTCTATACCACATGAGCTATATAAAATGACAACTGTCTTCATCCTCTGTGACTTATTACCTTTGTTGAATTGCATCTTTCTGTCACATTACTCTGCAAACTCATATCTAATTTGCCACCCACAGACTCCTCTGCAAGAGAGAGAGCATCGCTCTCATGAAGTTTCTCCACTTTAAAAGGTTTAATACTCATTTCATTCCTGTGGACTGTTGCTCTAATAAAAGAATTCTAAGTATTCTTCAAAGTGAAAAGAGGATTACCATTATCTACTTCTGTGGTAAAAGTATATAGTCACAGCTATAAACTGAACACTGGAAGTTTAGAATCACTAGCTACAGTTAACTTTTTCTTGATTTTTTTTTTCCATTTTTTGTAATTTAACTGAGAAGACTGAACACAGCCCCTTAAGCTTATATGCATTGTTTTAATGCAGCACTGAAATAATGCAATCACAGAATGGTTTGGGTTTGAAGGGATCTTAAAGATCATCTAATTCCAAACGCCATTGTCATGGGCAGGGACATCACTAGACGGGGTTGCTCAAGGCCCCATTGAGCCTGGAAATGAATACTTCCAGGGATGGAGTAGCCACAACCTCTCTGATTAAACTGTTCCAGCACTTCACCTCTTTCATAGTGAATAATTTCTTCCCAACCTCTATTCTAAACCTGGCCCTTTCAGCTTAGAACCGCTGCCCCTTGTCCTGTCACTACCTGCCTGTATAAAAAGTCCCTCCCCCTCCTTTTTAAGAAGCCCCTGTAAGGTACTGGAAGGCCACAATGAGGTGTCCCCAGAGCCTTCTCCAGTCTGAACAACCCCAACTATCTCAGCCTGTCTTCATAGGAGAGGCACTCTGGTCATTTTGGTGGCTCTTCTCTGGAGCCATTCTAACAAGTCTTTCTTGACTTGAGGACCCCAGACCCAGATGCAGTAATTCAGGTGGAAGCCTCAAGAGGGAATAGTAGAGGGGGAGAATACCCTTCCTTGGCCTACTGTAGATTCCTGTTTTGAATCAGCTTTGGGGAGTTTTTACAGTGGTTTTGGACTTTTCTTATGGTTGGCCTTCTGGGCTGTCAATGCACACTGTGGCTCATGTACAGATTTTCATCTACAAGAATCCACAGGTCACGAAGACAAGATCAGCAGTATGATGTAAATGTGTACTGTAAATATTAATGGTTAGTAACACAAACCACGTTCTTATCTGTTACTTATCCAAAGTTTGGTTTTCTTCCTCGTATTGTGACTTCCTTATCATAGATATGATTTTATATTTAAGTTAACATGTTCAATTTTAGTCACCTTAAGACAAAAATCTATCATGAATTCTCCACTGCAATAGAAAAGGACTGCTAATGGCAAAGCTTTTCAGTCATTAGAAGCGTCAGAACACAATTTTAACATCCAGAAAGAAATAGAACTTTTAGATCTATGACTTTTTTGAATTTGAAAATATTCAATGAATTTAATGAGATTTTGCATGCTAAAACCTTCATTACATAAACTTAACCTCATAGAGAACATTATCACATAAAGTTTATTTTTAAAAGTATCAGGAAAAATATAATAAACTGTTTAAATGCTTAAGGTATTATTTCTTAATCTCCATTTTCTAATTTTATTTATCTGACAAATTTATAACAAGGACAGAACTTTTTAACAAGTTAAAAGGAATAGTTTTGTATGCTTTCTAGCATATGAAATATTATCTGACTTTAGAAGGAGAAATTAATGGTCAACACTTTCAAGAAATAATGGGACAGTATTTCATAAAAAGTTTTATTATAATTTAGAGAAAAAAATAGAAAAATCTAATATTTCAAGAAGATTTATACCTGTTATAAAATATAGGCTATCATTACTTGTATCAAGTTGAATACACTAGTTCTCTTGTTGCCTTTTATAAAGGGACGTGGTTTTCAGGACCTCTCAAGGAATATCAGCAAAAAGTGCCAACATCTATAATGTCACTATCATTTATGAAAGTGTATTGATCAGATAATTGGACTTGCTAGCCGTGCATGTCATGAATTAAATAATTATTTATCCTACTTAATGAAGTCTAGAGAAATAAATAGTTACACTGAATATCTTCTAGTTATTCATTTTCTACAAAAGAATTAATGTATTTCAAATCATCAAAAGAACAGTTCTTACCAACCAAACTTGATTACTCAGTGAAATGCATGTGAGATGCCTCCAGAAGAACAACCCTAAAAGCAGTGGAAGGAATAACAGTGGGTTAATTAGATTTCTTGAGGATGTACCTACTGTCAAGTTGAAACTGGTGTTTAGAGATTTTATTCGTTACATCTATGTTGTTTAGTGGGTTTTCAAATTAATATCACAAATGTCAGAAAGGTCCTACCAGCTTTTCACTTCTATACTCAGACATTTGAAACCTATTTAAAAGTCTGCTTTTCTCAAAGTATTGCTCCAAAAGGACAGTCCATACAAAATAATGATTATCATTACTCTGCAACATGCACTTCCCTACTCCTTTCTGCCCCACCCCCAACCAAAAAAAAAAAAAGCAATAATCCCTAGAAATTAGAAGGCAACTTCTTACTGACAGAAGGCCAAGTAACAGAGTCATGCTCCTAAGATTTTTTGTATTGTAGGTAACTGCTTTTATTGAAGTATTTATATGGGAAAAATACAGTAACTGCTCAACAATTAGGTGTAGCTAAAATGCAGGACTTTATTAGAAAGGCCTCAGAAAGAAAAGTTAAAATCTTTACTCTGGTGAAACATTATGGACTTCACTGGTTATTTACAGTGAATCATTCATTTTTCATGGTGAATATAGCTTTGAAAAAGAGAATGCTTTATGAACTGCTAGCTTTGGAATCACTGGAAAAATATCAGAATGCTTAAATGTTGTCTTGGCTGTCAAACTGCGTTCAGTTCATCTGTATTCTTCTGAGAAGAAAAAGAAAAAAATATTTTCATATAAAAATTTGTTTTGAAAGAAAAATGTCTTTTAGCCAAAACTAAAACAAACAAACTAACAACAACAGAAGAGTGGTGTTGCCATGGTACTTCATTTTCTTTCTTTCATAACCTACAATCTCTGATTGTATTTCAATGCTAAATTATAGTCTTCATGTTTTGTGAGATATATGTTATATCTTCTGAGTCTCACATCTACTTCTTGGAATCTGAAGCCAAGCTTTCTCAACAAGTTAGGCTGTTTTGCTGAAACAACTGAGTGTTAAAATTTAAATGCTGGCCCTGACAAAATGACAGAAACAAGTGGGAACTGTGTATTGTCAAAAGGTGAGTGAGCAATTGGCTGGACAAATAGTAAAGAACAACTGAGAGATCTGGAAAGGCAACAAGAATGTGAATAATATGTGTAAATCCTGGGGTATGGATCTGACCAAAGTGGTGTTAAACTGGCTCAAAAAACAGCAGAGAGCTGAGTCAGAGAACAGATAAAACTGTACAGCCATCAGCAGAGAGATGTGGCCAGGCTAAAGCATGCTCACACTGAAAACAGATTCAACTGGGAAAGGTCCTAGACCTGGGAAACCAATACAATAACTTCCCTCAAGAAGAGGAAAGAACAAGACAGGAAATTAATCATAAAAACTGAGTGCAAAATATTTTTATTAAAAATGTAAGACTGTGAGCCAGATAATGTTGTTGTACTAGTGTTTCTCTGCAGTAAGGGGAAGGTAGCATGCTTGGTGGGTGACAACACTGAGCAGAAGCAGGTCAAAAGTTTCTATGTATTAACAGGAAAGATAACTGACCTTATAATATTTGAAATCAGTTAAGTCCTGCACAGTCTGCAGCTTGCAGACAGAACTGTTTCTATTATTGTAGTCCTGTTGCCCTAGAATACCCATTCTGATTTCCTCCGAATGATCTGTCTACTCATCCAGCTTTATTGGTAAATTTTCTTTTTGTCTAAATGGCAGTAGGAAAAGTCTGACTATAAAAGCTTTATTGTCATTCAAGTGACTTTTCCTCATATCTATATAGATATATATCAATTACATATACTTTTTAGAAAAAAATATAGCTAATAAACCAGACCAAAATAATTATATTGTGTATAATAGAAGTACATGCTCTATGCATAAGCAAAATACCTGAAAATAGAAATGCAATGAAGAAAACCATGAAACTCCCCCAAATATTTCTAACTTTAGTTGTATATTTTGATACCTATCCTTATATACATACAATATACAACTAAAGTTAGAAATATTTGGGGGAGTTTAAAATAAATTTATTTCCCATCTGATTTATGATGTCCTGGACATTAACAGAGGGATCAAGCTGTTAACTAGGCATGATGAAAGAGCTAAAATGACCTACTGCTCCAGTATTTCCTTACAATCAGGTGCTACACACATTTTTGAAAGGACAGTTCATGTGTTCTTAATGCTAAGGACATTAATCAAAATGGACTTTATGCAATTAGTGAATTTTGTTCTTTTAGGTGAATTTCAATGATTACTTAATCACAGTGTATAATTGCCACCATGTTTAGTAGTCTATCACTCATGAATTATATTAATATTCACAGAATTCAACTGCTATTTGAAAATATGGAAAGTAACTTAGAGATTTGGTTGTCTGGCACACAGATAGGGACTGTAGGATTCATAGTCTGACCCTTACATATTATTCAGTTACCTTTATTTGAACATAATGAATTATATTTGAACACATTAAAGATCTAAGGACGTATGCATCAGAACAAAAATATTAATTCGCAAGGAACATGCTGGCCTGGACGTGGAGTGATATAAATGTTCTAAAACATAGTTATGTTCTAAAATACTGTGCAAAACATGGCATGATGTTGCTTTGTTGACCACTTTTTAAATAAGTAAATACTCTTTGCTGTCTTTGTTTAATTTTTCCAAGTTTATAGTAATTTTTACCATTTAATTAATATGAAATTGTGATCATAGTGTTCAACAATATTTGGAAAGCCTTAATTTCTGCCTTAAAAATTGAGAGTTAATAACGCAAGACAAGAAACTTCTTTAGAACCCCAATAAAATTCTCAGAAATATGAAAGAAATTGAGGTACAGAATAAGGCTAAATTATTTCCTCAATTCAGTGAAAGTGAAGAATTGTAATTTAGAGTTTAAAAAAAGAAGTCATATGATATGTATGATTATATGGTGTTTCTAAAGAATCCTTGAGGCCAATCCAACACTTTAATTATATTTGTTGTCCACACAGACTGAGAACCACAGTCTTTCACCCTGCTGGAAGCATCACTGCTGTTTGTAGACAGACTGACTTTTGAGTGGTGTGGGTTTGTATTCTTATGTGGCAGATTCAACTTGGATTTAGCAGAGGTAAATTGGGTTTAACCAACCTGATTGCTTTCAATGATGAAACAGTTCACTCACTAGATTATAAGAGAGCTGTGAATTTACTACTTTGACTTTTGTAAATCATTTGGCACAGTCTCCCACAACATACCTTCTGACAATTTGGTGAAGTAATGGACTGCACAGATGGATCTCAAGTGGTGGAGAGCAGTCTACACTGCTGAGCACAAAGGAGGGTGGATAAAATCAAACTGGCATCCGCTCATGACTGGGTTTGTTCAGGGTTTCAATATCTTTCGAGACTATATGGATGATGAGAGTGAATGCATCATCACCAAGTTTGCGCATGACATTAAACTGGGTGGAGAAGTTATTTAGCCAGAAGGAAGAGCACCCATACGGAGAGATTTTGGCAGGCTAGAAAAACTGGGTCAGCAAGAATCACAAGAGTTCAGCAGGGTTGAATGTAAAGTCCAGTAAATGGAATAATCCCAAAGAGCAGCATGAGCTGGGGTCTTTACCCCTACAAGCAGGAGGGAATATATCACTGCCAAAAAGGCCCTGGGAACAGAGCACATAGCAAGCTGAACTTGAGCTGGTGGGACATACTTCAGCAGGCAGAAATGGGCACCCTGAGCCAGAAACCACAACCTGGGCTGCAACATCTAGCAGATAGGGAGCAGATAAAGGGAAGAGGTTCCTCAGCTCTCTTTGGCCCTTTGTAGGCAACACCTTGGATACGGTGGCCAATTATGTTCCTCCCAGCAGAAGAGAGATACAGGAAAGCTGAAGTTCTCTGTCCCACTGCAGGGCCCAAAATGATTAAAAGTTGGAGAATTAAATATATGAAGAAACACTGAAGGAATTGGATCTATTCAGCTTAGAGAACAGACATCTCAAGAGGGATCTAGTCACAGTTTTCCAACAGCTAAAAAGTACTTAAAGAGGGCATCAAGGTTCTAACTTCACAAGAGTGCTCAGTGACAGAGGAGGCAATGGCCATAAATAACTTCAGGACAAATTCTATCAGGAGTCAAGAAAATAATTCTGTGCCATGAGAACAATTAAACATTGGCATAAATTATCCGAAGTGGTGAAATGTCTCTTGCTGGACATATCCATGTCTTGGCCTGTTAGAGCCCTGGATAACACAATTTTAAGGCTCTGCTCTCAACTGTAAGTGGGACCAGGTGGTTACCAGAGGTTTCTTCTGATCTAGACTTCCCTATGATTCTGTACCACTGATTGTATCTGGACATGCTGGTTGTAGGTTGTTCAGATGTAGGATGTTGGCTACTTCTGCCTGTTTGGCAGCCCTGACTAGTTAGTCACAATGTTAGTCTAATATCACTATCATCTTGCAAACATATGCCTATAAATTTTGCAATTTGGTCAATCATTATGCGTTACCTAAAAATTACAAATACATGGATTTATCACACTATATTGTAGTTAAAGTCTGTCAGAATAAACTTAAGTTGGAAGTATAAGATTTCATATCTGATAATAAAGATAGTGAAACTCTCAGCTGTTTAGTTTTACTCCCTGTTTGAAAGAAGTCTTTCCTTGTTTGGAGAAGATAAAAAGTAGAAAGTATTTTTTAGAAGTCAGTTATCAAAATGTATTATATTAACTAAAAAAATTTTTTTATTAAAAACAAAATTCAAACATTATGCCTAGACACGAAGTTTGCAAAAAATCTGAAGACAAGGTATAATTTCTTACAGAATACCTGTAGGCTGTATTTGAAAAATCAGTTTTATTTAGGTTCATTGATTTTTTAATAGTGAGCATGTTAAAGACAGCACAAATGTTTTACAGTAATTCGATAAAACAGATAAAAGATGGAGGAGGAGTACTGGCTTAAAGGATAAACATCTTCAATGTACACTACTCATTTGTTGCATTCTACAGCAAGCCATTTCCTAGTGAGGATCTGATAACCTGACTGCACATTATATATTATATAAAGTATGTAAGTACACAAATTTCATGGAAATATAAAGAAGAAATGTATCCGATAAACAGGTTATTAGAGTAACAATATTTTCCATTGCATTAGCTGGTGCATGCATTCTATATAAAAAGAAATGGTTGAGTTGCACATTTTCTCTTTTTTAATCTTCCAGCAGGAGAAACATTTCTCCCCCTTCCCTGTGCCTCAGTCTTCTTTTTTAAAAGTGTTACTAAAGAAAGGACCCAACATAACTCCTCAGTTGCAAAGACAAAAAAAAGCAGGTGCTACAGTTATGCTGAAGTTTATTTATTTTTTTTTTTCTTTTAATGATAAACAAAGGAAAATGGAAGGGAATGCTACAATTGACCTGGGGAAAAAAAGCAGTTCAATGACTATTTGTTCCATGTACAAGTTTGGCTCTTATAGTAGTCTACCAGACAGGTCACATCTATTATCACTATTTATACTGCAGTCTTTGCCCCAGGGGTCAGCAAGAAGGCATCATGCACTTGCCAGGAGTTGTCTGTGCAAGTTCTGGTATATCCAGGCCAGTACCTGCTCCCAGTTCTCTCTGCAGCGTCTCCCATCCAAACATCTCAGCTCGTACCATTGCCTAGACCACGAGCAGGGACTTTTCAGTCCTTATGGGAAATAAAATATCAGCCAAAGATCCCAAATCAAACCAAATTCCTCTTCTATTCGTAGATGTGAAAAAAACGTTTAGAACACAATGGGGTTTTTTGAGATCAGGCTAAAGGGGTATTTTGTACATCTGTGTGTAGGGTATTTTTTTACATTGAATCTTGTACTTCTAAGATTTTCTTTCCATAGACTCTACTCTTAGGAGTTGTAAAAAAAGAAAAATAGAAACCAGTGCATCCAAACTTGTACACTATCACCAACAAAAGTCCAGGGTGTTATCATAATAACATAAGGCTTTCTTAATCTTGCCAAGACAAATAAAAGTTTTGTGCATAAACTTGTGAATGCTTGAGCTCTTGCTCCTAATTTTATTGGTAACTAACTATACCAAGGCAATTCAGAGGTAAGTCACAATACTTGAACTACTTCCTGAAAATTCCATTCTCGGGCAACTTGACTGTAAAATAATTTTTGTTTTGAGCTGGAGAAAGATACTTTGATCTTTCAAGTACTATGGTGCAGAAAAAAAAAAAAAAAGGGTTATCAAGTGCTTGACTATGCCATGTTAATATGAGTGTGTTAAATGTGTGAGCTATGAACAATTTCAATCTTTTTACATTATATAAAATAGGGCAGGGTTTTTTTAACATTAAGAGTCAAAAGTTTTAGGTTTTCCTTAATCAGATTCTGGGCAAGCATGTGTTTAAGCCACAGTGAAAACTGTAAGTGTCAAGCGCCATGGCATCCTTTTCCTCTTACAGTGCACTAGAAACAAAATTGTTTGTACTCCAGATTCTCTCAAGAAGAAACAGGTGTTTTAGCTGCTGCGGGAATTCCCTGGCATGGTAATGATAATAGTACAGACACTATCAGTCAGATGAGCCTTTCACCCTGGTAAAATCCCAAAACACACGAGACCTTGTAGATAAGATCAGAAGCTAGAAGCACGTGGATAGTCTCTAATAACAATCTCAACAGTACCAAATATGAGTTCCTCACCTAGAGATGGTATTAATTTAATTCATCTTGAGCTATCTTTCTCTGAAATAGCCATGGATAAATGACATATCTGCATAGTAAGCAGGGAAAAAGACGTATTTTTAGAGAATGATTCACTTAATAATTTTTAGATGTCTATTTTGTATTAAATCAATCACATTTGAAAGCTCCATGAACAGCTTCTTCTCAGAAAATGAAGATGTCTGAAAGCAAATAATTTTATCTGCTTCTGTCTATCTGAACTTCCTCCTAAGGCTTCCTGTGTGTTTGTATGGGTGTGCGAGATATGAAATTATAATTCAACTGGGACTGCCCTGAGTTTCCATTGCACTGGAGCAGGACTGTAAAGATAAGAGAATGTGCAATTTAGCCAATTAATTCAGATATTGAGAATGGCTCAATCTCTGAGCGACTCAGAGAATTTCAAAGAATATCCTTTGAGCTATAAGTACCCTTCCTTCATGAATAAAACCATAACTTTAACATCTCTGAGTAGTGGAAGAGGAACAAGAAGTTATACACATGCCTTTGGGTATGATTTTTAACTGTAAAGGAAATTTTGAATTAAAAAGGTTTTTTCATGTTGAGAACATACAGAGAGGCTTAAAAATTTCTGGTATATCAGTGGCAGTTATATCCAGTACATGCTAATCTTTAGGATCAACTTAGGAAGACATTGAAGAACGAAAGCCTCCTGATAGCTTCATGTAAATAACGTAATTTGTTTTACACTGTAGTGTTCATCATCACCATATAATGGAATTCATGTAACATTTGAAATATCTGGCCTTTCTCAAATGATTATGGAGTCTTACTTCTATCTTCCTATTAGAAAACACACTTTTTCTTTCAGGAAACAGGAATTTGCCAAGTCTTACCTCTTTTAAATCATTCCTATATGAATAAAAGCTAACAGAAGCGTAATAAAAGCATTGTCCAAATTGGAAAAGTCAATTATTCTTTTTGGAAATAGTTAATTATTCCTTCTGTAATTAGTGATCTGATACGACTTTATAAAATTGTGAAAAAGTAGGCTTAGTTCTGCATTTTCTGTTTGTACCAATAATCAGGGTTTTGGAGGACCTCAAGAGGTCATCTATGTCAGAATCACATTTAACTTGAAAGTTAGGTCACGTTGCTGAGGGGCTTATCCAGTAAAGTGCTGAAAATCTCCAGTGGCAGAGATGTCACAACTTCTTTGAGCGACCTATTCCAGTAATTCAGGGATCAAAACTGCATCTGACATCCTCAACAGGTTCATGGATGACCACAAACTGGGGGAAAGAGCTGATATGTTGGAGGGAGGTGTTGCTAGTCAGGGTAGCTAATAAAGATGCAAAAATGGGCCAATAGAGCCTCAGGCAAACAGAAAGTTCAGCCACTGAGAAAGAACCTCTTGCATCAGTGCTGAGACTGAAGTGCTGGGAAGAGCGCGGCAGAGAATGTCCTCAGTCTGTGTCTTGAACCAATTAGCGTGAGCCAGGACTGCACTCTTGTGGTAACAAAGGCTAAATGCACAGAAGGGTGCTGTGGTAGTTTGACCTCAGCTGGCAGGTAAGACCCCCACGTGTGCTGACTGACTCCGCTGCAGGGGGATGGGGGAGAGAATCAGAAAGGGAAAAGTGAGAAAAGCTTGCTTTGTGCAAGAAAAGCAAAATAAGAAATGAGTCCACCGCATCCCGTCACAGGCAGATGTTTAGCCACTTCCAGGAAAGCAGGACCTCAGCATACGTAATTGTTAGTTGGGAAGAGAAACACCATGACCACAAATGCCCTGGCCCCACTTCTACCTTCTTTTTCTGACTTGCTACTGCTGAGCACAATGTCATGTGGCATGAAATATCTCTTTGGTTTATTGGGGTCAAATGTGCTGGCTGTGTCCTCTCCCAACTTTTTGTGCAGCTCCAGCTTCCTCTCTGAGAAGTCAGAGTGGGAAGAAGAAAAGGTCTTGACACTGTGAAAGCACTGCTCAGCAGTGCTGGTATGTTAACACTGTCTTGGTGAGAAAATCAAAACAGCACGATAGGAGACGTTACGAAGGGAATCACAGCCATGGCAGGCAGAGCCAGCATAGCTGTATTAGTGAGATCATTGCCAGCTGGCTGAGGGGAGCTGTTATTGCACAGGGGAGGCCACAGCTGAAGTAATATGTCTCCTTCTGCATCCCAGGGAAGGAAATATGTTCATAAAGGAAAGCAAATCCATCAGAGGATCACTAAGGCAGTTAGACAGATGGAATACATAACTTGAGAGGAGACAAGAAGAGGCTGTGTTTGTTTAGCACAGGGAGGAGAAGTCAATCAGGAGAGGCTTTAATTCCAGACCAATGGAGAAGGTGGAGCAGGCTTTTCCCTGGCATGTACAACAAAAGGGCAGATGCTGTTAGCCCAAAGTTATAGGAGAGCTTCCAGAGAGATTGCAGAATCTCCATCCTTGGAGTTTCTCAAATACAACTTGACACAGTCCTAAGCAATATTAGCTGCCTTTGAAGGTGAACTTGCTTTAAGCTGGAGGCTGAAGTAGATGACCTCTCTCTTTCTAACATAAATTACTTCACAATTCAATGGACTGGCTATTTCATTTCCCTACTACCCACTAAACCAGTTTGGAAGAAAGCACATTATTTATTTCTGTCTGTGATATTTTTGTCTTCTTTATTTTAAAAAGTCTCTTACCTGAATTATTTAGAATATGAATGTAAACACATGAGTTCAGAGTCTCTTGTGAAGCTTTCTGAACTGTTTCTGATGCTATTTCCATAATGGATCTGCTTCCTATAATTAGCACAAATCTCAGCAGTTTCATGCAGTTTCCCAGACAGAGTTAACAAGTAGTGGCTTTGTGTCTATCTCATACAGAATTAATTTACCTGCACTGATATCTCTTCAGGCAACATGTTTATGTTAGTAGTTTTCTGCTATTGCATTTAATGATACTATATTTTAAAATAGAAAAAAATAAGGGTTTTTTTAAGCTCCTTGAAAGGGAGCTAAGAAAATAAAAGAACACTCCTTGTCATTTTATCTTTGAAGTGAAACCTTTGTGTAAGTAACTGTGAGTCATTCGGATTTGCTGAAGCAAAGTACTTGCATGCTGTAATACTGCAGATATATATTTTTTGAAGTACAATTTCTGTAAAATTGAGTTTCTGTAAAGGTTTTAACTAGTGAGAGGAAGTGAAGAAATTTTAATATGTTCTTTCCTGAGACATCTTCTAAATGATGACAAATAGTGATAGGATGAAGCCTCTATTAGATGGTACATCATGGGGTATGAATCTGTACTTCAGGGATACTGCAAAAACATAATGAAAAATCATTAGGAATTTTAAAAGAGAATATGAATTTTCTTTTATACATCAAGAAGCCACTATGTACTATTGCTGTGTTCAATTGTCTTTCCATGATTTCATTATTAACCTTAGTTTCCAAGAACTTTATAACTCAGCCATTTTAAAACGTATTACAATGCACCTCATCTGTCAAAAAGCATGCATGCTAATTTTGTTTAAAAATTTTGAGTATACTTAGTCTAAATATATTGACATTATTGGCTGAGGTTCAGACAGTACTAGCAACCTGAAAAGATGCTGTTCTTCAAAGATCATGTGCTGAAGTGGTGATGTTAAGGTCAAATTTGAACAAAGCTTAATTTAAAATAATGGGCTGGACTTGCCTGTCAGCCAATTCAGTCTGTAGAATAACTGGTAGTTCAAAAAAACAACCAAGACAGAAGAGACAATGAGAAGAAAAACTCTGGGAAAAAAGTGAAATGTCAAGGCATGAAAATGCAAAGAAAGCTAGCTGTGAGCTCTGCAAGTATCCCAGAGGCTGAAGGAAATTTTGACTTAATTTAAAATTGTGCTGAGTAATTCAGGTCACTGATGAAGTTTAAACTGGACTACTCATGAGCTGTATCATTACATATATGGGTCTGGTTTTGAGAATTAACAGATTTTTCACAATCATACTTGAGACCATTTTATTTTTGTCTACACAAAATATGAAATTGGAAATTTCTCCTGTCTCCATGTTTACATTTCATGAGTTAATTGCTCCTGTATGGGGTCTCTCTCGTGGCTTCTCCAGTGTGTGTCCTCACCATGGGCTGCAGTTCTTTATGAACTGCTCCAGCACAGGTCTGTTTCAGGGCCTATAGTCTGTCAGGAACAGATGCTCCAGCGTGGAGCCCCCACAAGGGGGGATAGCGGGTCGCACAACTGCTGCCAGCAAACTTGCTCCAGCATGGGTTCCCAGCCTACTTGGAGCATTCAGCAGCTCTGACGTGGGATCCTCCACAGGCTTCAGGGGAATCTCTGCTCCAACACCTGGAGCACCTTCTCTCCTTCGTTGACCCTGGCATCTGCAGAATTGTCACTGTCACATACTGTCACTTCTCTCTCCTGTTGCCATTGTGAAGCAGTTTTTTGTCCACCCCTCTTAACTACATTATCCCAGAGGCAGTGCCACTGTCGCTGATAGGCTCAGTTTTAGCCAGTGCCAGATCCTTCCTGGGTCTGAATGGTATTGGCTCTGTTGGACATAGGGGAAGCTTCTGGCAGCTCCTCACAGAAGCCACCCCTGTAGCCCTCTTACTACTAAAACCTGGCCATGCTCCAGTACATCAATGAAATTACATTTAAAAGTATGGAACTCAATAACTTTGATGGTTTGCAATCTTATTTCTTTTAAATCACAACCAGTTTGTACCACTTTATTTCTCTACCAACTTCTTTTCTTTTCATGGAAATATGTTTTGTGATAGAAATGCATAGTTAGATGCTTCTACCTCTTGTTTAAAAAAAATAAATCCAAAATTTTTGAGTCCTGTTTTACTGATCAGCATTTAATATATATAACCTTTAATATATGTATTAAAAGATTCATATATGTGATTCATATATACGAAAAAATTAAACCTTTCGGTACAACAGGAAAAGTATATGCGTGTGTGTATATATGTACATATATATATATAGAAAAAAATTGTGTGACTCACAAGGTATGTTATGAAGAGGAGAATTGTTTGTGAAATGAATGTGACTGAAGATCTAATCACTCATAGTGATGAAGCGATAAGAGGTGTGCTGATTTGGGCATCTTGAGAAAACCCTTAGTCTGTAGAAGATGATCAGTTTCACATGCCAGTACCAGATTAATCCATTCCTGATTTTACTAGGCAGCTATTATTTATTCTGTAATCTAAGCACTGTAAGTGAATTTGAGTTCTTCTGAATTCTTGTCTAAGCATCAACTAGATATGCTTTTCATATGTTTAATATGTTAATTACCTTCTTATGCATTGCATAATTCCAGAGCTTGCCAAACTCTTGAAAGCAAATAAGTGTTTTAATTAATAAAGCTCCTGTTTTATTTATTTATCATCAAATACTCAACTTCTGGCTTTTACAGGAAAAATAGACTTAAAAAGAACTTTTAGAATGCACTTTAAAGCTATATTTTTCCTTACAGTGCTGCATTTATACACTTTATAAATATGTTATTTTGCATCTGATAAACTCCACTGAGTTGTACTTAAAAACACTCCGAACATATTTATTTTGCTATATGTCAGAATAACTGCATATTGGGTGCTCCAACATCTCTTCTACAGTTTCCATTGACCTTGCATTTCAGTATGGCATTTACTGTTTCCAGGTTTATCAATATATTCTGACATGAAAATTTGGTTTTCTAGTCAAAATAAGAAAGTGGTATCTGGTAATGTATGTTGCATTGAAATACATTCCAGTGTTATAAAAATACATTTTATCATATTTTTACACCTGCCTGCTTTGATAAATTTTGCACAAATGATTATTTATTTTCGTAATCAATTTCAAGGACAATGTAAATATTCATGAATTCATCATACCAATATTTTGCTGTGGTTTTATTCACATAACAGGGAGTCTCTGATGCATCTATTATAATCTCACATACCTTTTCAATTTGACAGTGCTAAATTAAATTCAGGAAACACATGCTTCTTTCATTCACAGAATTTAGAGAGTGATAATAAATTATTGCCATCAGTCATAATAAGTGTATAACTATATAGGAGAAAATAATCCACACAGCAGGGAGTCACAAATATATCCCTCTTTGATTAGTCTTTTTAGTGTGTTCAGAATGTGTGCATAAAGGATCTATTTATTTAGTCCTGTGTGGTTAAGAATTCTGATACTCTTAATATTAATTTTCAATATTGTGTATATGCTCATATATAGTAAAGCTGGAGGTCAGACATTTAAGAAGAGTAACTGAGTGGGAGGGAAGGGCAGGGGAAGGAAAGGGGAAGGAAACGGAGGGATGGGGGAACTAAGGGGATAGGAAAGGGAAAGGGAAAGGAGGGGAGATGAGGGGATGGGAAAGGAAGGGGAAGGGTAGAAAGCATTGTGCATCCTGGAAAAAAATGTTTGTACAGAGCAGCAAGGCTTGGTGGAAAATGTTCCTTAGGAAATGCTGTATATTTGTCTGTAATGCCTGTCCATGGTAGATTGCTATTATAATATTGATATGGATTAGTTTGCTAGAGTTCTATTTTATTTCACTCAGGTTATTCTAATAAACATGCAGATTGAAGACTTAGTAAACTAGGCATAAAATTCCAGTAATTATGCTCTGAAGCAAATGGATATCCCACTTAAAAATTCCCCAAACCTTGTTTCTTACCAAAGTCACAAGGACATCAGGCTTATGAAATAAACATTGAGCAAAGCCCAGTACGTACCCACAGAGTTCTCATTTTTAAGTTTGTTTCTCAAGATGAATAGTGGGTTGTATGTATTCTTACAAGGTGACTATCACATGTAATTGTACACAAAATTCAATGGTAGGCTCTTCTTTCCTTTGAAGTTGTTTTAATATTATCATCATAATTTTTATTAATAGTGTAGTAGCCAAAATGTGCCCAGTTTTCCTTCACTGGCACCCAAGCACTGGAGAAATATCTTTCCATTGTTATTCACACATGTTTTTTTTAATGTTTCCTGTCCAGAAGCCTGGTGAAGGGGATGCACAGGCTTGTCATTACAAGATAATGAGTTGCTCAGCCAGCATTATGCAGTCAAATCAACAGGTTTTTTAGTAGCAGTCAGAGTTCTACATGGCTGTTGCTTCAATCAGTATAGAGCTCCCAGTGGTCTTAATACATTTTCATTTTGTCCATGCATGACTGAACCCAAAAAGCATCTCTGTAAAGAATAAACCCAAAACAGGGAAATAGAAAATGAGACAAGGGTATGCATGAAATTAGGGAAAAGAAAGAAGTGTTGTGTGGTGATCTACCAGTTTTTCTTCATTTGGCACAGTAGCATAGTACTGTTTCACAGACACACAGAGCCAGGTAGATTTGGATTCATCTCATGGATACACTCCCTAGACCCAGATCAGAGATGGCTCGGGCTAATGATGTGATCTGGTAGTTACTGGCTTGGGCTGGGCACTGCCTGCCTGCTCCCCTGGAGGGCTAGAATGAAATGTAGTAGTTCTCCTGTGCAAATACATGATGTTGCATTGTCTCTGTGACTTGCTGGATCAAAATAATTCAGCCCATACCCAGCTCACAGATTTTTTTCATTTCTTCACTGTGCTGCAACATATATTGCAGATATTTTCTTGCATTTCTTAATGTGTGCGTATTCTTTGCTCAGAATTACTTGTATTGTTTTTTATTTGGGTGTGCTACAGAAACATACATTGTGTATGCTTTAATCTTGCTCTGCACAGAAATTTTCAGGAACTGGGTATTGGTGTCAGTATTTAGATTTCAGCAACAGGGGCTTGCCCATGCTACAGTGTACCTATGAATCCATTTATGTTCCCATGTAAATATAGACAAGATACATTAAGGACATATGCAGATGCTACCTCACAGACTGCCCCTTCCAGTATAAAATAGTTAATAGAACCCCTATTTCTATTGCTATTCAGCAGAAGAGCAATAAGATTAAGGAATATTCATTCTCCTAGCATCTATTCTGCATACAGAAAAATCAAAGTACAGATTATTTCTTAGAATGTATCTCCCCTGTGTTGACTCTTCAAAAAGCATTCATTCCTAGGCACAGAATGGGGCAAGTTGCTCTGCCATCACACAGTCCCTTCAGCCAATGCTTAGTTCAACCTTATGATACCCAGTTGATATCTTGAAGCTCAAATAAAGGCAACCATATTATTCCAGACTTTTTCCTAGTAGTGAGTTCTGTACATTGTTTTATACAGTCTCAAGTATCTCAGCCACTATGTCCTAAATGAGGGCACTGTTATGTAACAATCCTTGCTTTGAAAACTCAGTATATCAAACTAGGTCAGAAGGCATTCATAAATGCTGAATCCTGTAATGAGAAGTGCAGTCATTTTATGAGCAGCCTCCATGAACCTATTAGTGATTTTCCTTACATTCCAATTGCAAACAATTATATTAGCATCTCTCTAGGCTCCCTGCAGAGAGCCGTTTCAAATCAGACTTGTGAGGGGTGTCAGAAGAGAACGATGTACGTACAAAGATATTTTGCTTCTGTGTCTGGTGATAAGGAACCATAGGCTATAGCTGGTGATTTGCTGGATATAATTAAGACATAAGTTAGATACCAGAAACTGAAAATGCGCTACTAGATGAATGATTGCAATTTAACACATTCTGTAGTAGAAAACTAGCATATAGTACATCAGATTAAGTAGAAGTAGTTTCCCTCTAGTGCAAAGTGTCTCTGACAGGAATGTGACACACACAGAAGTAAAGTCTATAAACAAAGGCAAAAAGAATAAAAAAACAACTGCTGCCAGTTTTTGAATAGGGTACATCTAGTGATTTATTGAGTGAATCAGTGCACTGTATTTCTCAGTATTTACTGTATAAAACCATAGCCCTTGGTCGTGTAAATTCATTCCTTTCATGATTTCCATGTGTTTGGGTATTTGGTATTGGTTGCCAGTTGATGCAGAAATTAATAGCAAGAAATAAATTAATAAAAGAAATAATTTTGGCAAAAATATTCTTGTACAGTTTTTGTCATATTAAGCAGATATATGTGCCACCACATATTCTTGTTCCTATCAGAAAAAATAAGCAACAGATTTCTAAGTCAAGTCCCTGCTTAACATTTCAGTTGTTTTAATGTTCATTTATTAATGAGACAGTAGCATTGGAAACATGCATAGGTAGGATATAGGTTTGATGGATGAGGATTGAAAACATTCTTCAAGAAAAATGGCATCTTCCATTGTTGTTTAATAATAAATAGTTGCGAAAGTACCTTTTTTTCCTTGGTTTTCTTTTTTTTTATTTTTTCCCCGTAATAACACTATTTACTAAAACAATCATCCATTCATCCAGAAAACAGATGCAAGGTTTTAGTTCCCTGCTCAGCTTACATCTCCCACTACTGAGAACAATACCAAGCCTTAACTTATAGGACTAGTGTATGCGTTGGGCAAGATGTATAAGCCCTTTCTGTAGCAACCATACCACTGCACAGTGGGGGATTCAGGGTTCACAAATGTGAGAAAAAGCCTGCAAGAGAGTTTGTGCTAGCTCTCAGCAGCCTAATGCTGATGTATTCCCACTGAGAGTATGAACTTGCCTTCAGCCCTTGTTCAGAAGAAGGTTTCTGTACTCTACTTGCAAGAGGTCTGACCTAGAACAGGTGTAGTCAAAACTCTGTGTGAACTGCCAGCCACAAGCTTATATTTTCCATTTTTTTTTTTTCCCCCAAATATTGCTTTTGTTGCTGCTTATTCCCAGAATGAAGCAGAGTACAGGAATCTCAGAGTAACCCTGCTGTACAGGGCTTGCCACTGCAACAGTCAAGCTCAAGCATTTAGTTGACAAGAGACATGATGCTTTCTCCCCACATTTCTCCCTTTCCCCATGAGTGCTTGCATACAAAACTGTATAATGCATACACATACTACATCCTTCCCTTTAAAAGAGGGGATTATTTCAGTACTTGTCTTGCATATTGGAGTATGCACATCTCAGCTCAACACAGGAGCTTTTAAATCTGAAATCACTTTCCTGTTTCCTATGGACTCATTTTCATAATTTGCTGCCTGGAACTCTGAGAGCTAGAGGCTGCCTGATTCCTGTTTATAGGGTAAGACACAGCTTTGAGCAGTGGGTTCCATTGTGTGGCTGAGACAGCTCAGATATCCAAAGACCCAATAGAGTAAAACTCAAGAATAATGTAATTTTATTGCTGTACCTGGGGGGGGGG
>VZRN01002068.1:367602-416225 GCA_013397935.1 Dasyornis broadbenti
AGGAGGAACAGCAACAACAACAAAAATCCCCCCAAAAAAACAAAAATAAAAGCTAAAAAAAACAACAACAACAACAACAAACCTCAAAACAAACAAAAACCCTTTGAGAAAATAATCAATGAACGTCATCTGAAGAAAACAGGGCACAGAGATAAATGGCATTCAGTCCGCATGTGCAGGCTTACTTACATGAAAGTTTTAACTGTGATTATTGAAAGCTATGAAGATAATGAATACTGAAATTAATTAACTATGCTTAGTGTAAAGTACACGAATTTATCACCACAAACAAGAAGAACATAATCTGAGTAAACATCAATGAAGTATTTTCAAATGATGTAAGTGCACATGCATGTGAGAGGGGGAGAAAAGGCATACCGATTTGGTTGAAAACAATGCTGATTTATTAAAATGATATAATTTTTTTTTCAAAATTTGGTCCCAGCATTTATAATAAATTCTATCAGAAAAAGATATTGAAGACATAAGAATTGAAATTCTTATGGAAGGATCTTTTTGTTGTTATATTTCATAAGGACTGTACTGTTTATATGACCTTTTGTGTTCCGGCATCACTAATACAAGATATAAATGTCTCAATCATCTGCATCTCATAACATTTCTTTGTTTGTTATAAATTAAAATATACATAAGGCAAATGAGAAAAGTGAGAGACAGTCCTAGAAAAATGAATTTATGGGTCTACCCACTTCTTCAAACTTCATGTAGTCTTCTTTTTTTCAAATGAGTTTCACAGCTGCCGTTCTGATGTATTGGTTTGTGCAAGATGTACCTCATAGCTCTGTGGCACTCTTCCTCACCAAAAATAATAACACAATGGGAGAGAAAAATTGCAGCAAACTGATACTACGGATAGCAAAAATGTGTCAGTAGAACAACAAATTTAGTTTGATTGGACTTCTCATGCAATCTGTATAGGAAATTATGCATCTAATTTTCTTTCAAAATGGCTTGTATTATACCA
This sequence comes from Dasyornis broadbenti, assembly GCA_013397935.1. Taxonomy (NCBI): domain Eukaryota; kingdom Metazoa; phylum Chordata; class Aves; order Passeriformes; family Dasyornithidae; genus Dasyornis; species Dasyornis broadbenti. Next base: position 368,588 of record VZRN01002068.1, read on the forward strand.
TGCAATATTCAATGTAGCTTGAAATTATGTCCTTACCACTGCATCTTAGGTGGATGATTTGCTAGCTGATGTTGCTTAGAGCTAGTGTCTGTTTGGTAATTTTTATTCCACACTTCTCTATCTGCAGGTATTAATATTGCATGATTTATAATTTCACAGGGGATTTTTTGAGAAAAGGAGCACCTTTCTCCATAAGCCTTTAATTTTTCCTATGCAATAGAAAAAGATTGCACCTATAGGGCTGTATATGAATAAATAGCGGACACAGTTGTATTTTGCTCTGTTCCTAAACTGGAGTACCTCATGCTTATCAGCTTATCAGCAAACACAAACACATTTGCTGCTCTGAAACAAATACATTATAAAATTCATGCTCTCTTTTCTCCTTTTCACTCTTTCTGTCTGTCATGCACATCTTTTCAACCTTCTGTGAGTTTACTGATAAGGAGTTTTCAACCCATTATAGTTCTCACATAAGTGCACAGAAAACAATTTAATACAGTATTAAGAACCTCTATTTTTGGTGTAAAAATGACTTGATACTGCAAGCTGTGTTGAATTTGTTACATCATATATAATGGCTGACCTGTTAGAAGAGGGGCTAGTTTATAGTGCGTCTTAAAACCAATAACTTTTTATTAACCTCTTACATTGAAGTACACTGTGATATCTAGTATCTGGGATGCTCATTGTAGATGCAAACTGGTAAGAGGATAACCTGGAAAACTTCAGATGTCTTTAGGGAAGTGAGAACCTTTAGGCTTGGTCTTAAAATTGCTCCACCTTGAGTATTCAATTAGTGTGCAAAACAGCTTCTGCTTTTATTACAATTCCATTCTCATATTGCTTAAATTTCATAGTATCACTGGGATATAGGTGCCAAATATGGCAGGGGAATTTGAACTAGATCAGATTTGAGGTCCCTTCCAACCCAACACTTTCTGTGATCCTATGATACAAGGAACTGGCTCAAGGTTTAAATTCCTCAACAATCTTAAAGCAAGACTCAATCAAAATAGGAGCATATCATCCACAACATGGGATTTCAAAGGGATTGCATAACCTGAGAAACAAACTGGACTGCTTTCGTAGCCGTGTGGTTGGATGACTCACACCAGCAAGGTCTTTTTCATAGATTTCCTTCAAAGACGCAAGTTTTTTTTAAAAAACATTCGAGTTCTCTTTCTAAACAGTTTTTTAATCATTAGGCTAAAAAGCCATTCAATTTTGTCCCTATCTCTACATTTTCTTATCTTATTTTGTGTACTCTTTCTTCACCGAGGAAGAGAAAAAGTGAAGGTTGCATCTTTCATAAGATGTCTGATGACCTTGAGGCTAGGACACTGTCTTGGTAACAGATGATGCCAGTGCAAATAACTTCAGCATCTGAAACTCTACAAATCAAGTTCTTTCTTGTAATTGGTTATGACTCAAATTATAAAGCTATAAAGTAAGAGGAACACTTTGTCAGAGAGCAGCGCAGATAGTGCTACACAATTAGAGGTTGAAATCTGTGGTCAGTGCAAGGGACTGGTAGCGCAGGGTAATCCAGTCAGAGTGAGCAATGACCCAGGTCTGCAATTCATTGACAAAGTTCAGCCAGGAGCAAACAGGGCCAGTGGAAAGACTGCAGACAAGGCTGCAGAGCAGGGCTGAAGGGTGCATCCACCTAAAGTGTAGGGCTGAAGTCCATCCTGAGACAGCATAGAGACACAGCTGGAAAAATTTTCCTATGGCATCACCACAACAAGGGATTGAGATTAAATGGGGTTCACGAAGCCATGTCAAAGCACCAGAGGAAGCAGCAGGGAGGCTGAGCAGGGTCACAAGAGCGTATTAGTGCCCACAATGCTGTGACAATTGCATGCCAGTGTCTTGGTTCTCATCACTTAAAACACTAAAAAATGAGTAGAGGTATTGATTCTCAGTAAAGGATTCCAGGCTTTACTCTTAAAGAGGTTGGAGGCAGATATTAGGGATGAAAGGGATTCAAGGCATGGTCTTCTGAAGATATTTTTCATCATTCAGTTCCAGGTAATTTCCCATTTGGCATGTGATTATTGCGTTTTCACAGTACCAGCGTCACCCCAAATCCTGATATGAGAACTCTCATGTTTCACTTCAGGAGTTAAACATCAAGATCATTTATTAGACTGTGTAACAGATGACTTTCTGAAGATCTACAGTTTAAGGAGGAAAGCATGAGAGTTTTGAAGATACACACAAATTGTCACACTGAATCAAGAACAAAATAAAGGCAGTTGATGACATTTTGAAGTACCTCTTTTTCACAGTTATCTTTCATTACAGTAGGGAACATGACTTTTAAAAGCTATGAACTCAAGAAAGAAATATTCTAATTTGATTTGGGATGACATATATCAGTCTTTTGATTTGGTTTGACTTTTTGACTTCCAATAAGCCATACTCTAGATATTAACAGAGCTCTTTTGCATTGAGGTACTCATCAGTTAAGAGGAATGCAGTATCTTGCAAAATTTAGAATTGTAACAACTGTCCTCCCCAAACATATACTCAGTTCTAAAATATAGAAGGCATTTTTCTAGTTTTAAATGGTAAAAAACAAAAAGAAAGTAAGACTAAGATTGCCATTCACTTACACTGAAGCATCATTTTAATTGACAAAATAAGTGTGCAATATTAGTGACAACAGCAATCTCTTAACTTAATTCTGCATACTTTGCAATGAGTTTGAATTGTAAATACTGCAAAAGTTTTGTAAAGTTAAGCATAAGAAGCATATTTTTTAAATGCATAACTTACATTTTAAATGCATTAACTTACAAGTGTTAAGAAGTTGTTTTTGTGTACAGAATTCCGACTTATTTTCTTTTTAATTAGTAAGCTCATCTGACTGCATATAGATTGTGGAAGAATTGAGTTGTGAGCTAAAATGAGAGATCATAAAAGGTTTTTTAACTGCTACTGTCTCAGAATTAGAAATTTAGATTTTTTTCAAATTTTATCCCAAACACAAATTCATTAAATACATGTTGGATTTAGTTCTGTTTCTTGCCTATGCTGTCAAGAAAAGATATGTGGCAAGGAGAAGGCTATGGTCAGACAAAATGTCATAGTGTTATGTGAAAAAGGACAAAGTCTACTTGGGATTAAACCCTATCAAGTTTTTATAAATGTCAAATGCTCTTTTCAGTGTAATCTCTGTTTGCAATACTGCTTCGTCCATTTGCTCTCGCTGCTCAATAGACTTTTTTTCTCTGAACCCATTATGTGGTTGTCATTATTAATCTTGGTTATAAGCTACCTCCATAATTAGCCTTTTCTGTTTTAGCAGAATGTTTTCTGTAGTCAAGAATTTTTAAAATATGAGTAAAGAGTCATTAATAACACCCCTTGAGATTTTGCCTATAAAGGTAATTTTTAGTAATACAACTCTCATTTTGTTTGCTCACATTGTCTCACTGCATCTTCATATATTAAGATCTGGATGTTTAGAACAAGGTCAAATATCTCATGCTAAAAGTGATAAAATTATTATGGTTATGCCAGATATCAGTAAATACCCACAGGACTCTATGAACCCTATATAGAAATGAGGGGAATTCTTCCAAGATTTATAAAACACTGCATTATCTATCTCTAAACTTTTTCATCCCTTGTAGTGTCAAATCTATATACTAGATTTGTCTTGCTATATAATTTCCTGGAAAATACCTTAAGCCTCTAAGCCTCTGTTCAATCATGACAGGGAGCTGAAATTGAGTACAATGACCTCTATTATTTTGATTGTTACTAAATGAAATGGAATTTAGCTTGTCTTCCTTTTGTTCTAAAGCAAGGGCTGTTTTCAGAAGGGCTTAGATCAAACCATAACTCATTTTAAAATATAAAAAAAAGAAAGTTCCACTGTATAGCAAACAATGAAAAAGAAGAATGGTAAATTAAATTACCTTTTACTTCTTATTCTATTCATATGATCATTAACCAAAAAAGCAAATTGTTCAGAGTCATCAGAAAGCTAGGTTAAACCCCTAGACCTCAACAAAATTCTATTTTAAAAGTAATGCAAATACCCAGTAGCTTCAATACACAACATTTGTAATTGAAAACAGGGAATAAATATATCTGAAGTAATATGTACTGACATATGAGGCTGACCTTCCTGTCACAGCAGCCTTTTCTTCTATTTTTTCTTATATTGTCAAGACTCATTTAAAAGAAAGTTGACTGGATAGGGTTGTTTGTTTGTTTGCTTTATTGTAGAACGTAGATTCTTATACAGTTTAAAAATGTTGTCCTAGAAAGAACAATAAGAAGAAAGGGAGCAAAGAGAATTATGAAGGAACTTTGATCTCATCCACTGTTGATCTCAGACCTTGTGTGAGTGGTAGTTAGAGCTGCAAGTCTGGGCTTATCTAAAAGAACATATAATGAGCAAAAAATATCTATATACAATTTAAAGTATTCATGATAATTAGCAGGCAGAATAATCTAAAGTACAGAAAGCTGTATATTTACATCTTCATTACCCTAGTTTTATTTTAAGAATTGTAGTTTTCTTGAGATATGTTACTTGTTTAGTCAGAAACTAATCAGTAAAGATGAAAAATATCCTTTTTAATCTACATTTTGGGGCCTCACAAAGGACAGTTTTTGTCCTTTTTGTGTTGTTGTTACATGAATCTTTGGAAATTTCCCTGTCTTTAAAGGCTTCAAGACTGAGTTTAATGGAAAGGATGAAAAAATAAAATTACTTTACCATATTAAAAATCTGTGTACTCTAGTTTGAGTCAGAAAAGGATGTCTAGAATTTAATATGGGACTGCACAATAATTTAGTCATTGGAGTATAATTTCCTATCCGTGACACTTTTAAAAATAAAATTGTAAAAGCTAAAAAACTGTAGATATTCAAAAACGGAGAGAAAAGGTTTTCTGTCTGCCAAATGTTCCTACTCTTTACCTGCACAACCAGTTTTGACTTGTACCTCAGGAAAGCTGTAAAAATAAACCCTCATTGAAGGAAGAAACGAGAAGAAAATAGTTTCATTTGAGTGGCCATTTTAAAATTTGACAGCTGAAAATATTTTATTTTAGAATTTTAGGAGAGCTTTTGGCTTATTTATGAAGTCTCTGAATTCTAATTTTGTAATCATTTCACTACCCTGTATTTCCCATTGTTACCTGTTTTCACTTACTCTAAGTACTTCGGGAGAAACCTTAGCATTAAATTTTAACACTGTTAAAAGCAGTAATGGAAAGAACCCTCACAATATAGCATACCTATTTGTTTGTGTAGATTCTTTTGAAGCTGTTCTTCAAAACTAACAATATTTCTCAGTTCCTATATTCCTATATGAATTCTTTCCTAAGGTGGGGAGAGAAGCATTTTTGGAATCATGGCCTAAACACTCGGGCTAACAGAAATTTTAAGAGAGCAGTTTGTCACAGGCAAGCTTCTTTTTACTCTGAAAAATTCATAAGCAGATTAATCCCAAGGTGTTTAAAAAGGCAATTGTCAAAAGCTCTTATGTAATTTAGAAGCTTGAGTTTTATCCAGGAAAATATATTTTAGAAATCTAACTTTAGCATAGAATTTTTTAATGTGTGATCTAATGCTCTATTTTGTCTCATTTTTTAAAAGAAAAAATAACTAAATAAAAATGTTGGTTCATCTGCTTCAAAACTTTAAAACAATGGCAATTTCTTTTCCCTATTCTCTATAATGAAAGGGGACAGGCAATAAATATATATCATATCAAAACTTAAATAATGCCAGTAGCCAATGCTGTAGGTGGAGGTAGTATGGCTAAAGGAAGTTATTTGCATTGCGTCTTCATTACATGGCCATATTGTAATAAAGTTTTCCAGCCTACTAGAAGTAAGTCTTTTATTCTAGGTAAGATAGACAAACTAAAGCTTGTTTAGTATGGACATTCAGTTTCCCTTACAATTGAGACATTGTCAGGACAGCACACTGTCTGCTCATTTTAAAAAGCCTGATGAAAAATTGGAGTGGACAGTGCTGAATGTCTAAAATTGATTATACAGTTTATATTGGAAGATGTAAGGGTTCAGTTTATCAGGAAGAAATAATGGAGGGTTCTGTCATAGCTTGTAAGTAAAAGTCTATGATGTAGAAAACAGGCAGCAGTGGCCACTTTAATGATGAAGATATAAGAAAGTCTTCTGTATTCTCTATCTTTGTATCTGTAAATAGGGCTATATGTCTTTCTAGAAGGACCAAGGGAACTGTAATGCTCTTTTGTCTACAGAGAGACAGACCAGGTTGAAGTCCCTTCTGTCAGTAAACTCCATATGTGGTATACTTTATTTATCACCATCCTTATAAATTTTCTGAAAAAACAATAATCAAACTGTTCCGTGCACATATGTAGTTTTATATAGGTAGTAGTCAGGTAAATGGAAGGTCTAACAAAAATATGTGTGCTATAATACTAAAAAAAATAAAAGGGATTTTAAAAATTCTAAGACTAAATTAAATCTTTTAAATTATAAGACTTGTGTAGGGTTTGTGTGGCAAGGGTTTTGTAGCAGGGGAGGCTACAGGCGCTGCTTCTCTGAGAAGCTGCAGAAGTTTCCTCTGTCTGTGAGAGCCAAATCCAGATGGCTCCAAGTCAGACCTGCCGCTGGCCAAGGCTGAATCCATCAGTGACAGCAACAGAGCCTCTGGGAGAACAGATTTAACAAGAGGAAAAAAGTTATTGTGCAGGGCCAACTGCAGCAAGAGAGAAGAGTGAGAATATGTGGAAGGAACAGCTCTGCAGACACCAGGGTCAGTGCAGAAGGAGGGGCAGGAGGTGCTCCAGGTGGCAGAGCTGAGATTCTCCTGCAGCCCCTGGAGCAGCCCATGGTGAGGCAGCTGTGCCCCTGCAGCCCAGGGGAGCCAAGACCCTCGTGTAGCCTGTGGATGGAGACAGAACTCACGCTGGAGCAGGTGGATGCCCCTGAAGGAGGCTATAGCCCCGTAGGAAATCTATGATTTATTCTCTCCTTGGAGTGAAAGTTGTGATAGGTTATTTCTTTACTCTTGTGTAGTTAGTGAATGTCTGTGATAGATACTTTTTATTAAAACGTTTTGTGTAGTTGAGAGTTCAATATCTGAAGTGTATTATTATTATTATAAACAAATCACATAAAAATTTGGTCTGAAAGAATGTTTAGGAGATAAATTTTCTAACTTCTGCTCAAAACAATTACATGCAAGTTGTTCAGAGGCTTGTGCAGTAAATTTTTGAAAATATCTAAAAATAGAACATCTCTAACTTCTCTGGGCAACCCTTTCTCTGTCTTGCCTTCTTAAACAGTCCTTCCAAAGTGCTATTTAAAGCTACTAAACTCTAATTTAAATGAAGTCCTGTCCTCTTTTTAGGAGAATAGTTTTAATCACTTCTTTATTTGCTTCTGCTCCTTCTCAATGGACAATTTTGTGGCATTTGCTTTCTAACTCATGTGGCAATATGGGTTAATATTCCTACTGAAAGTCCATGTTTTTTCCCAAATGAATAACTCTGTAAAATATTTATAATAAAGCACTTTCTTCCCTCACTAGGGTGTTGTAAGGTTTAATGAGAAAATAATATGCACAACTCAAGATCTTCAGATAAAAGATCATGTGTAAGTGCAAAGCATTAATTATTATTATTTCTGTCCCTCAGAGCATATTTTAAATGCAAAAACCATCCACATGAGGATGTTTAGATTATTTTTTACCAACTTTGGTTTTCTATTACTTTTACTCAACAGTGTACTATGAGTCTCATAGCTTACTTATATTTATTTAGTTTTCTAGAGTTCACATGTCCCAAATCCATGGGTTATAATAAATTTGGGAAAAAAAAAAAAGGCAAAATTTCTCATTATAAATTTACCACATGTAAGCAAAATAGCTTCTTTAGGAGGTAGGAGAGTTTCCATTCAATAAAAATTGAAAAATCATTAAATATGTAGCGATTTATTTAGAGAAAGGGTCTATGAAAACAAAAGTGTCTTTATGAATTTGATGTTTTGCTACCATAACAAAAGGCAGGACACAGATTGTAGCCCTGTAAATATGATTTCTGCCCCCATCACGGGGATGCTGTGCAGAGGCTCAGCCTCTCTATGGCCTGAGCTCAATGTTTCTGATTTAACCCCAACTAGCAACTGCTGCCTCAGCTGATCCAGCTTCAGCTTTGGGGCTATTGTGTACACTATGCATTGACTTGTGTCCACTCTGGGTGGGTCTAGATCCGTGGAAAAATAGACAGGCTTCTTCCACAGCACTGGTTCATATTTTCTCAAATTCAAAGTGTCTAAAAGCTGCATTTCAACCAGACAAAATTTTGTCACCTAAATACAGCTCAATCACTTGAAATTGGAAACATGTGTTACTTACCTTAGATACAATATGAATGCATGAGGCCACATTTGAGAGCAGAGCCTTCTGGTATTTTTACAGAGGACTATGTAGAGCTGAAGGAGCCAAAACAGGTTTAGTCTTAATAATTTTTTGGTTTTGGGAGCAGTTCCTGGAATAAATTGCTCCAATTAAACCTGAGTCTTGATTGGAGAGACCCTGCTGGAGACAGCCAGGCAAAAAACCAAGAATCTGCAGGTAGTGAATTCTAGATATCCTGTAAACATGTCCTAGTTTCCCAAGGGTATGGTCCAGCTTCCAGAGGAACTGGAATGGGAACCTTGGCTGCCTCAGCTGACACTGAGAAAAAGAGTTTATTAGAGTGACATGAGATAGATGAGAATGTCACTGCTACTATGAAGATTAGGACATTTAATAGATATTTTGGGTCTTGTGCCACTGTTTCTTGTTAAATGTTTATTAGGTGAAAAAAAAAGAAGCGAAAAGCATAACAATTAAAAAGCCATATCAGTAAAACCAATGAAGCTCATCAGAATAACACCCAAAGTTGTATTGACTTTGAAGGCTGCTAAAAGCTGTTGTGTCTGAAGGCATTGTGGCTTTTCAGTTTCTCTTTTGCCAAAAACATTGTGCATTTTACTCCTGGAAGAAGACAGGAAGGATTCAGGAATATTCTGGAGGGGAAGGATCTCAGAAAGTAACAGCAGTTTCAGTTAAAGTGCTCAGAATCAGAAGTGTCAGATCATATCCTGATCTCAAAGCATGCCATAGGCAGGGGCAACTGGAAAGGCATGTTTATTCACCTTGTTGAGACTCAGCTTGTAGGACATTAATTGCAAAAAATGGGAACAGAGTCATTTAAATTATATTGGTTTAGTTTGGTTTGGTTTTTGTTGTTTTTTTTTTTTCCTAAATTGGTGTTTAGCTTGTCTCTATCTCTTTCCTCCATTGTTTTATTTTTAAAATTAGTATAGAATTTTATTTTGAAAACAGTACCAAATGCACTGCTACTTAATACTGAATGAATTAAGTACCTGGAACTAAATATAAAGCCATTAAAAGAGACACTTTGCTGTCAAAGTGTCCTTAGTATTGTTACACATTGTAGCTATTAAGAATACTGCTCTTGTGTAGATTGCTTTCACAGTCTCTCCAACCCTTGTCTCTCTAGCCCCTGTCAGACAATGTGTTAATTATACTGTACAACATACAGGGTGCTGTTGTCAAATACACCTGAAGAATTGGTACTTAAAATAATTCCATCTTATAAAAATATTATTTGTTCCATTAAGAAATGTGCCTATAATCAAGCCTCAGTATTTCATTTCTGGTAAAGTTACTTACAAAGTATTTTTATATTTAATAATATTCAACATATTTAATATTTCTAAAACTAATACTAACTGTGAAGAAATATATACCAGTGTACAGCAATGCATAATATTTACGAGCAGATCTTGTAGAAGACACTGTTCTTATGGATTTATGTTCACTCTTTCTTTTTTCTTTTCCTGGAGTTGTTTAAAGGGTTGTTGTTTTTTGTTTTTTTTTTTTTTAATTAACATGTGAAAAGTATTTCCATCATTTTCAGTATCTTTCATATCTTCAAAGCAAAACAAGAGACATTTAGAAAATGGATCTTCTGAAGCAAAGAAAATTACAGAATATTATACGGACCGAAAAGCAAATTACACAGTATAAGCAATAGCACATTTGAAGACTCATTCACATGTTCACAGCATGAACAAGTCATGATAACGAAGGCAGTTAATGATCCTTCCCTTTTTGCCACAATCTATAGCTTAAATACATTTTTAAAACTTTGGAGTTGTTCTGAACTGCCTGTCAACATTATAATTAGAATAAAAGAAACTCATCAGCCATTATCAAGTATATGTATCACGAAAACAAATGTATTTTTACACATATTGTTACATATATTTTGTACTAAAATGCTGAATTTCCAAACCCTTAGAGGTCTATTTTTGTCAAACTCTACACAAGAATTTCTGCTTTCTCTCTATCTCAGTTTCCTAAGTTTTTGTATACACAAAAAAAACTGAACAAAAAAACCCCAACAAAAACATCACAAAAAACAAACCAGATCAAATCAAACCCAAAAAATTCCCAAACAAACAAAAAGGAACAAAACAAAAACTCAGGGTTTTTGATCTTCTCCTATTTGTCACACCAAGTACTTCAGAACTGCCTGAATAATTACATGTATTGCCACGCAGCCCAGAATTATGCACTCCTTCAGCAAGATGCTGCCTTTATTTTTAGGGACAGGGATGACAGGGATGGATGAGCATTTTACTAATACCTTATATAGCCAAGCCAAACTGGACTCTCAATATGAGAAATAAACATCACTCTCATGGATGAAGGTCTTTAATTTATACCTTGGTCCTCCCTACAGCTAAACTAAAAGGCTGACAAATTAGCACTATGGGAAATAAATGGATTTTGCATGAGGAGAGAGAGTACTGTTCTCTGTCTTTGTCATATCCTAATCACATAGAAGCTTAGGGGGTTTTCTCCTTTATTTTTATGACAAAAACAGCTCTAAGTCAGTATTAGCAAATGGACTTTTTGGCTTTACACTTAATTCTTACGTAGCTGGTTTTAGCTACCAATAAGGTTTCCTATTGTGTTTTTTTAATCCAGATTCAATGAATCTCAACTGAATTGACTTTGCAACTGCACCCCACAGGTAGACTAAGTGTTCTTTGGGCTGCTAAAGTGCCTGTTGGCCTGGAGCTTTCCTGAAGTGGATATAAAGTCCAAATAGCAGCTGGAAGACACACAGTGAAACTTGCTTTAAGAAAAAGATAGCTGCTGCTTCTCTAAGTTTCTGGTCATACTTACAGTAGACAATGAATGGTAGAGCCAAGAATATAATGAAATTGTTCACAGTTTCCAAGTAGCCTTTCTCTCATTCACTTGGGTATATATTAGAAAAAAAACATGTCTCAATTATATGAGCATCAGCCTTTTCTGCAGAGATGAAGCTCTTTTAAGATGATCTCTGGACTTTCTGGAATGTTTGAAGCTCTCTTGGCTTTCCATATCTGTCAAATTATCTACTCTAAGCTACTAGAGAAGCATGTAATGGAAGGCACTTCAGTGTAATGCATTGCACAAAAATATAAGACTAACTGTATCTGACCTGATAAGAATCGGAGGCTTCTATTTTGCCTGAAATTGCAGGCATAGTGGGCTAGATTCTGCTGCTCTTGTACAAATATGTGTTTTCTTCTGCAGCACGCCTTGAGTTTCATGTGACATTTGAAATATTTATTTTAGGTGTAATGAAGCTTATAAGAGGTGAGTAAAAAAGTAATCACTGTTTCTCTTTTTTTTTTAATAATTTTTTTAAAAAGCTCGCAGAGCTACGTTGTGAACTCTTTTCCAAATTATGTATCTCACATGCTAAAGCTTCAAATATTTAACTGAAGGAACAAACACCAATGCCTTTCAAAGTAAATCCATAGATTTGAAAATGTATTATCAGAAACTTATTTCTCTGTGCCAACTCACCACTACCCTCTGATCCTGAAAAGTGGCTGTGATTCAACTTTCTTTGGTAAGCAGTCAAAGTTTCAGAATACGTACCTGTTTTTCTCTTATGAAGGAATGACTTTCATATGAATCTTGGGAAAAAAATGAAACCTCATTAGAAGAAATCTGTCTTGAGTGATATAGTATCATTGTGAACTAAGTTGATATATATTCATATGCTTGTGCCATTGAAAAAGAGAAAATAATTTGGTTTTGATTTTGGATTTGGTTTGTTTGGGCAGGACGCATTTAAGTGACTCTTCATGTCAATGATACAATTTCTAAAATTTTCATATTGACAGAATAATTTTTCTGCTTGCAATTCAATTCTTACTTTGCTTTAGTTTTAATGTTTGAAGATAATCTTACTAAATCAGATCTATGCTGCTTTTTAGCCTATGCTGTCTCCCACAAAATAAACTTGGGGATAAATTCTGACTTAAAACAGATTCCAGTACAGAAAATGTAACTTATTATTTGATCAAGGTTTTTTAATACATTTCAGGCACTTAAATGCTATTTTTTACAGCTCAGTTGGCAAATGGTCAAGATGATAGTTTATCCTATTTTTTCAGAATCTTCATCTGAATTTTGAGTTGAAAAATATGAGCAGTTGTATCTTCTCCATGAAGTTTAAGAAAGTACTTTAAATGAAAATGCTAATTTCAAGGAAAATTTGTAATTCAGAATTTGTAATTCTGAACTAGAAACTGGAGGTTAAATCAGCTAATCTACAGATGTGACGGAATGTACCAAAATATTGCATCCAGATTGGACTTTTCAGTGCTCCTTGATTTTCACAGCTAATCCTAACTTGGCAAGCCTTGTGGCTGTAACTATTGAAGTTGACAGCTGCCATTTGTTCTCAGCATGAATGAGAAACAGCCTTTTTCTTATATGTTTTTGGCAAATTGTTCTTGATCTTTTTGTCTTTTTGGATGGCTTTTGCAAATTGAGATTACTCAGTACCCACTAGAAAAATCAAAATTAGTTAATATATATTAAATTGAAAAAAAAAATTGCGATAGCAGTGATACAGTTAATTTTCTAGTTTAATGAGGTGAATTAATTTTAAAGAAAAAAAGTATATTATCTCTTCATTGCACTTGTCCTGTATTTTATTCAAAATTTGTCATATTTTTTTATTGATATCTTTATAGCCAAGCATAAATAGTTTCACATGTATTAACAAGTACTTGTTGATAATAGGATATTGTGTTTACTTTTAAAGGACTCAAGATTTTGGTTGTGTAAAGGTATCAATACCGTTATATATTTACAATTACTATAGATGGCTATTTTCAATAAAACTAGCATTATAAAATGATGTTAATGAATATCAGTATTTATATCCATTCTGATATCCTTTCTTGCTTTCTCTTTCTTCTTCCTGCCTGATACAAAATTACTTCCCTGTGGATGTTTTGGCCTAGATTCTATTCTCAGCTATATACTGAATAATTTTATTAAAATCATTAAATTTTCTGTTGAAATTCAAAATTATTTTGCATAAATTAATTAGTTTTAAGATCGTATTTAAAACAAACTAATGAATACTGAAATATAGCTTGTTCAAGATCAAGTACCTACCACTAAAAATATTTTTCAAATATGTAGATTTCTTTAGAGACATAAATTATTGTCTTCAGTCCGTATCGGTACAGTCTGGGTGACAAATGGACTGAGAACAGCCTTGCAGAGAAGGAATTGAGGCTGATCATGGATGAATAAATGGGAATGTTGCAGAAACTTGCATCCCAGAAAGATAACTGTATCCTTGTTGCTAATAAAACATTGGAACAGGCTGTCTATAGAGCTGGTAGATGCCCCATCCCTGGAAGCATTCAAAGTTGGACAGAGCTCTGAGCAACATGTTCTAGTTGAAAATGTCCCTGTTCATTGCAGAGAAGTTGGACTTTAAAGGTCTTTTCCAACCCAAATTATTCTATGGATCCTATAATAAATAGACTGCAGAACAAGAAGTTATGCAGGCCAAAGTAGGTGATTCTGTCCCTCTGCTTTTGTGAGACCCCACCTGGAGTACTCTCCTGGACTATCGTAGAATCATAGAATCAGCATCATGGAATAAGCTGAGTTGGAAGGGACCCATAAGGAGCACTCCCAACCCTGGGGACCCCAGCACAAGACAGACACAGGCCTGTTGAAACAGGTTGGGACCTTGCCATGAGTACCATCTGGGGCAGAAATACCTCTCCTGTGAAGGCAGGCAGAGAAAGTTAGCATTGTTCAGACTGGGGACGAGAAGGCTCCAGGGAGACCTTACTATGGTCTTTCAATACTTAAAGGCAGCTTATAAAAAAGGTAGAGAGAGACCTTTTTCATGGGCTTGCAGCAATGTGACAAGCCCATATATTTAAACTGAAAAATGTGAGTTTAGATGAGATATAAGGAAGAAGTAGTAAAAGCTGCCCAGAGAAACTGAGGATAGCCCGTCCCTGGAAGTGTTCAAGACCAGGCTGGATGGGGCTTTGAGCAACCCAGTCTAGTGAAAGATACCCCTACTCACTGCAGAGAGGTTGGACTCAATGATCTTTTTAGGTCCCTTCCAAGCCAAATGATTCTATTTCATGATACTAGCAGCACCTAGGTAGTGTATAATACTTTATTGTTATCAATTATTAGATTTTTTTTTCTTCCATTCAACCTTTTCTAAATTTTTTCTACTGATTAAATTTAAATTTTTGATATTTATAGTTTAAACACAAATTCTCTAAATCAGGTACTAAACATATTTTATCTGCAATAAAATCTCTTCCCTGTGTGAATACAGTCCCTGTAAAACTATGTAAAATAATTCAGGACATCATACACACTTTGCAGAATTAGAAATGACTGTACAAGCTTTTAAGAAATAGATAATCAAGTTCACTTTGTGCTGAATAACATTTTGCATGCAGAGACCTTGCCAAGGGGCACTCAAGCTTCATTAGAGGAAAAAGCAGGATTGCTCATAATAGTAATTGCTACGTATCCTGGTAGCAGTGGCAGCAAACAAGTTTGCAAAACTCTGAATTCAGGACAAAGAGGTGATGAATGAAGATTAATATTAATTGAAATGAAATAAACTCTGATGAAGACAAATGTAAATGTTTCTAAAGAGTTATGTAGATAATGTATCTGCAAATATAGCAAACTGAATGAAATTAACTCTATTTTTCTTTTCGAGATAAATTATCACAGGGATGGGGAGCAGAATTAAACCCCCATAATCCAAGTGGAAACAGTCAGTGACCTGCTACACTACTTAGATACACAAGAGTCCATGGGTCTGGATGGCCTCCATCCAAGGGTACTGGTAGAGCTGCTGGGAGAGATCACCAGGCCACTTTTCAATCATTTACCAGCAGTCCTGGCTAACCAGGGAGGTCCCAGGCAACTGGAGGTGAGCAAATGTAAGGCCAGTCTACAAAAATGACCAGAAGGAGGACCCAGGGAACTACAGACCTGTCAGCCTGACCTTGATGCTGGGGAAGGTTATGAAGCAAACTGTCTTGAGTGACATCAAATGGCATATGCAGGGGATCAGTCTTGGATAAATTGTATATTAGGAAAAGTTTTTTAACTGAACATGTGGTCAAGCACAGAGAAAGGCTGCCCAGCAAAGTGGTAGAATCACCATCCCTGGAAATGTTAAAAAAATGTCTATGTGTGGTAGCTGGGTACATGGTTTAATGGTGAAAATGGCAGTATTAGGTTAATGATTGCACTTGATCTTTGAGGTCTTCCCCAACCTTAACAATTCTAGGATTCTATAAGCAGATTATCAATCTTAAATTTTGGCATCTCTACTTTAGATGACCTTTACAGATGTAAAAAAAAAAAAAAAATTGTTTTCCTTTCAAAAATATTGCCAGCAGACAGTTGAGGCACAAAATATGTATATTAGATACAATAAAAAAAACACTGACATCAAAACACCAAGAAAAGAAGAAAAAGAAAACAAATGCTAGAGGAATAGTCAAAGATATGTCCTGAGCAACTCAAAATGTTAATTTTAGCTTCAAACAGGAGTCTGGAAGTTGTGCACAAAACCACAGACATGAGAGCTATTTGAATGAGAATAAGCTTACCCAGAATGGAAGATAAACATAAGTCAAATGGGAGTGATGACCTAAGAGATTTGTTTCTATCAAATATTCCTGATGTTCTATTTTACAATAATTGTGTAAGAAAGTGGTGAAGAAGAAATGTTATACAGAGTTTTGCGCCAGAAGATATAATCAAAACATCTGTTTCTACTTTCATATTAAAAACTCTTATGTTCCTCCAACCTCTTTATATTAATCACAGATTAATAAGTAACATTTAACATCACAGACCTCTGGTACAGTTGTAGGGGACAGTTTACAAAAAGGAAAGGTAAAAGGAATATATTGATTTGGTGTCTTAAACAAACAACAACAACAACAACAAAAAAACTAAAAAAAAACCAAAAAAACAAACAACAAAAAAAAAAACCCACCAAAAAAAAAAAAAAAAAAACCCACCTCCTATCCTCCCATACTTCCAGTGCAGATTCTCTGTGATCTTCAGTGCCTGTGAAGCATCTTGTGTGACTCATTTGATTTTCCTCACTCTGTTAATTTCATCTTCCATTATGAAGCAGGAAAACAGACGAGAAAGTTCAGATAACCCTGTTTAATCAGCTTGGGCTGCTGAACACAGAGATGGTCTCAGCCTGAGCCATCACTTTTGGAGTGACCCAATGGCTGGAACAGGGCTGAGTGAAGCAGAAGAATTGAGAAGGGCTGAATTAAATTTTTGCATCGTTCTTTATTTTTTTGCGTCATTTTTTCCTTGTATTTCTCATGTTTACTGCAAAAGAAGGGGCAAGGAATATGGTGGTTCTGCCTTTTCTTCCCCCACCTTGACAGGTGTTGGTGAAAATGCAGTATGCTTCCTACTAGCCCTTTGTTGTGATCAGTAAGGTAGAACTGATTTCTACCTTATGCATATTTTCTTTATGCAGCAACAAACAGACCTGGACTATCTGCACAGAGATAACCTGTGAAGAGTGAAACTTGTATTTCTCTTTCAGAGCTGTAGGTTGACATTAATGCAATTCCATATAATTTATCCCAGCGAAAGTGAGCACGGACATGTTTTTTCCGTCCATCATGTTTGGAGCCATCTCTTCCAGTTACATGCTCACAAAGTAATGACCATTGTAACTCACCTAGACCTGTTCGTGCAGGGAAAATGTATCGTGACCTAGGCACAAACTGATGTCAGCAGGGCAGGGATAAATGGTCACTGTACCACTCTAAATTGCTTAGCCTGACTAATAAGTCTAACTTGCATAATTTGTAATTTGTCAAATTAATTTATGCCACAGTAAACTCTTATCGTAATTTTGACAAAGGTGCAATTATTCTGCATCCTGATAGCAGCAGATTAGTTCCTCTTTACACCGTGATGACCTTTGAAAGCCCTTTGCCCCAGAGGAGCCCTTTCAAATTGGTGATGTTCCACACACACGCTCTTGGGATTTGTTCATGGCTGGCCTAGCCCAATGCACAAAAACATTTGACATTACACAACAGCCCCCAGCCGACTTTAAATTCAGGTCAGGTCTGTTACTCAAATGCAGATTTTCTCATTTAAATTGGTGAAAGGCATATAAACTTATTTTTATAGTTTCCAGTTATAATAACAGGATCAAGATAAATTACATGTTGATAATTAGCGTAATGCTAAAAATTTGATTTATATGAGGTACAAATTTAAATGTAATTAGAATTAAAAACAAATCAAAAGGTATGTATTTGAAATAAGAAGAAGAACACTATCAAAAAAGGATATCCACTGATTTTCAGCAGTGGATAGTTTTCTAGAATACTTATCTTTTAGGCATTGATAATAATGTTTGCTTTGATTGCCTATTAAATAAAGATTACCAGTCCTAAAAATTAAAAGTTTGAAAACCTTTTATCTTATGTGCTAAATAATTACAGTAGAGAAGTCATTAGTCATATAGTTTACATAATTATTCACACAAGTTTTAAAATGCAGCATGCTAGAAACATTTAGTGTATTGTAACACCTGACTTACTGTCAGATCAACAAAATTCATAAAGTTTCAGTGCATTTATTATATGTATTTGGCTTGAAGCAAATCTGACAGCCTGCATATCCATACTGCAGTCATCTCTCATACAAACAATTAAATAAAGACATGTCCTCCTAGTACTCCATGAAGGATAATAGTCATAGATTTTTCTTTTCATTGTTTTCTTTTATCTTCTCATGCACATACTTTATACTCCCACTTGCAACTGGTGCAGCCCACTTTGCAGTTAATTTGAGGGATATTTTTGATTTTCTAATATAAAACTCTTTACAAAATGTTTTTCACCCTTGATTAAGCACATTCAGGATAGAAATAAAATTAAATGAGGAAAAAAGAATTCCTGGCAAAGTATTTAATTAACTGTTTTTACTGTCATTATACAATGGGGACCTAAATAGACTGGAATGTGAACAGGGAATGCAGAACAATGCCTAAAACACAAAAGCTGTGATTATTCTAGATACTTATCTGCTACTGAGCTGTCAGGAGGAATTAAGATGAATTTCTGTTGATACCAGTAGAGAAGAGACAAAAATACTTGAACTACCGTAACTGAAGTTAAACATAAAATATTGAGTATTGAGTTAAACATAAAATAACTATAACATATATCAGGTAAGATGTATCATAATACAAACCCTTACATTGTTTCTATTTTAATTTTTAAGGCATGTATCTTGTAAAAATAGTAATTTAAAAGTGTTGAAGAGTCGTTTTTTTCACATAATTAATATTCTAACAAACACTTGTGAATTTATACCTGTGTAAGTATCCTTGAGCATTTATATGCAACCACAAATAATGACCCTTCCAATAAGTTTTATTAATAAAGAATAGGCCAGTTCTTTCTATTACATATCCCTTTATTTTGATGTCATTATTAATTTAATTGCTAACTTCCCTATATCTTCCATATTTAATCTACACTATATTCCACCTAGTGAGTTAGGACAAGTTATCACAGGAAGTGTCATAAATATTAGAATGTGTGAAAAATGTTAAAGGTCTAGCAGAGGTGGTTGGACAAGTCATCTTCTAACATTTAATTATGGAATACCTGATAGTCTGACAGGTGATTTTATGCACAGTTGTAGCTATTTTGATTATAATGTGGACAAATTCAAATTGAAAGCAGTCCTTGTTATCCAAAGTTTAACAAATACTTCCCAATGAAGTACTGTGTCATCTTCCTGTGCTTTGGCTATCTGTTAGACTAGCAGGTGAAATCTTCACTATGGAGGCCTTGGCTTTGGGAAGTTAAGATATGAGCCAAAGCCAATTTAAACCAACAGAGAGAATCCTATTGAGTTCAGCAGGACAGAGCTTTTGGAGAGCAACCTAAAGCCCCTCAATGCCAGCCAGCTTAGCCACAGCATCCGCTTCTGTCCAGGCTGGAGCTGTCCTTTTCTTGCAGAACCATCTAGCTGGCACTCACAATCCAGTTGGCACTGCCATTGTCAGACAGGGTAATTTTGTCAGTTTTCTTGTGTAGAGAACAAAAACAAATGTATAAAACACCTGCTGGATTGCTTTCAGGTTTTATATGCCTCAAGTTAGAGAGTCTTTTCAGTTACCTAAAAGCTTCAGATAGTTGGACCTTACTGCTTTTTGTCTTTGTTTAAGAGATTTGTTCTGGTCATCTCAAACTGCTTAATGCTTTGACATAATGATAGATTAAAATGACTCTTCAACATACCTGAAGAAAGGTATGCTAGTCACAGTGTAGTCACAGTAAAATGTGTGGTACGAGAAACTGTCTATTTGTGAATGTTCATGGAATCAGACCAAGATTAATATTTCTGTCTTTATAAAACATGTTACCAAATAGAAACAATCTTAATTTTATAGATGTCCTGATGAGTCTGAGGAAAAGTTCCCTAAATCCAACAATACAGGGCTATTGGTGTGTTTCTGGAACAAAGTACAAAGGGTGAGTTGCTCTGTAGATATAATTACCTACAAATTTGTCTGTAAATACCCATCTATAATTATTTCAAACTGTACAGTATCATAGCAAGATAAAAGTGTAAATCTTCTTTTTATAAAGACTTTAATGTCTTTAAGCATTTAAAACTTAAAGTTTTACTTTGCTATAGACTGCATCTCCTTCTGTCTATGCTCTGATTTTTACCATAATAAAACAGAGCAAAAAGGAACACTAAAAGCTAACTTACAAATGGAAAGGGAGTAAACATGGTGACAGATCTGACAGGAGAAATAGCTATATCCAGAATAGGTAATTTAAAATATGTTGAGTGTAAATATTTTAGTAGAAGCAGTAAGGCTCCATTATAAAGCAGTGTACAGAAAATACATGCCATAGAAATCCTTATAAATTTTCAGAAAACCCATATATGCCACTCATTTGCAACATAAAAAGCAAAAATTAAGAAAGATAATTATGCTGTAGTTAACCAGCATTAAGCAAGGATGTAGGTAGACGTAGATAGAAGAGAAAGCTCTGTAAAATAAAGCTGTGAAAATCCTGTAATGAAAAAAAATTGCATACAGGTCAATGAATAGACTAAAGCTGTCTTCCAGCTTTACTTCCACAATATCTACATGTTTAGGCTTTTTCCTGTCCAGGCAATGGTTTTATACATTTGGTTCTGCTATGCTACAGTGTCTGTAATGCTTGCATGCTGAAAATCTTTAAAAAATCTGTCCCTGTACAGAATGCATTCTTAGTTTAATAGCATATAGCCACAGCAACAAAACATATGTCCTACCTTTCTTCTTTTCTGCAAATAAAAAACAGTTGTGGCACATTATATATGTAGGTGTTTTATCTATTGATACATTTTATTTTATCTATTGATAAATTATGATTTTTGCTGGGCATTGTTTATATTGGCACTTGCATAAAGCTGTGAGCCACCTCTAGCTGAGAGTGCAGCTGCAAATGGCTAGGTATTAAATACTGCCTTTCTGAAAACTCTGACATGGAGAACAATATTTGAACTATTTCTCATCCATTTTTGGGTTACAGCAATTGCAAACTGTTTCTGCTTCCTCTCTGTTTATGCATCTTGGAGAGATATTCAGCTGCAACATTTTTGTCAGTGGTTAATGAGCTGCAGTGCAGCCTACTGGCTTTTAGACTCCTCTTTTCTCTCCAAAGCCATTGTACTGCATTTCTCATTTTAATTTCTCATTTGTAAAAACAAGAACTAACACAGTCGCAGCTATGAATAATGTAGGTGAAGCTTGGATTGCCTTTTCAAATCTGCTCAAGATATGAGAAATTAAATTTGTTTTTGTGTGCCTGTTTCCATTTCCCTCCTTTGTCTGTCTTGTCTGTGTGGGTCCTAAGCTACTAGACCTGCCATATTTGTGTGGGCCATCAGTACATACAGAACCATGGAATCGTAGAATGGTTTGTGTGGGAAGGAACCGCAAAGATGATCTGGTTCCAACCCCAATGCCATGGGCAGGGACACCTTCCACTATGTGTGGACCAGGTTGCTCAGGACCCCACCCAGCTTGACCTTGAACACTTGCAGGCATAGGGGCATCTACAGCTCCTCTGGGCAACCTGTTCCAGTGGCTCACCACTCTCACAGTGAAGAAAGTCTTCCTAATATATCATTAGAATTTAGGGAAACTAATTTAAACATCTGAACAAATTGGGACTGACATCATGATTAACTAATAATGGAAAAACAATATTGTAAGAGAAATGTTAAATATGCACAAAACTTAAAAATCTCTTATCAACAACATTGTTTCTTTAGATGTGAAAATTGCCTAGACGAATTTTCAAAATAATTCCTCAGGTTTGGTAGTTATTAAAAAAACCCACCAGAAATACAAGTCATGGTACAAAGCTAAAAAAAAAAGAAAGAGTGAATGGATTGTAGTCAATCCTTCAGTGATAATATATATTGAATAGAACTTCATAAAAAGCACTTCAGATAACTATTCTAACACAAAAATATCAGATACAAAGACCTAAAAATTAAGGCATGAAATGGCTAAACTCCAAAAGTAAGTATAGATATTTAAGTTCTGTTCTGTATCAGTTCAAGACTCACAACAAAAATGCATATAGACTAGATGAGAGTAAATACAGTCTAGTGCCAGTGTAGTTGTGCCTGCATTCCAGAGCTATAGATGTGTTAAATAACAGTTTAGAGAAGTAGTATTGATCAATTTTCTCACATAATGGATTATGTAGTAATGTAAATTAGTTATAATGACAGAAATCAAAACTATCAGAACAATTTAATTACTGAATTACAAAATAGCATGTTTTAACTTTAAATGAGTCTGCCTCAGCAAGCTGTTTCAGCAATGGTATGACTTCATAAAGCATTCGGCAAGAGTTTATATAAACAGAAAAAAAAAGGTGGAAGCATTTGAGGTTGAAATAGATTGGGTAAAAACCCAACACTTTAGATTTTCTGGTAATCTCAGAGAGAAGCTTGTTGAGTAAATTCTACACACATATACTGAAGTAATTTACCTATAAGTCCTATAATCAGGCATGTGCTAAATTGTTATAGCATGCTAAATTAAGGCTACTGATAATGTTTATATAAATCTGATTTTAGCATACACTTTTAACCTAGGACACAGATGTCTCTCACCTATTTTCAGTAATGTCAAATGAGAGAAAATTGCTATAATATGTATGCTGTAGGTTTATGCCCCGCTTTGAACCAGATTGAGGAGAAATGGTGAACTGCTTATGCTATCCAACATGAGGATGGGGCAAGTCCCACACAGTGTGAGCAAGATTTGAGCGACCAGATCCTGCCCCAGACCATTCTGCTGCTAGTCTTTTGTCTGCCCTTCTGTACAGTCTTAGAGGACTCCCTCCTTTCCCGTCTTTGGGGCCACATAGGGATTTCTGGCGCCATTTCTGAGTGACATGCTGTGTCTTTTTGACAGGAGTCTGAGGCAGTGTGCTGCTGCCTCACCGAATCTCAGAGAAGTCCCATAGGCACCTTCCCAAGGGCACTCACGTGTAGACATCTGTATTTCTGGTGTGCAAAGTACCAATTCACCCACTGACAGCCCCTTCCCGGTGCACACAATCTCCCGCTTTCAAATGTAATAAATCAGTTTCCTGCACACATTCAGTGTCTTCTGCAAGTTCAGTGGTAGAGATTATTCTTTGGTTTACACTGGGAGTGGCCTGCTTGAAAGATAACTGTGGAGAAAACCAGTTGTTTTTTTTTTAAAGAGATGTTACTCAGCTACATCCCTCTTTTGCCATGTGATTTATTTTATAACTGGGCTGATGTGCTCTTTCCAGAAATGAAAAGTTTGAGTTTAAGCTCACACTGGAGTCCCTATTTTGAAAGATTGATGAGATTTTTTCTTTCTGTTGACTATGAATTTCTGCATAAAGGTGAATTTTATGCCATGTCAATGGGGTCCCAGTCCAGTAGAATTTTTAATCACCCAAGTAACTCAAATTATAAAAGTGCCTCCACTGTAATCAATACCATTCCTCACACACTTAAATCGTACTCCTACTTAAGTGCTTTCTTGGATTCAGGCCCAAAATACTGTCATTAGAAAACATGTTTATTTGTATTTCAGAGAAATGTAACAATAAAAGTGTATTTCTGTAAAACTTTCACGTATCAGATGCACGCTCATTTTATAAGGTCAGGTTGAGTCAATGGATCACATTAATAAAAATTACAAACAAACAAAGTATAATTTTATATGTCTATAGATTCCCTTTAAATAATTTGAGAAGCCTGTTTTCATTACAAATGTGGACATATTTAATTAATATTTTTTGTATATAGTCCTGTATGAATTAGGATTAATTATAATGGAATTTTATGCAGATTTAATTTAGACCTGAATGAAGTGATACAGCTTACTCTTACTACCACTTTTGTGAGTCTGAGTGAGAACTACTGCTTGGCTGGAAGGCAGAACTACAAATTTCCATCTTAGAAATAAACAACTAAAAGTAAACAGAATCAGTAATAATCAAAAGCTGTTCTGACTACTGGAATGAGTAAAAAGTATACATGATAAGTTTGCTGCTAGAAGCTGTCTTTTTTATCTTTGCATTGTATGCAATATTTTAAATTTGTTCAAATTAGATTGACTGAGGATCTTAAGATTGCAGGAAAAAGTTCTGATGAGAAAGCTTTCCCAAATAATTTTTAAAATACCAACTGGAGCACTGGGTAGAGGATTGCTATAATTGTCTCACTAGTACCTTCCTATTCACATTTAACCTCTCTCACTTCATACACTGACATCCTACATAAAACATCACATTTTTTTATACATAGGCTCTTTGTAGATATCTCTGAACTATGTTTTAAACCTTACCTGCAAGTGTGGCCTACACTTAGTTTAAGCATTTGATTTTGGAAGAGTTTGTTCACTCATCTTACAAAGCCATGTAATTTTATGACCTGTATACCTACATCAATATTTATTACTCTACCAGCCTTACTTCCAAGTGCAAATATTGCTAATAACTATTTATATTTTTATTATTAAAATACATAACATCTTTAGACCGGAAAAGATCTCTTTTATATCGGAGTAGAAAATTTTCTGGTTTGCGGACGTTCTGCAGTCAAAATTACTTGTGTCTCAGTTAGCTAATTTTAATTTCAGTAAATCTGGGAAGCTGTTACTCTGGATGACATTGATGTGTTTTCCAGAAGATTTTATGATTCTAAGCCCCCCCAAAAAAAAATCATAGAAACATATTTCTGCTTGAAAACTCCCTGTCCATTACTGGGGTGTTGGAACTAGCTCCTTTGCAACACTAATCGTTATATGACTCTATGATGTTTTTGTGTCACCATGCCTTCTCTTAACTGTAATTGTGATGATGCCATAAATGACAATTTTATTTGATATTACTTATTTTCCTAAAACAATGATCATTTATTTCAATTATATTGTTGTTCTTCAACTTGTCTCTAAGTTCTCTCCAAATCTTGCTCTAATTGTTTTCTGGAAATACTGTCAAGGTAAAAAATTTCTATTTCTAAGAGCTTTCTTATTGGGATTTTAAATGTAGCAGTAAAATGTATACCTCTCCATTTTAAACTTCTAAAGTTTTTATGTTATTCTAAGTTTTGTTGTTATTAATATTAATTATCAGGGATGATTCAGGTAATTCTTCTTGAATGAAGATTCTATGCCTCCCTAAACTATAAAAGGTAGTAAATTGAATACTTGTCTTCTAATGTTATCTGTAATACTAAGGAAATAATTAATATTTCATGATTACTGTATAAATAGGAATAATACATTGCTAAGAGTAAAAATTAGTCTTATCTCCTTAGCTTCACAGTATTTTTAACAAATTCTTTAACAGTTAGAGGGAAAAATAAGTTTGCATGCATTTATGATCACTTTGTAGCATGTCCATATCTAAAATATTTTCCTTCTCAGTATTTTATTATTCTCAGTTATTACCTTATTACTAGTATAATATTAATCATAGTTGTACATCTTTGTAATTTAACCTAGATTTAAAAGTTATATATTAGTCAATTCTAAAGTAATAGATTTTCACTATGATTCCTTGTATTTCTAGTGTAACAAGTAATACTGTTTTGTTTATGCTCGCAAGATGTGACGCAATACGGAAGAATGACCTATAATACTTATAGTAAGTTGAGATATGCTGTGCTGTAAACATCTGATGAGGAAGGATTATGCTGAGATTTTAACAGGATGACAACATCTAATCTTATAGCTGCACACATGCTTCTTGAAAGCAGGAAAGGCAATTTACCCTCCACTGTGACTATTTATTAGCTTTTTAATTGTCTTAGAAGGCTTCTGTACAAGAAACCATTAAATCATTGCAGAAAAGAAAGAATTTGCATGGTGGGTGAGAGCATCTGTGTTGTTAATTTCTAAGTAAATAAATATCACCTATTTGAACACAATTTTGAACACCTGTTCATGAGCACTTTAAGCTAATATTATTCTTGGTCAGTTACTTTTTAAGCACTTGTCGATGGAATGGATTACAGAGAAGGACAAAGCAGCAATTTGTAGCCACAACTGCTCTCAAGCTTGTGGTAGGAATACTTAGAAATGGGCAACTAGATCTGATTCTGTAGAAATTAATTTTGTCTTTGAATGAAAAAATACAGCTTTAGAGAAAAAAATTCATTAAAAATTGTAGGGTCTCCTGTTTTGTTTCAGTAGGTGCAAAAACTCCTTTATAACAAAGCTGATACGACAATGTCACAGATGGAGTGGCTTCACTCATAAGAGAGAAGTAACAATATGTTTATCGATATAAAACAGCAATTGAACCAAGTTTGATAGTAAAAGTGACACTGGTTTAACAAGATTCAGTGGCAAAGGTACACTTGCTTATTTATTATACAGATGGTAAAGTCAGACAAAATTATCAGGATGATCTCCCCTTTGATTCAGGAAGGATACCACTGAATTCTAAACTTCTCAAAGAGGAGTTGGGTGCCACTGGATCCTCGACTAGTCCCAAACTTGTTCAGTGTTTATGCCTAAAGGTTTATATATGCTAAATCAATCCATTATATAATTTAGTTAAGATTTCAAATTTTAGCATGCTATGAATCACTTACCAAGGATCTGTTGTAGTAAGGAGCGTCTCAAACTCGAGGAGAAATCTTGAGAAGTGTCCCTGCTAAGGTGGATATCCTGATCCACTGTCCACTGTCATGCAAGAGAGCCCAACAGCTTACAGAGGAAGATAGTTGAATTATAGCCACATTTGCATCCTCACCACAGAAGTTAATTTCCATCAAGCCTGGCTTGAGCCAGATCCTGACCAGACCTATTTTTGAGTAACCAAAGAACCTTAAGGGCATAGGTGCCTGATTTCCAATGACTGCTAATTGCAGTTAAACAGCTAAATTCCCCTTCACAAAGTAGGTGGGGAAGAGCTACCAGATTTTACTGAAAGTAACACCACAGGTCACATATCTAAGTACTTTAGTTTATTAATTGTACTCAAGATTTCTTCCATGTCAGGTTCTTTTATAAACATGAAATATTTTTAGCTTTTATCTGTAGCACACACCATTTTATCTAACAAATTCTTTGCTGCTGCTATATCTAAGATTTTAGTCAACCTGTTGAACTTTAAATTCTGCTGTTCTCTCTCCCGCCCACAATTGAATTTTTTTGTCATGGGTCCTAATTTTATGGCAGTGTACTGAAAATATTTCTGAAGGAAATGTGAGGAAAATGTTAAGTCTTCCAAAGGAAGCATTTATTTCACAGTCAGAAGCTTTCAGGAGTGAGAAAAGAGGTGATGACTGATTCAATTACTTCAGCAGTTCCTGACAGATACATGTTTCTGTGACTGATGCTGCTTCTGAAATTAGTTGATTCCCACAGCATTTCCATGGAAAAATACCTACTGTCTTTCTAAGATCTGTTATTAGCTTCAAACTACTTTTAACTTTTAAATTGAAGCATATTATTTGTGTGATCATATTCAAAACTCATGTAGGATATATTCAGAAATCTTTAAAAAACTGATAGGAATCCATGTTCAGTTTGGGTAGGGCAAAAGGTTACAAATTGAAGATGTTTTTGTTTGCATTATGGATTATACATTTCTTTTGTGAATTCACCTAGAATGCTAAACTTAAAGCAAAAGTTGGTTGTAGGATGTGTGTGGACAACAATATGCTGTTTCATCTGTCACATCCCAAATCTATGTTAGCATTCAAGCATTCTTTTTCTCTCTGGTCCTCTACCGTAGAGTTATTTATTTTGCTTTCCTTCTTAATTTACTATGTCATGCTTTCCCACTAGGTAGTTTCAATAATAAAATACAACAGCTATTGGAAAATTAAATTAAATGTAACTTTCAAAGGAGGTCCCTCCAAAGCCTGAATGAGTCACATTGTTTAGGATCCCTGTGGGATATCATTGTACTTGTTTTAACTGGTAGTATTTAAGGACAATGCTTGTTTGATGTTTTTACCAGCACTGGGCTAACTTTTTAAACAAAAAATTTCTAACTACATAAATAAGAAAATACAGAAGCATTGGCTTTCCAAACTCCATTGTTTTGTGCCATATTCCCATACTTATTGCAGAAACAAGAATCCTTGAGGACAATATCAGAAAGTTACTTTGTTACCTGGCACAAGTGATATGAAACAACACTGAATAAGGTTTTCATGCTGTGAAAATTTATCTTGAACAGACGGACTTTTCACCATTTTCTTCTTTGCTGTTCCGTAAATAAGGACATTCAGGCTAGTATTTCACTAAAGAGAAGTAAGCAGAAAAAAAATATGAATTATGCAAAGAGGAGAAATTTAAAATGAATTCTAGAAAAATGGAAAAGGACAGAGAAGTGATCAAGAAAATCCACAGTTTAGAAGTAGCATGAAGAACAATTTTTAATTGAAAGCCCTAGAAAAATAGGTCTATTAATAAATTAACTTCCTATAATGTTGACTAAACATAATTAGAGTAATTCAGTTTTTTACGAGAAAAAAAGAAAAGAGCCTTTGAGTAAGGAATTAATGATTCTTTAAAGAAAATCATGAAGGGCAAATAATGAGATATTATAAAATGCATGCATAAATACATCTATTAGTACACCTGAAAGAGCAAGCTTAAAATTACTTTTTTTAAAGAACTCCAGGTTGGAGATGTGTAAGAATAACTGGATTGGAGTAAGCAAATGAAAATTTTAGTAAATGAGGAGCATGTACACTAATTTTTCAGATTATGGGTACACAAATAATTGATTTCTAGTTTATGTGGGTTTGTTTGTTTATTTTATCTGCATAAGATGAATTTCTGTTGTGGATAAATTTGCAAAGAAATATCTTGATTCAGACTCAAGACAGAATTTTTACACTTATTAGAGCATAACTGAAGGTAATTCTGATAATTTACTTTATGTTAAGTTCTCTTGCACTACATGTAAATAAACTTTGGCATTAGGCAGAGTTTTATTCAGCATAGAGGGAAAAAAAAAAAGGTTTGCATTTCAGTTGCGATACATCATTAACTTATGCTGTGGCATCATTGTCATGCAGTACAAATTTGAATGATATTTTTTCCCCATCATAATTTCACAGTGTAGTGCCAGAATGATAGACTCATAATGGGCTCCCTATAGACACATACAGAAATCATTTTGTCATGGTTATCTCACCTTGTAACAGCACTGAAAGCGGTTGGTCTCCATGGTCTTGCATTAAACTGTCACATCATTGTTAAAATCGTCTGTTTCAGGAAATGGTGATGGTACATCTCGAGTGCTGTGAAAAATAACTACTTCATTGCCCATGCCAGATTACTGATTTATTCATGAATGGGAGGGGAAAACATTTTTCAATAGTAAGCGATCGCAGAGATTAACCATCTTCTTTGCTTATTTGGCTTTCTGAAACAGATCATACCAACATCTTACCACCCCAGTACTAAACTTTGCAGCAATATTTATTTTTCCTTTGTACTTGAGCTTGCCCTGATTTTCAACCATTTTAAATGTACTTTAAACATGCTTTTTTTAACTTATGATTATTTATTTTCTTATATTAAATACAGCGCGGCTACTCCCCTCAGAGTATACATGCTTTTTAAAATTTTTTGTATATTCATTTTCAGTGGTTTTTTTTCTGTTTTTATCCTGACCATAGTTGCACACCAGCTCACTGAGATCCTAGATGGAAGAGAAATTTATTACCCTGCTTCTGTAAGAGAAAAAATTACACTGACTCGAATGGTTTGACTCAAAGGTCAAATCGTTTTTTATTTAATAAAAGCTTCCATTTTAGTCATGCAACTAGAAAGCAGCATCTGTCTGTGCCACAAAGGTATGATAATGAGCTGGGCCATCTTTGAGTACTTAGCAGACAAAATATATTTGATATATTAATAACATATTTAGTAGTGCTAAATATAAGTGTATTACCTAGCATGCTCCTTTTTCCATTGTAAGTAAAGCAAGATTCTCTGTCAAGGAAAGCCACATATTTTTGGGTCTATTCAAAATGATGTTTGGTGCCAATCCAGCCATGGTCATGGGCAAAAATGGAAATGACAGTCCATAGTGAATCTGGATAATGGGGTTTATTTAAGAACAAACCAGATAAGAGCTCTTACTGCAACCGGTTATCCCACACACTCACCCACTTACACCCTTTCAGTGCTATTTGCTGTTAGAATGCTGGTTCATGCTGAGCTGCTGCTCAAAGTTATCAGTCTTCAGCATTACCATCCACAGTCTCTCTGAATATCCTGGCTTTTTTTTTCCCCACACACATCTCTCTGATCCCCAGGCTCCTGTCACGCTTCCAGGATCTTTCTTCCAGTCAAGATCTTCAACTTGTTTCTTACCAGCCCTCTTCTCTACAACACCACATCCTGTTTTTAGGAGCTACTGTTTTTCAGCACCAACTCTCTCTGAAAGCTTGGACCATCCTCCCCTCCCCAGCTTTCTCGGTCTAAACGTGACCAAATGGATGATGCTCTCATGTCATCTTAACTAGAAGATTCAAGATGTGAAACATTTATTTGCTCATGGTGTTATCAAAGTTTACAAGGTGGCTACATGATGAGTGCAGCCAACAAGTTGCAGACTTCTGCTTGAGATTTTTACCTGCACCCACATCCACAAATATCTACTGTCTGCTAGGATTTATGACTTAAGCTAATTTTTTCACCTCTGATAGTCACACTAAGGATTTCTATTTTGAGGAATGGCTACCAAATTTCAGGGATGTCAATTTAACCAGTTTCACTGGGAGTCATTCTCTGCAACTTTGCATCTATAAATTATGAAAATTAGAGAGCTTCCATTAATTCTTTATGGTAGAATTTGTGCAGAATTTACTATCAAGAGGCAAAAATTAACATTCAAATTAGTTAAAATGCTACATGTTATGAAGTATTTGTCATTTAGATTTAATGTTAATCTTCAGACTATTTCTAAACTTATGTTTAGATTTTTACTAGGGTAAAATTGTATCCTGAATAGTTTGCTTATAAGGACAGCTAATTTAAATAGACTTATGAATCTAAGGATATGTGAATTTGTTATCAGTCTGTTGAATTATTTAAAAGCAGTTAACAATGCTCCATGTCCCCTGAGACACTTATCTGGAAAGAAAATGGCTTCCATGTTGTGCATCTGCTGGGCAATGAGTATGTCATAGTTACATGCATGAGAATTTCAGTCTCTTTGACACAAAAGTGCCCATCTGGTTATTAGAGTCCAGATGTACGATTATTATTTCTAATACCACTTGTCCATTCTATTTCTTCAGCAGTGAATTAATCAAGAACATTTTATATTGATGTCGGTTTAAAATCTGTTAGAAAAATAAATATGGAATAAGAGATCTCTACCACACAAAAAAAAAAAAAAAAAAACAAAAAAACTACTAAAAAAAAACCGAAACAGAACAATCCCAATAAGAAAGGAAAGCAGAAACCCAAATGAAAGAATGACAAGAAAAAACAGCTCCATAAATCCTTTTAAATATATTGCCTCTAATGCATTTTCACCAAGGCAAATTTTGACTATATAAATGTGTTGTACTTTCTTACAACTGCTCCCACAACTTCATAATTTTTTCCGTTTTATTTGAGCTGTAAATCTTGTTATTCTTTTCACTCTAGCTATAAGTCTTGAAAATCACAAATGTAAGCAGAGATTCCTCAGACCTAGAGATATTAATGAAACAATAGTTGTCCCTGCGCTATCTGTGGTAACAGGTATATTCAGCATCTTGATCAGAACAGAGCCCTTTGTCCTGTCATGGCAGCTTTCTATCTGTGGGAGGTATCCAGATGCTGTTCATGTGCCCTTTGTTTTGATGTGGCTTTATAAATTTGTCTGCCGTGATGACATCCTCTCAAAAAGGCAGATATTAATGATAAAAAAAAAAAAAAAATAGAAAAAAGAAAGGAAATTTTTTCTTACAGGAATGGAAGCAACCACTCTGATGCTTTTCATCTTTAAACAAAAATTTAATCAGAATAGGTTGAAAGAAAAGCCTGGGAGATCTCCTGCTGTAGCATAAGTAAAATCAGCAAGCCTCAGCTTGCACAGTTTTTACAAAATCATCCTGTCAGAGGACATGGTTTTCTATTCAGGCCCACGGTATAGTTTGTGTGACCAGCATTTCCCACATGCAAGTCTGTCTTTATTTTTCTCTGCAAGGGCAAACCGTACAGAGATTTTTTTTTTAAATAATTGAATACATGTACTCTCTGCTATATGTTTGTTCTTAATTCCTATTGAAATTTGTTCAGCAGTCTTCAACTGGCTGTCAAGAAAGCTTTATCTCCTGTACAAATAATTCTAACACTTGTACAAGATAATTCTAATATGTCTGTTCTCTCCTTGTTCTGAAGTTTTCTGCTATTTTTGTATCCCAGGCTCACTCAACTGAGGGCTCAAAACCCAAAAATATTACATGAAACGCTATACAGATGCAGGGTGGTTCACAGAAGACAAGATAACTAAATTATGGATATACCCCTTCTCAACCTCATGGGGATAGTAGTGGCTTAACCTTGAATGGCCAGATGTAAAACAAATCATCTATATGCAGATTTAGAACACTGAAACATCTGGTAGATGAGATCCTGTTCTTTAACCCTTCTAGATTAATCTAGGTCAGTGGAATTTTGTAGAAGCAGAAGTTTGCCTATATTGTATGCCTTGCATGATTTTATTATTTCTTTCTTAATACTTGAATGCACCTAGTATGTAAATACCCACAAACTGCATTAAAAGAGTGATTAAGATTTAAAATATCTGGAAAAACCAGAATTAATGCTACCAGTGTGATTTCCCATACCCTGTCTGTTCCCTCCTGTGTAAATGTATTAAAATCTGAAATTGAAAAATTTATTTTCGCTTACATTATGCTGTTTCTCTACATGTACTCCAATACTCTTACATGAAAATTAAATTCCAGAATACCAAGTGTGTCTTCTGTTTAAAATATTATTTAAAATTTTCGATTAAGAGGTAATAACTCCTTTCTCTGTTTTTGTCGTATTCCAACAATTTAGGAGACTTCTTTATTATTAATACTATTTGGTAGTGATAGTTCAATTATAAATGTAATATTGACTTTTTGAGAATTTTTAAAATCACATTCAGGCTGCTAATATGTGTTCTTAATATAGAACTCATATGTTACCATATGAAAATTGTTGTACAAGAAATTTTATATCTTCTCTTCAATTTTAAATTTTATCACAATTCATACATGCAAATTTAAGAAGCTCATGACAAATTATGAGTACTTCTATGATTACATCTAATGAATGTGCGTACAAGCAGAATCTCTCTGCTGATTAAGGTTTTCTACTATGTAATTTAAATTTGTTTGTGATAAAACAATATCACTTTGTGCCTGTGATACTTTAATTTATGTAGTTGTTCACTTTTTTTGGTGATTTTTTTCATTGGCAAAGTTAACAGAAACACCCATATTTCCTTTCAGCCTACATTTTGCTACACCAGACAAACTAAAATTTCTGGATCCTCTGGTCTGTGACAGGCTTTCTCTTTCCCTGGTCATTCTACCAGCCTGTTTTACAGGCTTTGTTTCTTTGTTGCAGAACCACAGAGCAAGCCAGGTTGAAAGGGACCTCAGAAGATCATTTTGTCCAACTTTTGATTGGAAAGAGAGCCTAGGTGAGAGTATCTAGCACCCTGTCCAGTCATATCTTGAAAACCTCCAGTCATGGTGACCCTACCATGTCCCTTGGGAGGTTGTTCCAGCGAATGTTCTCACTATAAGACATATCTTCCTTACATCTTCTTGAAAAAGCAGTGCTTTTCTCTGATGAAACCCTTCCTTTTGTTTTGCCAATATACATTTGAAATAGAAAATACTGTGACATTTGTCTGTCTATAATCCAAGCAGTTCTGGGGATTGAGCTGCTGTTTGACCTCAGAGAAGGTTTTTAACGAAGTAATGAACTTCCTTTGGAACAAAGACATAAAAAAATGTGAACTCAACAGGAGAGTTCACACATCATTACTTGAGGTGTAGACAGCTCAGTTTCCAAATGCACCTTATTTTTCAATGCATAACCTGTGTGCAAGAGATTCACATATAACCTACTTTAGTAACTGGCTTAACCTGACATTTTAAGAGTTGAGACTTTAAAGACTGTAACATAAAATATTTTTCAGTTTTATGCTTTCATCCTTGCAAAAATATCTAGGAGTTTTACCACTATATAAAACTATTACTTTGATGTAGAGTGTCTGAATTCCAGCTCCTAGATGATACTAAACCACATTTGTACTGGTAAAATTCAGTAGAAGCTAATGGAACCATACAAAAATTAGACATATGTTGTTTCATTTTTAAAAATACATACATTATTAAAAAAAAAAATTATAGCAAATATTTCTTGCCATTAATGAACAAGGATTAGTTCCAGTAGATTTAAGCATCCAGGGAGGATGTGTCTCATTTTTCTGACGTATTCATAATGCAGATTCCATTTTCATTCATTGAGTACTTTCTGCTAAGAATGAGAATGTGGAATCATAATTCTCAGGCATAAAATATTAGAAACTTATATTTTTTTCATATTTCTATTGAAATGATTTTTTTTTCATATTTGACATAGAGTTTCTTGTATTATTTATGACAAATAGAAAATATTTTTCCTTATATGATTTATTCCTTAATATTAGGCTGCAGAAAACAAAATAATGTTGAGGCTTTGACATATGAAATGTATGAGTCAGATGACTGCATATATATTTTCACAGAATATCTAGAACTCTATGAAAATTACTCTATTTTTAAAACTACTTCATATATACAAAATAGTTCTGCAAACAATGTTTCTTTCACAAAATTACTTCTCAGTAAATATTTTTACTTTTCTTGATTGTTTATGCTTTATCTTCCATTTCCATTTGATAAGGAAACTATGGCTAGTGCCAGTGGAAATAAAGATTTCATCTTCATCTTGAGGAGGAAGTCCAAATAAAGAGCTTTAAAGCTTGAGAGCTGAAAATAGTTACTGCAGTGTGTGTGTTGGCAAAAAAAATAATTAAACTATATCCTTAGTAAATAATTATGATATGTTTTTCCAGTTCTGACTCCAGAAGGTCTGTTATGAATTCCTTCCTTGCAATAATTGAAGTAAGATAATTTAATACTTCTAATTCATCTTTCAGATATGTTTTACCCTTGCATTTTCAGTGTAGAGAAAGTTGTGTAACAGATGCATCATCTACTATATGCTCTGATGATAGGTATTTGCCACTCAGTGAAGGCAATATCAAAATATTTTTGGAGATCATAATTTCTTTACCTACTTCTCACACTAATATAACGCCACTATTTTATGATAAACTTCAAATTACTTATGATACAAAATGTTAAAATACAGGATTCTACTAATCTATACATGTACATTACATGTATATCATATCATTTGATATTCTTTTTAGGGAGCATTCTAGATTAAACCACAAATGACATCAATACATTTTTATATAAAAGATTCCCATAAATGTTCTCTCAATTGTTTGAAAGGATTTATATATGGGACACATGCCTTTTCACTGGACTGCATGGAAATATTTATAGAGGAGTAGGTGTGTCTCTGATATCACTTATCATTGGCTAATGGAGGGAGGAGTCAGATGGATGAAGGAACAGAACTTTTTCCTGGTTCATAGAGCATAGTTTTGGGTCTGCCAAAGTCATCTTATGAGATCAGAGGGTAAAGCACAAAGATTTGGAGCACTCACACAGAGCAATTTATTTTCATATTTTCCAATGTGTGGAACTGATTAACTTGTATCATATCAAAAATGCAGAAATATTTATATTTTAGTTGACTAATTTCTTCTTTTTTTAGTCTAACTTAACTTATTATATCACAAGTAATTAAGTGTGAATACATGGATTATAATGTAGCTAAAAGCATTCCTCAACTCATTCTTGATTTTAAAATAGTACAAATGAAGGTTATTTTTCCTCATGTTCTTTCAGTCTATTAAGTGAGTTATTTAATGTTTATGAAAGAAGTGCCATTTGTTGGTATGTTGATCAGCAAGAAATAAACATAATCAAAGGATATGATATGATATTATTGATATGTATATGATATGATATTTATTATGTTAAAAATGAATCATTCTACTTCAGCAGAAACAATTTAAGATAAATACAAGCTCCATTTAAATTCTTTTCTGTCTGCAGGACATATTCTGTTAAAAATGTGACAAGAAGAGATAAAGAAATTAAGCTCTGCCAATACATTTTCCTTTCAGCTCCTTCAGAGCGGATAATTCACACTGTATACACCAAACGCTATTAAAGAGAGATTCTACCTATGCCTTTAATTTCTTCCCTTCCAAGCCATAAGTTTATAACATAGCAATGAAGTAAACTATATAACAAAAACCTTTACAAATTAACTTCTCCTACCTACAGCTCTGCATTAGCCCCTGTGATATTTCCCCTTGCCTACTAGTTCTTCTCTCAGGTACAGAACTTCCTCAGAATGTCAGGTACAACTGCTGGATATTTACATTTCTCCTGAGAAAGGGGGATGCGGTCGTGACTCTTCATAGGGAGTTGTTGCAACATCACCACCAGACATGTTGAGGGCTGGGAGCTCATGAGTCAATTCTCTTCTCAGATTTCAGACTGTTTCAAAGGGTAGGATCAAAATTTGGGAATTTGTTCTGATCCTGAAATGGCAGCAGTAGATCCTAAACCATTTTAGCACTATTATCAAGACCTATAAAAATGTTAAGTATTTATTTCAAAAATGACCTAATATACTTCTCAGTAGCTCCTTTAAGAAGCTCTCTACAAAGGGTTGTTTTCAATAAATAATTTATGAATAGGTATAAATGCTAAAAAAGGAAAGAATAGCTTAGAAAAGTGTTTTTTCCATTTTTAAGAATGAGGTGCTGTTCTCTGTGTTTCTGCACTTGTTAATTTTCTGTCCTTTTAACAAAAAAATACCCCAAATCTTATTTAGGCCAGATTGCAAATAGTTAAGTTTTCAATCTGAATTAGTTTCCACCTAGATAGATGCTCTCAGTTATGGGTGTCAGAAGCTAACACTTTCAAAAAACATAACTTCTAGAAAACAATTATAACTTGTTAAAACTTAAAAAAATCATCTCTAACAACTTCATTAAAGTATTTGCAAGATATGCCCAACCACTTTTGTTTTTCTAAAGGTCAAAATGCTGTAAAGCACAGGCAAAAGAAATTTGTCCTGCAGTTTTTTAATATACTCACACGCAAAACTGCTTTTAATTCTTATTTTCTTCTCTGAATTTTACATTTTAAATGTATAAAGTATGAGCTCACTTCATTGGTGTCAGTAATTTTCTTTTTCTTCCCCAAGTTTATTCAATATAGAGTATCAACAAAACAAATTGAAATGTATAGGTCTTGATTCACAATATAGGCCCTTTAGAATAATTCTTCATTATACTTTAGATTAAATCTTGAACCTTTGGTTTCTATTTATGAAAATACCAATTCATCTTGTCTTCATCCAACACAGGTAAGTTAGGGCCAAGTGGATAACTCTACCCTGTGTTCTCACAATGAAAGCTGATTTAAATTTTTTGTTGTTTTGTAGATCTACCAAACCATTTCTATCCCCATGTTCCTCTCCTGACAGGACCCCGCCTGCAGCCGCCGCTGCTGGTGCTGGGGCACCAATGCCCTGTAGTGTGTCAAAGTAACTGTAAGAAATGAGAAAACTGAGTTACTCTTTCCTTATGCAAGTTTAATTAGTCTTCAGATTTCTTTTTTTTTTTTTTTAATGATGTGCACTTTCCTTCTTTTAGAAACAAACCCAATAGCCTTTTGTGCCCTAACTGAGCTGTGCACTTCACATGTCCTGAGACCTGACTCATGCAGCACGTCTTTGCTGTGCCTCAGTATATTTGTACTCCGTATTTTGCTCCTTTCCACAGCAATAAGGACTGCACAGTAGATGAAAGATAATTGATGTACTCTTTTTTTATATCGATGTGGCAAAATTCAAAAATGATATTGAGCAACTAGGTCTAGTGGAAGGTGACCCTGCCCCTGGCAGAGGGCTTGGAACTAGTTAATCTTTAAGGTCAGTCCAACCCAAAACATTCTGTGATTATATGACAAAAATACTAAAATTACTCTAATACAAGCAAAATACTTGAAAATCTCTACCTTGTTTTCATACAGCTGTGAATGTCTTCTTGCATTCTGGAAGCATTTCCTACTTCATTTATTGCTTTATTCTATCAATAAGTATGTATTTGTAATCTTGAATAAGAAATAAGTAAAATTTAGCTCTTTGTAAATAAAATACAGAAGCTCTGACTTAAAATTTCCTTTTCCAGGGGAATATGGATTGTGAGACCTCTTGGTTTTAGTTAAAGAACACCATTTGAAATCCACGTTTCGTGCTAATAGCACACATAATGACAAAGAAAATCAAAGCTTATCTAACTTCATTTGCAGGTTTTTCAGGCCAGTACTGTGAAACAGAAATGAATGAGTGTGATTCAGCTCCCTGCTTGAATGGTGCTGTTTGTCAGAATGATGTCAACAACTATGATTGCTTTTGCCCTGAAGGTAAGTTGTTAAAAATAATTTATTTTTATTATCTTTGACAATTTCCAAAACTGCCTGCAGTTTGCAAAACATCTTCTAGACAGGCTTCAAAGCCATTGTTAAAATTTCCTTCCTATGAAATTTATTCATTCCTTTCCAAATTCTCATTTGCATCTTTGTCCACCAAGTCATCATGTCTACCAAAACAACCATGATCATTAAGAACGGAGACAGATTAAGAATGGGGACTGATATATTTGCTACCTTCAGACAGAACTTCGTGATTTTAGCAAAGTCTGAAGCAATAGAGAAAACACAAATGAGCAGTACATTAATTCCACAGGAAATATCATCAATAAGCCTACAAAATAATTTTTACCTTCATTACTAATGTGCAGCTTTCTGACTGATCATAGCAAGTAAGTTAAAATGGTCATAATGACTTTACTAGGACATCAGTAAAAAAAAACCTATTAAACTTTCACAGACTTAAGTCTGCCTGACCAGCTTATAAAAACAATGTGATTTTCAGCATCTGTGGTCTATTTCTTTAAAAATGCACACTGCTCAGTGTTATCAGTACTGTATGAAAAAATGAATGATTTCAATAAAAAAAGTAGTCAAAGAAAAATTAAAATGTTTTAAAACATATAAAATTACAGTGTTTGTCTGAAATACTTTCACAAATGGGTTTCTTATAAATATTTTTAAATTGGATTTTTAGTTAAAAAAAAAAAAAAAGGCAAGGTTGTGATTTATAACCTGGTATGTTGTTTCTATGCTTTTTTTAAATTTTATTTTAATCTTTGAATTCTACTATTTTCTAAATATGGACTCATGGTAGCTGATTTCATAGCTGACAATATTTCAAGTATGCATATATTAATACAGGCATTCCAGTGGTGATAACTTCAGAAACTCATCACAAGAGATGAAATTGCCACAAATAATTCTCATAAGTACAGCCTCTGTCATTAGTTAACTTAAATTAGAAGCCAAAACAGATATTGGAAAGTAGCTGGAAATTAACCTTGGAATAGATCATTTTGTTGTTTAAGTCTGCCTGACCAGCTTATAAAAAACTAAATCTTGGCATCCACATTGATAATTTTGTGACTTACTTGTTGCCAGTGAGACATGGGATCTGATTAAACTCTAAATGCAAATAAGAACTGGGTTTTTATACATTATTAATGAATTAAGGGTAATTCTAAAGTTTTATGACTTAAGGATCA
The DNA here is from genome assembly GCA_013397935.1 of Dasyornis broadbenti. Taxonomy (NCBI): domain Eukaryota; kingdom Metazoa; phylum Chordata; class Aves; order Passeriformes; family Dasyornithidae; genus Dasyornis; species Dasyornis broadbenti. The sequence continues at coordinate 408,376 of VZRN01002068.1, forward strand.
GTGGAAATTGGTTCCATGGTCAGTTTGAGAAATTACGGGAATATGCCTTGCACTGAGGGTGCTGATAGCTTAGCATTAGTCATGGTCTTCCTGCAGCCATGGCCTGTGACAGCACTAATGACAGTCATTTTGTAGCATGACCATGAATTAGAATACATTTACAAGAGCATGAAATGTCAGATATTGGAGAGGACATTCTCTAGCAATTTCAACTACAAAAAAATGCTGTTGGACCTCTGAGTTTGCTAAAAGTCATTATGAGGCAAGAAACTGGGATTGTCTAGTCTGGAGAAGAGGCTCAGGGGGGACCTCACTGCTCTCTGCAACCACTTGAAAGGAGGTTTTATTGAGCTGGGGGTCAGTCTCTTCTGCCATGTCTCAAGTGAAAGGATATGTCAGGGGAGGGTCAGATTAGATATTAATAGTTAAGGAAAAATCACCGAAAGCAGGGTTAGACGTTGGAATAATTGCCTAGGGAGGTAGTGAAGTCACCATCTCTGGAAATGTACAAGAGGCATCTGGATGTGGCACCTGGGGATATGGTTCAGGGGTGATTGTGGCAGTGCTGGTTTGTTGGTTGGACTGGATGATCTGGAAGGCCTCTTGAAACCTGGATACTTCTGGGATTCTGTAAAACAAATAATGAAAATGTAGAGAAGCAACTATTTGAGAACTGATTTTAAGAGAGATTTTTAGAGCTGATTTTTATTTTGAGAGCAGATGTCCAAATCTCAGCATTACTTCATCTGCAAAGTCGATGCAGATACATAAATTCTTACGTCTGCTAAAATAAAAGTTCAACTAGATTAATGAACATACTGGATCCAAAATTTATTGGCTCCTTTTAAAGTATATTTGACAGAAATAAAATGCATTTTCTTATTAATAACAGAGCAGAAAAAGATTTTCGAATGATCTTTCCATAAGGATCCAAGATCATTTTTTACAGGAGTAAATTGAAAACAAGGGACCTAAAGACATGCTTTAGAAAATAAGGCACAGATATAGTTGAATAATGCATAGCTCTTTGGTTTTATTTCCAAGGATTTGAAGGCCTGAACTGTGAAATCAACTTTGATGAGTGCACTTATGGCTTCTGTAAAAGCAATTCGACTTGTTTAGACCTTGTTGCAGACTACAGCTGTGCTTGTCCTCCAGGATTCACTGGTAAGATTTCTTTTATTCTGGAAAAAACATTAAATAGCTAAATTATTTATTTTCTTTCCTGAAATTAATTACATTTTGTTCAATGTTTTAGCATTAATAAAAATGAAATCAACTCAATGTTCTGTGCAATTGATAATCTGCTTTAATATCCCTCCCAATATGATAAAAATTGAAAGCAGTGTGTGTATGCTGCCGATAAATTAATGGAAAGCAAAATTGTAATTTTCATAGAAGAAAAAAGCGTTCAAAAAACACATAGTCTGTGAAACATAGGTGAGCAGGTAGCTGGTGCTATTTTTCTTCAGAAGATCTTATCACAGCCATACTTGATTGAGATGGTAACAAGAACACAATTTTAGCAAGATGACACTTTGTTCTCTTAAAGAAAGGTGCCATCAGGTCCTTATGACAAATTGCTTGTAAGTTGCACAATTATTTGCGTGTCTAACAGGTTTAAGAAAATAGCTCTTTCATCAGGAAGAGTCTTCAAGGCTCTATTTTCTGCCAGAAGCAGCTAACAGGATCATGAGGAAATCAATAAAATTGTCTTTAAAAATATGCCGTCTTAACGACTGTGTCAGGGACTGAACACCTTGACTTTCAGCTGCTGATTTCAGAGAGGCAAAATGTAGCAGCATCAGTCACAAGTAGCAACAGGAAGACAAGCAGTGGTAATCTCAGAAATCATACACAGTTAGTGGGTCTTGTAATAAAAAGGCAAACAGATTTGTACAGAGAGCTCAAAATGTTTGGTGACCAATGGAGAGGAAAGGGGGAAAAATGAAGATATCTATTATGGAGATATGAAAGATCAAAGAAGCAGGTAGAACAGTGAAGGATGAGGAGGCAAAATTAAGTTAGTAAACAGTGCATTTCAGTTTGGTAGTAACACCAATGTTGTTCAGTTTAGCAGCTCTTCATTTATATTTTGTTAATGGTTAAAAGCAAAGAGATGGAACATAAGGAATGTAAGACAATATACAGAGATTTAGAATCTGTGAAAGTAATAGTGGTTGCAATTTCCACCAACATCTGTGAGTTTTCTTGATTCATGCAAGCATATTCTAATATTATTCAGCATTACAAAACTGAGATGTGCTCTATTTCCTACAAGATCTTATTCTGCTTTTTACTTTGGTAACTGGCTTTGCTGTCATGAGTTTGCATAATATGCCTATTTTGTAACAATTTTGACAATAACAGAGGAGATTACAAAGTATTTGTTAATATAGATAGAAGTTTCAGTGCAATCATTTTGAAAGAAGTTTTTAAAACTTTCTCCTATACTCCTAGAATCCAAATGGAAAATGTCTAACTTTTCTCTAGTAGGTGGCTGAGTCAGTTGGAACTGGGTTATGCAGGGAAAGCTGCTCATTTGATAATACAGCAACACTATTTTGAGATGTGATGGAATTCCCATTATAGAACCAGAATTACAAATTAATTAGGCAGCCTGGGACAGAGTATGTCTTCCTTAGGAGCAACTCTTTATCCTAAATTCATACTGATGCAAACAGTTTGCCAGCAACATCCCTGTTCATTCCAAGACAAGAAGGATTCAGGATCTGTCTACAGTAAAATAGTTACAAGTGAGTTATAAGTAGATTTTAATGGATACCTTGAGGCCTATATTGAAGTCATAAAAGTTCACATGACTGCATAATAGGCTCTTATGAAAAAGCTCAATTTTCTCCTGCATTTCCTACGTGACAGACTTCTCATTGCGAATATCCTATTGATCTCGCTTCATATTGGGTTTTTTTGGTAAGGCAGGATGGCTCCCACAAGAAAACAAATAAGTCAGGCAACTGACTGGAATTAGAAGTAGGGACAAGGGTCCTCCGGATTATACTTAATATCGGTGGTCATGCTGTTTGTACAATTAATTCATAGTCAGTCATTGTGGATCTTATTAGGTCTGCTCTCTCCAAGCCTTCCAACAACTCCTTCAGCCTCTCTAGAAAGGGTATTTGATGCAAAATACTGCAAAATGCTTCTATCTTCTACAAACGGCAAACCATGGCTAAATTCTGTTCCACATTCTTCTGAGTTTTAAGGTTTATATAAATGGTGCATGAAGATATCGCTATCGCAGCAGTGATACACTCAAAAGCTATTTAAGGACTAAAGGAAACATAGTGTATATAAACAAAAAGATAAACTTTTTTTTTATCCCCTTAATATTTAATATTTAAACAATATGGAAATCCGTATTACAAAATTAATATACAAAAGTACCATAAACAGTGCAGTCAGCTGATAACATTAAGCTCTGATGAAGGTACAGGTTAGAAAGTTCATCAACAGATCTGCTAATTGCCCTGTCAATTACACCTTGTATGCTTCTGATGAGACTTGGTCAGGAAGTGATATTTGAAAAAGGCGACTAAATGCATGACTGACTTTTATGTTTTATTTTCTTTTAAATACCCTTTTGTTTTCCTATCATATTAAAAGAAATTTCCAAATAAAGTTTACCTTTAGCATCTGAGCTGGTCAGGTAGAAAATTATCTTAGGCCTGGTTGTTTGCTTATTTTCCTATTTACTATCTCTGTGTGTGGCAGCATCAATCCTGATTGGGATCACATGCCTTGTGCACTAAAGCTCTAATGGAAGGGCAGCACTGGACAGGAGGGCCTCCTTGAATGGCCTTGGCTGCAATGCTCCGCAGGCAGTGGATCTTCATCCTTCCCTGAGAACATAGCTGGAAGAGGCAGTACCATGTGTGCAACAGGGAGCAGGGCTGGCTGGTGGAATTAACTCTCTCCTGCTGAGGAAAGCCAGCAGGACAGGAACACCCAAAATATCTGAGTGGGTCCTGAGAGGAGCAGGGAGACTTCTTGCAGCTTCTGCTGCCAGCTGAATTGTTTCTTGCTAAGAGGGTGAACACCACAGTTCTGGCAGCCTTTGGAACCTGCTGCATGGTGTTTCCTTTACCTGTCCAAGATAAGCTCCTGGGAAAGATAAGGCAAATACTTTCTCTGCGATCAAAGCTTGCTCTCAAAGGCCCTCTTTGTAATCTGCACACGTGGGATGAGAGTAATTATCCCATAGTAAAGAGCTACTGGATAAATGGACAGATGGCAACTCTGCCACCTCCTTCCCTCACAATATTTTATTTGATTTTGCCAGTTAGAGGGGTTTTGAGAACATCTGGCAGTTGAGATAGGAAAAGGCACTCCAAGTCTGTTAACCTGACCAGCCTCAGAAATTCAAAAAATACTTGCTCAGCACATCTGAACCTGAAGATGGGTGAAGTAGGGAATTTTAATACTGAACAGTAGGACACCTTTAGTCCCTTAAGTAGTAAGACATCTTGAGTTAAAACATCAGTGGGATGGTATTGATTTCATCAATGATTCAGAAGGAGAAGGCAGTTTTATGAGGTGTGATTACTGACCATTTTCATTATTTAAGTGGATTTTCTCTGGTAATATAAATCACTGGAAATAAACAACTTTGTAATCCAGCATTTTGGGATGAGAAAGCATGGGTTTTTAATCTTAAATAAATGATGGGATTATATTTTGTCCGTTTTAAACCCTTTGCCTATTTCAAATGTTAGAAGAGATTATTAATTAAAAGGATTTTAAAGCTGTGCATGTATATAGGTGATCCCTATGCTAGTGAGGTGACCTCAGTGAATACTGGGTAGAAAAAATATGATTCCAAAATGATTTTTACTTCATCACTTAGCACTGAATTTTGTAGTTGCAGTTTATATGTATGTGATTCTTAATCTAACTTTCTCACTTACATCATGGTCCATTTGAATTCTCTATGTGTAAAATGATCCTTTCTTTAAGTTTTGCCTCTGTTTCATTAATGTTTACCATTACAATGAGACAGTTTGAATCAACAGCCAATCATCAGTCACACATTGACTTGCATTTGTACAACAGACTAAATAAATATGCCAGCCTTTTAATATGCTTTCTGAAGACCAAATCTATATAGTTTCCTCTATCATGTCTCCAACTATTGAGCTTTAGGAATTCTGTAGTAGCTATTGTGGCTAAGCAAGTAGGCACTGCAATACTGAACATTTGGAAACCAAAACTACAAAAGGATGTGCAGTGTCTTGCAGGTCAGCTCAAGCAATCACAAGACATAAGGTGATCCCTTTCTTTGGGCTTTCAAAAATCTTTCATGTGCATTCTTTTCCTATGGTATTCTAAGCTCTGTTTTCAGTAAGCCTGCAAAAGCTGTTCTATGTTTGGTACATTTTACCCGACATAGATGTTTTTAGTTAATATCAGGACAACTGCACAGTACAAGATTATTGAGTCACTACATACTCTGTCCCATGTTAATCTTAAAAAGTACTGTCCCAAACAATTCAAAGGAAAAAAACCCCATGGCCTGAGAGGTCTACCTCTACCCAAAAGGAGGTTCTAGCAAGGTGGGGGTCGGCCTGTTCTCCCAGGCAGGTATTGACAAGATAAGAGGACACCGCTGCACTGGGGGAGGTTCAGGTTGGACATCAGGAAGAATTTCTTAATAGAAAGGGTTGTCAAGCAGTGGAACAGGCTGACAGGGAGGTGGTGGAGTCACGAACCCTGGAGGTATTCAAGTAATGACTTGACATGGCCCTTAGTGCTATGGTTTAGTTGACACGGTGGTGATTGGTCAAAAGATAGACTCGATGATCTGAGAGGTCTATTCCAACCTGATTGATTCTGTGATCTTTGGATGCTCACCCATCCTTCGAGTCAGTCACAGAAACTCAGTCTTGTTTGCATATCATGCATCAGATTATTGTTCCACATCAATCCGCCCTTATGGCCATCCCAGAAGCAGGTCAAAAGCCAGGTCTTTTCTGTGATGTCCCCTTATGCCTCTGTCTGATCTCTGGTCACAGAGTTAAGGTTTTTCAAACCAAAACGAAACTTGGAAGCTGAAGACTAGAGGGAAGGATGGTTCCCCAGGCTCCTGGCCAGCAGGGCTCTGACTCATAGCAGGCCATGGTGGCATGAGAATGAAGGTCTGACTTCCTTTCCCCTGCTCAGCTGGAACAGTGCTGGTGGACTGCTGGTTGCCACAAACATTGTAAATGGCAGGCTGCTGAGGGCAGGCTTCCGACAGTGGGGTGTGCAAACTTAACATGCTGGAAAATACACAGCATTTATGCATTCATGGAAATGTATTGAATATGTATTTCTGAGTTATGAGAGAATATTTATTGTCGTGTCACATATAAGTGTTCCTGCTTTACTTGGAAGGAATTCAGGTTGAATTTCCCACTTGAATGGGAAAAAAAAGATCAGTAGAGTGCAGAAAAGTCTAAGTTCCATCATGCTGCAAATTGCATAACATAAAAATTTTGATAATATAATACAAAAAAGTTAATGAATTACGTGAAAAAAAAAACCAAATCAATTGTGGTTTTTCAGTCAATTTAAATATAAGCATAATTTCTTGGTTTTTTATGTGAGAAATCAAATGGCACATTTCTCCAACAGTATCCCATCTACAAATACTAAGCATGATTGGTTTAAATTAGAGGGTGAATAGTAATAGTTGGAACCATCGACAAAAGATAAGTTAATTCTTCAACCAAAACTTTAATTAGCTTGTATGGAATTTACTTTATCTTTGCTCTACTGAAGGTGTTATGAGATTATTTTTGTATTTCAGTTTATCCCCTTTATTTTTGATACAATGACTGTTTTTTTCAATAGTGATGCCAACTGTCATGCATAACATAATGTATGTAGAACATCCATTAATATCTTTCTAGGTGTGACTATGTATTTAGTTAATTTTAGATAAATTAGAACATAATCATTTTATATGAATAGGCTTGATTTTCAATTTTAAAAATGTTGTCAATTGCTAGGAGGCTCTTTTTAAACAAAAAAAAAAAAGAAAAACAGTCATGTCTAGAACAGCTTATACAGTGATTAAAACACACACAGAAGACACTGGAACACATGGCTGAAATTTTTAGTCTTCCAGAATTACTGCAGGAAATCAACCTCATTTTTCCTTAACTCCATATTTTTTCTGTTAACATCATGGATGACATTATATAATGCACAGTAATATGCCAGCACAGTGACTGCTAATTGTACTTTTTACATCTGACTACACCTATAAAAATTGCATATGGATATCAGGACAGAGTTTCAATTGAAATTTTTGTTGTAACTGCCTCAAGAAACCTGTTAGAACTTAATATTCTGTTTTGACATGAGCAATCAGTGAATAAACTCTGACATAAGAAAATCAACCTCCAAGCAACTTCCCCAGTGCACCTTTTCCATCCCTCCCAGATATTGTTAATGAATTTGAGAACCAGAAGTGGCATCTTAGATAAGAAAGGTTTTATTTAGGGTTTGTTTGTGGCTTTTTTCTAGTGTATGTTTCCTCTTCTGAAAAAAATCAATCAAAGCATTGATGTTGGGAAAAGTCTATTGTTAAACACTGCCCTTGCAATACCAGCTAGTATAATACTGGAGGTTTTGATACTAAGTTACACTTCCTAGTATATACTGGGTTGTGTTTTTAGCCAATGAAACAATTATCTTTTGACATCCTTTACTTTGATAGAGCCATATCATAAAAGGCATGGTACTGTCAGGTTTGGTATGACCACATTAAATAGGAGTTTTGTTTGGTGCCATCTTTAGTCACTTGTTGATTTTTTTTGTTTGTTTTTGTTTTTTCTTTTTTTTTTTTT
>VZRN01002068.1:416363-435359 GCA_013397935.1 Dasyornis broadbenti
TTGTTTTGTGTTGTATTTGAGGCATTTTACATATGTTATTAGTTTATTCTTTGCCCAGTTTTTTTATCCCTAAAACTGTTTTTGACTTGGTCCTACCTTTCCTTCACTACCAATAACTGGCCCTAAGTGATCTGTTAATAGCCTCAGAGTCTCCAGTACCTCCTTACAAACATACTCTCAAGGCCTCTGCTCTCTACCTTGTATTCTTCCACACTGCAGACTTACTCTAGGATCATAATTCGTTCATTCTATACAGTATGGATGCTTGTTTTTCCTGTCATCTTATTAACAGTAAGTATAATGAGTCCATTTATTAAATTAAGGAAGACTAAACCAAAGTGGCATACAGAAGAAATTCTTTATTATGAGGGTGCAGTTTGCCCAGTGAAGCTGTGGATGCCCCATCCCTAGCAGTGTCCAAGGCCAGGTTGGATGGGCCATTATGCAGCCTGGTCTCATGGAAAGTGTCCCTGCCCATGGCAGGGGGGTTGGCACCAGACGATCTGTAAGGTAATTTCCAAACCAAACCATTCTATGATTCTACGATTCTAAGATCAGCCTGGCCACTAGACAAGTCCTGAGGCTCCTACTCTTACCTTGACACCTGAGCATTGGCCCTATGCTAGCAATGGCAATGCCATGTGTACTGGGATCAGGGCTGCAGTGGTCATAGTAGGAATATTACACCACAGCTTGACGCTCTTCACTTAAATTGCAGTTGATTGCAGGCTGCTGAGGAGTCTTGAGAAAAGAGGGGAAATGTGTTAAATGCAGAATGATGTTTTTTAAAGCTGTTTATACAACTTTCATCAAAAGAATTCTTTTTTTCCCTTGGCACATTGGTACCCAGGCAAGAATACCATTCAAAATGGAATAGCATTGGCTTTTTGCTCTGGCAACAATAGAGCAGCACCTTACACCTAGTTATCCTAGTGTTGATGCCTGATGGTTTCTTAAGTCTTTTTCTTTTATACCTTTTTACATTTTAAACCCCTTTCCCCTTCTTTATACCCTTCACACGTACTTCTTGTACCCTTTACACATATCCCCTGTACCCTAGTCCCACATACCTATAATTCTTGTAGTCTGATATGTAACTTAGTTTAGGAATCCTACCAAGCAAGAAAATGAAACATACACAGTAAGACGTCGACAGCTCTGCACTATCTCAGAGCTGTAGGCTCCAACCTTGAGGGGCCTCTTTCTCTAGAACATATTTTATAAACTAGACTGGAATTTCATTGGGAGGGGCCTTACTAGAGTAGGAGGACTGTTAATCTATCACATTTCTTATTGGGGATTTTAAAATGATATGCTAATTTGTGAAGTCCATAAAAATGTATACTGGAGGTGCTTGGGAGCTTAGCCTGCTCCTGCACCTGTCTGGACCTGTGCTCTGGACTCGCTGCGCTTGGATGCATGGTGGGGCCTGAGTGCTTTCCACCGTATTTCCATCTGTAATAGACTTTGCTCCAAAGATCCTAGTAAAACCAAAGTAAATATCTTTTTCCCTGCTACTACTGTGTCTGCCTCAATTTTTCCACCCGAGAAAGGCATCAGTGTAACCTCCAAGAGCAGGACATATGCATTTCACATGATGACAGTGATGCTACAGAGCCCAGGTGCCTCAGGATGGGCTATTGCTGTCACAGAAATATAGCTGTCTCATTAAATTGTTTTGATGTTTTCCCAGGAAAGACACAGAGAGGGCTACAGAATGAGTGTATTTATCCTGCAAGTCTTCTAACAATCCATAGACTGCTGCCTGTATGCTCTCTATAGGTCTGTATACCAGAAGGCAGTTAATGTTGGCCATTAACCACCTTGTACTAAACCTAATTACTCTAGTTTTGAATAAAGCACACAATGAATCCAAAACCATTCAATCCTGATTTGAATGCATGAAAAGAATACAGAATTTCACTGACATTTTTTTCTAGTAGTAATCACCATCAGATTTAGAAGTTTATATTAAATATTTTATTTAAATTTTTGTCTTCAACTTCAAGCTATTGCATCTCATTACCTTTTCTACACAAAATGAAAAAGCTCTTGCTACCCAAGTATTTTCTCTTAGTAAAGATACTTACACATTGTAATCAAGTCACTTTTTGTTTTGTTTCTTCTAAATGAAACAGATGGAGCTCTTTAAGCCTTTGCCGACAGCATGCTTTCTTCAGTTGTTGAATAAATTGTGTAGCTTTTCCTGCATCCTTTCCACTTATTTTTAAATATGGAACATTCTAATCAATGTTTTATGCAGAGGTGTTTTACACATCAATGTTCCTTTTTTGTTTTATTTAAATGCATCTGAGAATATTTTTTCTCACAGCACTGCAATAGGGCTCATATGCTGAGGCCTTCAGCAGTCCTTTTCAAATTACTTTTGTTGTTTCCTCACATACAACTCAGCTACAGTTCAGTAGCTATAATCTCCATTTTTTCTGTGCTTGTATCTGCAAACTGCAAGTGACCAGAAGTGACCTACAGTACTTTGAAAAATGTGCTGTTTAGCTAAACAAAAGTTATCACAAGATTTCAGTTGGTGCATAGGCTTGGTCTCCTGTGGAAGGGAGATTCAGGAAAGGAAGTAAGAGTGGAGATGAAGTATCTGTTTAAAAGTCAGTGTTGAAATAATAGAGTAAGGATTTTTCACATTTACCTACAGAAAAAGAGACTCGGGGAAGTATACAATGCCTCATTTGTCTCAGTATGGTTTTCTTGTGAGAAAGATTTGAGGGGTGAATTCAGACGGAATGTGTCAAAAGCTGTACTGCTTTCTTTGGAAGAGTAGGCCTTTGTATTTGTCCCTCTAATTTCAACTATGTGCATTTATGGTGTGCATGAAGAATATGTTTGCCTCTTCCTGCTAGTGTTAACAACTTTATCCTCTGTTTCTCTTGCTTGCTGCAAGCCTAGACTCACCTCTCTTTTACATGACTAATGCAGAAATGTGTTTTAATGGAGAAATAGCGTGGAGACAAAGATTTGGACAGAAGGACTAGGTTCCAAAGTCAGAGCTCAGTTATCACACACCAGGTAACTTAGGACCTTTACCATAAGGCAAAGCAATTTTCCAGACTATCCAGCTCATTACACAAACATAGGTCTTTGGACCTTCAGTGTTATAAACAGAGTGTATGCCGTGTAAATTATATAATCACAGCACTAGAACAGAATATTATAATCTGTATCCTCCTTATTCCAACAAAAAAGTATATAATATACTATGGTGCTTCTCACCCATGTATCTTCTTTATGAAGTCCAAGGATACCTTATTTTCTTGGGGGAACCTTTCCAGTATGATGTTATACTAACCATTAAAAGGAGTTCCTTATTGTCTAATATTTCACTGCAGTTTAAATGCATTACTACTCACCCTATCTGCTACGAACAGAACAAACTGATGGCTTTGCAAAAGTACTTTCTTATTTTATGATTGTCATCACATTTTTATTCAGATTTTCCTTATTTAGGCTTTACAGGCCCATTCATTTTGTTCATCCTAAGAGGTCACGCTCTTGAGCTGTTTGTCATTCCTGTCATGCTCATATGGACTGTCATTTGGTCCACAACTTTCTTGAATGCACCTCTTTGCACAATGCAAAGCACTCCAAATGCAGCTTCACTCTAGTAGGATGAGAATGGAAGGATTATTTCAAGCTTCTAACTGGATATGTTAATTTTTAGATATCCCAGCAAGCCATTTGTTTTGAAACAAAATTCTGGGGTTTATTCCTACTTAACTTGTGATTTTCTGTATGGTATCTTCCACTTGTTCTGATTGGATTACATTTGTTCTTTCAAACTCTATCTTCAATTTGTTAAAATTTATGAAGTCTTCTACTCCTATTCTTCAAGGTACCTCTTTGTGTTGCCATCAGTAATCTTACTTTGTTGTCCACCATGCAGTCTGTTGAAAAAAATTGAGTGGAACTGAATGAGCAGTAGATTTCTTTTAAAATCTGTGCAATTCATTCATCCAATCTGGTAGTAAAACCATTGTTACCTAATGTATGAATATGGCTTTCCAAAAAGTTTTACTTATCTGATAATATTCTCTTATAGTTTCTATGTAGATCGATTACGAGGATTTCACAAAAGATAGCAGAAACCTTAGTAAATACAAGGAGCATGACATAGCTACCAGGTTTTTTAATCCACAAAGTGTGTAAATTTGGGGTAGAGGCGAATTAATTTGCTTATATAAGGGTCTTTTTTAATAAATTATTTCATATTTATAAGTTCTTGCAAGTAAACATTTTAATAACTTTTCCTGATATTTCTTCCAGGAACTGAAGTTTCACAAATAGATCTATAATTTCCTGTCTCTGTATTTTATTCTTTTCCTAAAGGCTGATTTTACTGAATTTTCAGGTACTATACCTATTTTTCATATGTTCATGATGAAAACTATTGAGTTTTTGTCCACTAGTACCCAAGGGTGTAGTTCATCAGACCAGCCTATCTGAAAATTTAACATCTGACAGGTCTACAGCTTTTCTTCTGTATTCAACACTGAAGTTTTGCCCTTTAATCATAGGTATCAATTATGATAATGATCTGCTTTGCAGCTGGTCTTTTTACAGATGATTGAGGCAGAAGAAGCATTGAACAATTTTGCATGATTACCATTATCAGTAGCTATCCTTCCTCACTGGAAGGCAAACCATAACTTTCCTTCACCTTTAATATTGACATACATATAGCATAATTCCTTGTTACCCTCATCATCCTATACTAGCTACATGCCTTTGCTGGTCTCATTTCATACTTCCATATATATGCTGTAGTTTTTAGGTTATCCTTAGCAACTTGACCTACTTTTTCATCAGCTGGGCTTTTTCATGCTTTGAAAACCAGGAAGTGCCATGCTGGTCTCCTAATATCCAGTGTCTTTCTCCCGCAAAAAGACCGTTTGTCCTTGTGTACTTATAGAAAGCAACAGCTTTCTTAATTACCTTTTTAAGGTAAGATGTTCACTCTTTACCAGGTTTCAAATCAGAACTTTTCTACATTCGTTCCAGTTTTTCTGAATTCCTTTGTTATTATGTTCTTCACCCTCCTTTCCCTTTCCATGGATTTTGACTGCTCTCATCCAAGTTTTTCACATTTCTTTCTTCATAGTCAGAGAATGCTTTTCCCTTTAACTTTGAATCAAGTAACTTGCAGTTACTTTTTCCACTATTGCATGAAAAATTGTCAATAGTACACTCAAATATATTTGAATTTTTTAATGATTATTCCTTTCAAAAATTATGGTTTTGTAATTAAATATGCTATCAGTCTAAATCCTGTGTTCTTAAGGATTCTGCTAGTTCTCTTATCTGTTCAAAATATTAAACACAACTAAAAAACAAAACAGCAACAGAAAAGCCCACAAGCTATAAAAAATTTAGTTTCTTTAAATTTATTCTACTGGATTCGTGATCTGTATTTAATCATTAAATACAGCATATTATATGTGACTGTGCAGTATTTTCCACATAATTTTAAAGGCTTACCTAGTTTGTATCATTATCCTTGTCCACGAGCTTCTGCTTCCACCCCCTTGAACCTTTTTCTAAGTAAGTATTTTAGAGGAACAGTATAAAGAGTGTTGGGTTTTTTCCTTCCTCCGTCTTCTCCTCACTTTCTCTGCAGCCCATTTTGTTTGATTTTTGTGTACATTCAATTTTCACATGTTAGTTGAAAGTACATCATATGGTTAAGGAAGACAAAACTGCAAGGTGATGCCATCTGCCAGCCATGCATTTGTTGTTGCAATAAATCTATAATGGACTATGCCCTGTTTGTCCAAGAGGGATCCCAGAAACCCCACGTGATCCTTTAATTTGGGTCCTTAGACTGAGGTTCCTGGGATGCATTACCTATCCGGTATATCTGATTTGAGTGATACAAGAAACTTTCTATCTGTTTCTGCGTAGAATACCAACAACAATTCTGCTTGTTCAGATCAGTGATAACAGTTTTCCCTCTCTGTCACTGGCTTAACTTCTGGTTTTCATGTGAGCTCCTAGTTCATACAGTTGTCCCATCAATTCTCAATCAATTTTGATTCAGAAAGATCCCAATATTATTTATAATAGCCTAGAGATTGCCCTAAATTAATGCATTGCACAATAGAGAAACAGGAGACTGGATTTTGTTTGATATGTCCAATGAGCTGTTTACACAGGCCACCTATTCCATTGTCTTCTAAATTTTCCCCTTGATGCATCTTCTGCATATTGGCCTATATTTTTATTGTTTCAGGTTTAAATAAGTTTGAATTACAGCTCAATTAAATCTCTTTAAAAGCAGAAACATGAAGAAACAGCTGAGTGAATTCCTGGGTTTCTGTTTGGATCTGAGAAATGGCTTCATTTACCTAAATATGGATGCAGCCTTGAGAAATTTTTTTTCTTACTATAGTTACTAAGGCTATTAAATCTTTAAAACAGTTTTTTCAAAGTGGCGTATAGCCCTAGTAATTATGGTGTTGAATTGTGATGCTAGAATGCACAAAGAATGTATTTGCAAATGCTGTTCATATTTATTCCTTTAAAATATTTAATTCATTTACTATCAGCTATGATCTATGAATATCTCAAGTTTTAAAGCTGTCAAGCAGAAATAAAATAGTGTTTCCAACCAGGAAAAGTTAAATTATGCAGTTGTCACTTGCACTGTGAAGCAGCTTTTCTGCTTTCCCAGCACGATTTATAGTTTTAATGTTTAATTTTCTTTTCTGTCAGACAAAAACTGTTCCACGGATATTGATGAATGTTCCTCCAAGCCCTGCAAAAATGGAGGCCATTGCCATGATTTGATTGGTGAATTTCACTGTAGCTGTTTGCCAGGTAAGAAGTCACATGATATTTAGTTGAGAAATGTTCTGTGGTATTCAAGAAAGAAATAGAGTTTTTCATAAGCACACAACTATGTAGTAATTTATTTTGCTGGAAAAGAGAGAAGGCTTGAACAGGTATTCTTTAAGTATATGCTACAATTGTTATGCAGGTGGTGTCAGTGGAATTTGTTTACAGAATATAACTTGTATACCTGAAGTGTTGCCTTCCAAACTGATGAATAAAAAACCTTAGAAGTCAACCATCTCTGCCAGTAGCATGATTTTGTTTCCATCTTTTCTACTAGCAAAAGAAGGAAACATAAAATTTCCAAAAGAAAATGTGGACAAGCTGTTTCTCTTGCTATTCTCACACTTTTTTCTAACTGCAGTTGCCCAGTTCATTATTTTTTCCCCTCATCTGAACTGTGTTATCCCAGAAGTGCTACCACTGTCACTGGTGGGCTCAGCCTTGGCCAGCAGTGGGTCATCCTGGAGCCAGCTGGCACTGGCTCCATCAGACATGGGGGAAGCTTCTGGCAGCTTCTTAGAGAAGCCACTCCTGTACCTCCTTACCCACTGAAATATTGCTATGCAAACCCAGTGCAGATGCTTGCAATGATGAGAGAAACCAGCAATATCTGAAGCAGTCAATAAGAGTAGATCAACTTTTTTTGTCTTTATGTGGCATCCATAACTTTATTCTCAGAATAATAGAATCAATTAGGTTGGAAAGCCCTCTGAGATCATGGAGTCTGACAAATATACAGTATCTTACTGAGATATCAACTTACATGCTTCACTGTGGCTTTTCTGTTTGGATTGGTGCTATGGGCCAATATCTATGCAATGAGATGTAGTATCTTTTAATAAAACCAGCTGATTTAAATATGTGACACTTACATAATATGTCTAATTGGGTTTTTTTATCCCCTGCTTTCTTTATTGTGGGTCAACTGGTTGTCAGCCAAGAGAAAGTAGCAAGCAAAACATGAAGCAATAGTACTTTTTCAGTTGCATTAAATCAGTTTACATTGCATTGAACCTTGTTCTACAATGTCAAGTTAACAATGTAAGGATAAAATGATCAAGCTTGTATTTAGACAGAATTACTTTAAGTGGATAGGAAAAAGAAGTGGTTTAAAATTTTTATGTCCCTATAAGAGCTATATATGTTTAAAAAATGTATACAAGCTATTTCAAGTCTAATGTACAAGTAGCTTGAACATTATTGATGTGTAGAATACAGAAACTCATAGCCAGTACTGCCACTTAGTATATGGGTATGAATATAATTTGAATATATGCATAAATATTTATGGATATTATTATATATAGATGTATGTGTATGCGTGTATTATACATGTGCATGCATATACATTCACTTTCTTAAAACATGAGAATCTCACAACAGACTTTCAAGATGAAGAATATTGAAGGGGGTTTATTATGATTATTAATGAACATTTTGGGTAATTTTTTAAGACTGAATTTTTATATGTTGTGTAATAAGTTAGTTTTACTTTTTCAGTTGCAAAGACTGTGACTATATTTCATTACTCTTTCCATTTCCATTTCCAAATGTCACATCTCATTTTATCAGCATATTTTGCTTTGTGAAATCACAAACACAACAATAAGTATGAAAACATCTGCCTGTTATACTTAAAAAGTGAGATCATATGCATGAAATCAATATTGAAATGCTGAAGAAGTACCCATATGAAATCTCAGACTATAAACATTTTCTATTACTATTTTGAACACTTGTTAGGTGCAGTCTTTGTGAATAATTTGCCTATCTGCAAAATGCAGGATGGAAACGAATGGTTTAGAAAGCATTTAGGGGTTGCAGAAAGGCAGTAGAACATCTGAAACACAGCACAAATGATTTCTAGCCAATAAATCAGCTTCATCAGGAACCCAGTTTAAATGAATTTTGCAAATGTTTGAAGCATGGGGAATATACAAGAGGAGTTGGAGATTGTGTTGGTTTTGCTTGGCCCACTTTTTGCTACTGGGGAGGCCCACAAAGATGGCGCCTGTGTGAAGCTTCTCAAAGCTTTCACCATGTCCAGCAGACCCAAACCCTGATGGCTCTGAGATGATGGACATGCTGCTGGCCAAGGCTGGGCCAATTAGAGATGTTACTTACACCT
Source organism: Dasyornis broadbenti (assembly GCA_013397935.1). Taxonomy (NCBI): domain Eukaryota; kingdom Metazoa; phylum Chordata; class Aves; order Passeriformes; family Dasyornithidae; genus Dasyornis; species Dasyornis broadbenti. The sequence goes on from VZRN01002068.1 coordinate 425,353, forward strand.
CTGTGATAATATATTTAAGAAGAAATCAAAACAATGAGTGCACGCACTTCTTTTAGCCAGAGGAGGAGGAGGAGGTGAGAATATATGAGGGAAAACAACACGGAGATACCAAGGTCAGTGGAGAAGGTGGGGTAGGGGGTGCTCCAGGTGCTGGACCCGAGAATCCTTTGCTGGCCGTGGTGAGGACCATGATGAAGCAGGTTGTCCCCTCCACGGGGGATGCAGAGATCCACTCGTAGCCCGTGGGGAGGCGCCCCATGCTGGAGTGAGTGGATACCTGGAGGAGGCTGTGGTCCAGTGGGAGTCCCAGTGGAGAGAGAGGTCTTGCTCCTGAGGTGGAACAGCCTGGCCTCGGAGGTCTGCACCCCATGGATGAGGGACCCCAAACTACAGCAGTTTTGGGAGGATGTCTGCCTGTGAGGGGAGCTCACATTGAGGCTGGTTCAGGCGGGCTGCTGCTTGTGAGATTTGGACCCATGCTGGAGGAGTTCACGGAGAGCTGCCTCCTGTAGGAGGGACCCCATGGCTACGCAGAAGAAAAGACTCCTCTGCCTGAGCAGCAGCAGAAGATCTCAGTGATGAACTGACCTACCATCCCCTCTATGCCTTGTCCCCCTCTGCTGCTGCTGGGAAGGATGGAGCAGGGTGAGCGGAGAAACGGTGTCTTTGAAGGTTTTGTTTTACTTCTCATTTACTCCTCTGACTCTGCTAGCAATAAATCACTTTGAAACTTTAAGTTCAGCCTGTTTTTCCCTCAGTGCATCTTCTCCTGGTTCCTTATCTCAACTCATAAGCTCTGAGTGTATTAAGTTTTTTTCTCTCCTCTGCCCAACTGTGGCAGGGGAAAGCGAGTGAGTAGATGTTGTGGGTACGTGGCATTCGGCCAGGGTCAAATCACGACAGAGATGTGTGCATGCCTGCATAGCTAGGATATTATTGGCATCACAGAGAGGTAGTGGAATGACTCCTGTTACTGGAGTGTTGGAAAGGAAGAATATGGGCTTTATAGGAAGGACAGGCAAGGCAGATGAGGAGGCAGTGTTTGTACTTTATGTCAATGACTAGCTGGAATGCATGGAGCTCTGCCTGGAGATGGCTGAGGAGTCAACCAAGACTTATAGGCCACGATTTAAAAAAAGGGCAGGGACAGATGACATTACACTGAGAGTCTGCTACAGGCTGTTCCACCAGGCAGTCCAAGTGGCTGAGGCCCTCTGTAGAGAGATGGCAGCATCCTCACATTCCCAAACCCTAGTCCTCATGGAGGATTTCAACCGTTCTGGGTTTGCATAGCCAGATTTTGGTAGCTGGGGGGTTACAAGGGTGACTTCTTTGAGAAGCTGCCAGAAGCTTCCTTCGTGTCTAAGAAAACCAACGCCAAGATGGACATGCTGCTAGCCAAGACTAGGCCAATCAGAAATAGAGGTAATGCCTTTGTGACAACATGTTTAAGAAGACAAAATGAACAAAAATTGTTGCACAGTTGTAATTGTGGCCAGAAAAAAGCAGGATGAAAATATGTGAGAGGAACAGCTCTGCAGACACCAGGGTCAGTGCAGAGGGGGGGGCAGGGGGGGCTCCAGGGGCCGGAGCTGAGATTCTCCTGCAGTCCCTGGAGCAGATCATGGTGAGGCAGCTGTGCCCCTGCAGCCCATGGAGATCCACAGGGAATACAGAGATCCAACTGCAGCCCATAGAGGAAACTCACGCTGGAGTAGGTGAATGTCTGAGAGGACATGTCTGAGAGTCTGTGACCTTGGAGGCCTGTTCTGGAGCAGGCTCCTGGCTGGGACCTGCAGACCCATGGAGAGAGGAGCCTATGCTGGAGCAGGGTTCCTGACGGGACTTGTGAGTGTGTGGGGTACCCATGGTGGAACAGGCTGTGCCTGAAGAGCTGCACACCATGGAAGATTGACTCAGTTGAGGTAGTTTGTGGAAAACTGTTGCTCATGGGATAGACTCATGTTGGAGAAGTTTGTAGAGAATTGTCTCTTGTGGGAAGGATCCCACGTTGGAACAGGGGAAGGACTCCTGTCCCTGAGCAGCAGCAGAAACAACCTGTGATGAACTGACCATAACCCCCATTCCCTGTCTCCCTGCTCTGCTGGGGTAGGAGGTAGAGCTTGGAAGAAGGGAGGGGGCAGGGGAAAGGTGTTTTTAAGGTCTTATTTTACTTCTCATTATCCTGCTCTAATTTTGTTTGTGATGAATTCAATTAATATCTCTAATTCTAGTCTGGTTTGCCTGTGGCAGTATTTGATGAGTGATTTTGCTCTGTTCTGGTCTCAACCCATGAACTCTTAGTTATATCTTCTGTCCCCTGTCCATTTTTGGAGGGGATTGATAAAGAGACTTTCGTGGGTTTCTGACATCCAGCCAGGGTTGGCCCACTGCAATATGCTGAAAGCTAGTTTGTAGAAGACAAGCATGAGGGAAGCTTAGAAATGTAAAATAACTTTTAACAAATAACATTGCATTTCTCCATTTGTTACCATAAAATGTGATGTAACTAGAGAATTTATTTGGAAGGTTTGGTGAAGGATTAGACAAATGCACAACCAAAAATTCTGTAAGTCAGTGCTAAAGAATCTTTTGACTTGTTTAATACACTCGAATGCTTGGAGGTTTCAAAGGGAACAGAGTGCTGGAAGTTTGTAAACTAATAATCTCTCCCTAAATAGTGTCTCTTTTTCTTCTCTCAGACAGTTCTAGGCTGGATGCACTATTTTTCTCTTTTGCAAAACATTACATCTACTACACAGCTTCTTTCCCATCCCTGTTTATGCCTCAGTGATGTATTATCTCTGCTACACTTAACTGAATAAATATTTCTTTATTTTTTTGATGGGATTACTGGATGATTAGCATGATTGCTAAAGGAGAATGATTTTGAAGCAGAAAATCCTATCAGTTGATGGATTCAACCTAAAATCAATTTTCATTCAATTTCATATACTGAATCAAAGAAGCAGTACTTCTGATTAAGAGTAAACACGCACACAGAGAAATTGTAAATCAAATTCTTCCTTTTTGGAAGGTGTTGCTGTTATTAAAGTTTAGTGTACCATGAAATAAGACTGTACTTTCTTTCAAACCTTTCTGGCAACCCTTGTTATGAAGTAGACGCTTATACGTGAAAGTTTTTATTCCAGTAAGAGATCTCAACTGTTGCATGCTGTGACTCAAAAAATAAAGTGAATCATCAAGATTACAGAAGGAAAACGTTTACAGAATCATTCAGTTCTTCACCTTGCCCCTGCACGATGATGCTTAACATAGAATTTGTAATATCTTTTTCTTTGATTTCAAAGTTACCTGATTAGAAAGTGCACCATTTTTTATACGAAGCTGTTACTGTGCTTGCCAAAAAGACTACCTGATGTGTAGCTTAAAATTCCAATTATCAATTTCTTGCTCCAAGTCACAATTCACTTATACAATTTGTAAGTCATAGGTTTTTCTTCTACCTACCATCCTAACTTGTACAGGGATAGCATTCTTTCTAAACTGGTCCATCTAATTAGCTATAGAAACTGTTAGGCAGACCAACACAGAAGATACTTTGAGTATTCATATAGCAATAGAGTACAGAAGTGCTTGTAGAAGTAGCTAGTGGACTCAATATTTTAGGGAAATAGAAGTCAATTCATTTGCATAATGTTGTCTCTTTTGCAAAGTCTAAATACTGAGGCTTCTGTAGGCAGTCACATCCATAGCAGGTGTGTTGGCTCTTAATCCAGGATGAGGGCTGAGGCCACTTAAAGTCAGAGATGTTGGAGAAGCACAGGTTATGCAGATGGGTCCCCAGGACCTGCCAGTTCTACTGACCCTTGCAAAAACAGTATCTGGAAACAGTGAGCGATAGGGAACATTATTAGTGGTCCTTCCCAAGAGTTTTTTCCTTATATTTACGACTCATTCATACACTAGAATTTTTTCTCTGATATTTGTGAAATGTTAAATATGTTTTTAGCCACACCAGTAATTCTTCTGTGGTTTTGAGAATCTTAGTGTATTAAGGTATTTTACTAATAGAGATATTCCTGAGCATGTCCAGTCATTTGTTACCAAAGAAGGTCTGATTGTTTGCTTTATTTTTTCATGGAGCCTTTATAATATTCGTTCAATGGTTTTTTACATTATGTATAACAGTTTATTCATAAATAACCTAGCAGAGAAAGGCAGCAATTGTAAAATTGGCACAGGTTCAGAGCTCTCTTTTATAAAGAACAGAGGTATTTTGCAGTATTTTCAACATAACGAAGCAGAAAAAAAAATCTTCCAAGGCCATTCTTTGCTTTTTCACTCTGGAAAAAAAGCCCCGATCTTCTTGTTATCAGAGGACAAAGACAGGAAAATACTAACGAAAATTAATCTTTAATGGGCATTCCTCCCAAACAAAGAATTGATTGGATTTTTGTACTAGATCTGCTTGAGATAGATCTAATTCTCTTCATAGAAGTTGTTACAGTACTGTGTTTTAGATTTGTGACCAAAGCTGTGTTGCTAACTCAGGAAAATTTTGGCTGTTGCTGAGCAGTGCTTGCACAGCATCATGGCCATCTCTGTTTCTCATTTTGCCCTGGCAGTGAGTAGACTGGAGAGGACAAAAAGCTGGGAGTGTACAAAGCTGGGAGACCTGAGCCCAATGGACCAAAGAGATATCCTATTCCATATGCAATAGCATAGTCAGCAATAAAAGCCTGGAAAGAGTTTTCTAAAGTAGCTATTGCTCAAAGACCATATGGCCATTGTGGGGAAGTGAAGAGTGACTGTCTTTGGATTACTTGGTGGTGGCTTGGCTTGGTTTGGGTTGGGGGTTTTTTGTTGTTGGGTTTTTTTGTTTGTTTGTTTGTTTTTGTCTGTGGTGGGGGTTTTTTGTTTGTTTGTTTTTGTAATTCGCTAATTTGTCCTTATCATGACTCACCAGCTTTCTCACTTTTGCCCTTTCGATTCTCTATGTAAGCCAAATTTTGAGATATACATAACTGTTTCTAGGTATGATTTCTAGTTTCATGATTTTCACTAGAAAAGCAAGATGACAGTGCAGTGAAGTTTTAAGTTTCTTCACTTGTAATTCTAATACTTTTGGATTAAGTTGCTGTATATGTTTTAAGTTGTAATGCTAACCTTAATATGTATGTTTCATGCAAACCAAAGTCTTTGAGATTTATGTAAATAAAAATGCTGCTGAAAAATGCACAATAGGTCATTCCTCCAGTGGTCATGTAATTGCTCAGACATTGTGTATTCAAAGTGTGCACTATGATGTAATACACAACTGTGTATTATGTAATTCACTGGCATCTGTACCTTCTATTGTTGAAAATGTTCCCAGAAGCACAGTAAGATTTAAACTTTTAAACATAATCTTTATTATCTGTTAGAAATTGGACATAAAGGTATTAAGAGCAAATAAAACTCTGCAATTTCTGCTTCTGTGAGATTTCATTATATTATTCTTACAGAAATAAGCATTTAGTGAGCTTTTTTGCTGAAAGACTTAAATATATAAAATGTTGGTAAATTAGGAGGATATAAAACAAGATATAGTGATTAAAAATATTTCTTGAAATAGATATACCTTTTAATTACAGTTTTAACAAAAGAAAAGAAGCGAATGAAGAAGGAAGAAGAAAATTCACAATGGCACTGAGAACCATTCATTATACATTAACACATACTAGGTATATATACTTGCAACCAAGGTAGGAGAAGGAAAAAGTAGAATCCAAAAGTATCATATGAAAATAGGAAACAGGAAAGGACAAATGAGAAGAGCAACACACTTTACAAAGTTCACTAAAAAATCTGTTACAAGGCTTTGCTGTTAAGGCAGGCTATGATGAAGAATGGGAAAGTAAACATGGTGAAGAGACCAGATGGCAAATATCCTGCTATTGTTAAAACATGTCTTATTAGGTACAATAGCTTTATAAAGTTACTTTCTTTTTTTTTATAACTCCAATTTTCTACCTGTGTTCCTATTGTTATCAGTACAGTCCTTCATGCTGGTGGTAAATGACATTTTCCTGCAATAGAACAAGAAAGAATTGCTGGCTTTCTCTCATTTTTTCAAAAAGTGTGCTGTCATTTATGAGGCTAAAAATATAAGGGGAAAAAATTGATTAATAGCTCATTTGTAGTGTCAATTCAATCCACCAACCCTAGCAGATGACTTAAAAATTTGACATTTTTCTAATAGAAACAACACTATTTATTTCAAAGTATCTATTAAGACACTGAGTTACGGTTACCAGAAACAGACACGAAAGAGTGATGTCTTGAGGAATACTGTAATAACCCATTACAAATCCCCCAGGTGAGGAAATATCTCTATGACAGCCTTTAGCTTGAGTCTATTCATTTCTAAAAGTACTGTAACAGCAGTAACAGGATGGAAAGGAATGATTACTCAATACTAAACAGCTATTTCAAAGACCTGTTAAAACCATCATAGCTGTATGTCACCATTCACCAAAGTTATATTATTTTATAAAGGATTTAATTTGCCAAATAATTTTTAATTTGACTGATTTTTAATTTGCTGGTTCTCATGTTTGATATCTCTAAATTTTTCTTATTTTCTGATACATTGTTGGAATATGTTCCCATGGATAAATGCCTCTTGGTTATAGAATAAGCCCATTCATATTTAAAAAGAAATTAATACGATTTATAATGATGTAATTTCTGGCTCCTCTGTATCTTTTTCCATTTCTGACACTAGAAATGCAAATAACACCTGTTTTCAGAAATCACATTCCAGAAAACTGCTATAGACTCTGCTGGAAAAATTGGGTCAATATGCTTAAAATCATACCTTTTGTTGAGCTGTTAAAGTGATAATCAAACTATGGCCTTTGCCTGATGTTAGTATGCTCTGTCTACTAAACATAATTTTTATATATTTGGTTTATGTGTTTAACAATTGTTTAGTCTAAAACTTCTCTTTCTGAAAAGTAGACAACTAATAGGTTATTTGTCCACCTTGTCTAAATATATTCAAATTTCTCATAAAGGATCTAAAGGTTTTGGAATTATAATCTGCTATGTTGTTTGGCAATCTCAGTTTAAAAAAATAAAAAAAAAAAAAAATTCAGAAGTGTATTTTTATGGCCAAAACTAAAACAATCTTTATTTCACTGTCATTTTTTAGGAATATCAACAGTCTTTATTTTGGATAACATTTATTATTTTTCTTTGAAATTTCCATAAACTCAATTAATTCTTCATCTGTGTTTTTGTTCAGTCTTTATGCTTTTCTACTCTTTTCTAAAATAACTTCCTTCTTTGACAAGTCACTTTCCAACTAATGTTCTGGTCCTGCAATGTACTGGAGAATAATTAACATCTGTTCAGTTTTCATTTTCTGTGGCTCTACTTGCATTAGTGAGGAGTAAAAATATTGTATAAAATTCCTGAGAGCTAAGTGAATTGCCTTATCAGACTTTCAGAAAAGTCTCCTGCTGTTGCTTCATGGTGTTTAATCACTTTTTTTTCTTTTCTTTACTTACCTGTTACTTGCAACAATCTTTTTTTTCTTTCCCCCAGCTTTTCTTGTAGCATATGGTGTTCTAATCAGATGAGAAATGAAGGATCATATTTGGATCTTACATTATCTTTAAAATTTACCAAAGACAGACTAGAAAATGTATGATGGATGACAGGGAATGTCTATGTAGTTTCTGTCCAGCAGATTGCTTATCAGCAAATTCTGAGAAATAATTCAACTCCAAAATTTTGCTTGTATACTAACTGCCAGTCTTAATACCATGAATGGCGTGAACAGCAAGGTGATGTATGTTTGTTTTTATTTTCATATTTGTCTTCCTAAATTCTACTTTAAAAACTTTTACACTCCTGAGGCAATGCATGCTGCCTGACTTTATGAGGCACTTCAGAAACTATTCTCTTTTAAATAAAGTCATTGAACTTACTTTCTGTAACAAATTAATTCATCGCTAAAATAAGACTATTGAACTGAAGAGCTCTTTATTTAATCCAGCATTGTATCACACAATGGGGGGCAGCCCTTTGTCTTATGTCGTTCTTGACACATGAAATCTGAAAGTATGCAGTACTTCTGAGGTGTAACTGAGGAAGAATAGCAACATTTCCCACTGTTTGGGCTGATTTTACTGGGACCTTCGTATTTCACTGATTTTATTTGTCAGAGATGTTAAACTGAAATTCTGTGTAATTCAAAAGTTAGGTAACTAATTTTAATTATTGCTATTGTTGTTTATACTTTTGTCATTGCTTCTGTTTATTGGTTTGTTTTTTCCTACAGACCTGATAGCAGCAATGCTTTTACCCCAATTCTAACTAGGGTGAACTATTGCAATTAAGCAATTTCTAAGTCTCATTTGTCAATACTCATAAGGGAATTTATAAATGCCACAGGACTCGCACATCAATTACAGGAAGATCTTACATAGGAAAGGATAATAAATTACCTATTCCTAAAAACAATCAAGTTATGTTATATGATACATATCACTTTCTCAGCAGATCTTGACATCATCCCAAAAGAAGCAGCAATCACTGACAACTTTGCAGTCCTCACGAGAAAATGAAAATGGATATCTGCTATTATTTCATAAGGTTTTTAATTTTTTTGTACTCTTGTGGTTATGTTTTTCTGCAGTTGTAAAACAGTGTTAGGTGCTGTTTTGATGCATCATACCACAAAATTATAAGATAGTCTGACACTTTCCAAGCCAGCAAGCACAGTCTGAACAAAAACTTATTCTGTGTCTTCTTAGTGTAAATAATAAGATTCTGAAGCTGACGGCTGTGGTACAGTAATCAAAATTCTGTTGTAATAGCTGTAAGTCTTCTGGTGTATTTCTGTAAGATGTATAGAGTATGTCTCTGTTTTTCCTTAATCCTTTTTCTCCAGTTCTAATCCATCTTTTAGTGGAACTGACAAAATGTTCTTACAGTATTGGAAGATGTATTTAGCCATTGTGGCCCTTTGCCAAGGCTTAAGGGTTTTTTTAAAGAAAAAACACTCTAGACTAATTGTTCTCCTACATCTGCTCATTAAATTGTATGGCTTAAAGTCCAACCTGTCCAAAGCAGTACAAATGGTCACTGAAGCCAAGCAGCTAAAAGCGAAGTGATGCATTCATTAGCCCTCACTGGCAGAAAGAAATTCTAGACAGGGGGAGAATGAACAGAAAGAAGTTACAGAAAGGTCAGATTCACTCCTTTTAAAAGAACTTTCTAGATCAGAATTGCTTTTCTGTTGTTTAGCTCTATATTCAAGAGAAGAAGAACCCTTAAAAAGCAAAAGGCTGAAGAGATCAAGTGAATTCAGCCACTCCTCATACAGCTTCCCTTCAAGGCTCTTCACCATCATTTTAGCCTGCCTTTGGACACTGTAATGTCTTTTTTATTTTGTGTCACCCAAAACTGCACACAGCAGTTGAGGTGAGGCCACTCCAGTGCAGAGAAGGGGGGACCATCCCCTCCCTTGCCCGGCTGGTGATGCTGTGCCTGATGCGCCCCAGACAAGCTTGGCCCTCCTGGCTGCCAGGGCACTGCTGACTCATATTCAACTTTCCGTCAACCAGGACCCCCAGGTCCCTTTCCACAGTGCTGTTTTCCAGCACTAATTCCCCAGTCAGTGCATTCATTCAGGGCTGCTCTGAACCAGGTGCAGAATCCAGCATTTTCCCTGGATGAACTTCATGTGGCTGGTGAATGCCCAGCCCTCTAATTTGTCTAAGTCTCTCTGCCTTCCAGGGAGTCAACAGCTCCTCCCAGTTTAGTATTATTGGCAAACTTACTTAGTATTTGTCATAGTTTGAGCCTGGCCAAATGCCAGGTTCCCACAAATTAACACACCCACACCCAGGGCTCATGAGTTGAGATAAGGAAACCTGGGAGAAGCACTCAATGGACAAAACAGGACTAACTTAGGTTGCAAAGTGATCTAATTTATTGCTAACAGAGTCAAAGGAGTAAATGAGAAGTAAAATAAACCCTTCAAGGCCACC
>VZRN01002068.1:435586-473239 GCA_013397935.1 Dasyornis broadbenti
GAGCTGGACATGGTGAAGGCTTCGAGAAGCTTCACAGAGGAGCCATCTTTGTGGCCCCCCCCACTAGAAAAACCTGGGCCAAGCTAAACCACGACAGCCTGTTTCTCCACTAGGACTCCCTCTGGACCATGACCTCCTCCAGGGCATCCTCTCGCTTCAGCAGGGCATGGATGAGTAGATCTCAGCATTTCCCGTGGGCACCCATGGGCTGCAGGGGCACCCCCTGCTTCACCATGGCCTCACCACGGCCTGCAGAGGCTGCAGAGCTCCGGCGCCTGGAGCTCCCCCTCCCCCTCCTTCTCCACTGACCTTGGTCTCTCCATGTTGTTTTCCCTCACGTACTCTCACCTACTCCTCCTCCTCTGGCTAAGGAAAAGTGCGTGCACCCATTGTTTTGATTTCTTCTTAAATATGTTTTTCACAGAGGCGTAACCAACATTTCTAATTGGCCCAGCCTTGACCAGCAGCATGTCCATCATCTCAGAGCTGGACATGGTGAAGGCTTTGAGAAGCTTCACAGAGGAGCCATCTTTATGGGCCCCCGCCCCTAGAAAAACCTGGGCCAAGCTAAACCACAACAGTATTCCATTAAGTTCTGTGTCCAAGTAATTTCTGATGTTGAAGAGCACAGGGCCGAGGATAGAGCCCTCTGGAACCCCACCAGTGACAGGTCACCAGTCTGATGTCACCCCATTCACTGTAACCCTTTGTGCCTGACCTGTGAGCCAGTTGCTCACCCATCACATGACGTGTTTATTCAGGTGGATGGACATTTTGTCCAGGAAGATGCTGTGAGAGACAGTATCAAAAGCTTTACTGAAATCCAGAAAGATTACATCAAGTGGCTTCCCTTGATCAACTAGGTGGCTTACCTTGTTATAAATGGAAATCGTGTTTGATAAGCAGGACTTTCCCCTCATGAAGCTGTGAATGATGAGTGTGTTGTTTTTCAGGTGTTTTTCTATAACTCCCAGAATAATCATCTTCAAGATTTTAGCAGTCACAGAAGAACCGAGAATGCTCAAATGAAAATGCATACTGTAAAGCCTGTTTGGCAGCTGTGGTATTTAGAAATTATTCAGAGCAATTTCAGAGCTGTAGGCTTGGGGATAAGTCAAGTAACAGAAAGGTAGAACAAACAGAAGGGAAGTATAGAACTGTCAGGTCAAACTTGAATTCTTGAAAAAATACTAGAGAAAATCTGAAGATGAACCATTTATAAACATCTGAAGCCAACAAAAATATGACAGTTACTAGGTACCATGAATTTCTCAAGAGCAAAATGTGTGAAACCATTTCAATTTCTGTTGTGAAGTGGTAATAAACGTATGGGATAAGGAGGAATTAGGTTGTACATATCTTGAGTGGATCATCATTCTTATAAGGAAAGCAAGGGAACATTGAAACTTCCACTGAACTGACATGTAACTTACTAGAAAAAAAAGTGCTAAAAGATGATAGTGATTCAGTGTGGAAAAGAGCAGCACTGGACATCTTTTGGGTCCACTAATGCTCTTCATCAATGTTCCTTATCAATGACTTGAATGATTGAATCAGGAATATTGTGGCTGAATTTGCAGATGGCACCAATCTGGGATAGATTCAGGCAAAAATTCTAGGAGTGTTCTGGAAAAGAAAGAAGATTCAGCTGAGCAAAGATGAATCCTCTTTGGCAGTCATAAACAAATTCACAGAAAATTGGAAGCAACCAGGCAGCAATTCGCAAAAACATATCCAGAGATTTCAGGCAGAATGGGATTCAGGCATGCACTGGTGTTGTGGAACAAGAAATCACCACCCTGAGATATTTGTCCAGGAATTCTGCTTGTGCAAGAAGCGATGTAGTTCCTTGCTGTATGTCAGAGCGTACCAGCAGGGTCCTGCCAATCTGACCTCGTTTTGCTGACTTTGACTTCCAGGCTTCTTCTCAGACCTACTTTGTCACTGCAGGCTGTCTGGTCATCACAGTGCTCTGTTATACCTGGTTATCAGCAATGGACCTGCTCAGCTTTTCTCATGTGGGTGCTGTGGCACTTTATTTCTTGTCCGTGACTTGTGCCTTGCCTGCTTTGCTGTCATATGACCTATATGAATAATAAAATTTGATTAAATTTATTAAATTAAAGCCATCTGAAAGCAGTATTTTAAAATATGGTATTAAGACATGCTCTTTATGCAGTGTCAGCACAGGATATGACTGGAATGCGTATTGGTATTACATATCTCAAAAAGGCTCTTAGTATTTATTTCTCCAAAGGGTTTGTGTCTCTATATGGAGCTGCAGGTATTCAGATTTTGATCATGACACATCAAAAAAATGTTGTTATTACCTATAATGCTAGAGTTCACTGGTGAATGAAGATTATTATCAGGTAAGTACTGTTGTTCAGTAAGTAGTGACCAAACTGCTAGAGAGCAGCTTGTTACCTCTAAAGAACTCAGTTTAATCTGATAATCTGTAAATTTTTTAATATGTCAGACAACTTATATTTGGGTACACAGTGACTCCATGATAGACTGCATTCATGCAATGGAAATAACAATGCCCTTTAACTCTGCTGTGTCAGAGCATAACTGAAGCATGTGTAGCTAAAAATTAATCTCCAGGGTTGAGCAGACCCTGCAAATATATCAGTTAAGGGAAATTGATGTGCCTGTGCCAAGAATTTCTAGGACAAATTGACCAACAGTAATTGCTTAGTAAAAGCCTAGAAGAGGGCCAGAAAGGGTTGAGGATTCAGGGTCATACAGGGTATGCTTCTGGCTCTGCAAGCTCTGCCTGTGAGGTCTGTTCACTGGGAGCTGTCTTAATCAGAACTGATTTTAGAATAAATCCACTGGTAGCCTAAATGAAATCGCCTTTTGTTGCCTGTGTCAGGTACATTTGGCTTGTCATCATGGTCATATTCGTTTTTACAATAAACAACCTAATATGGCTGAGGCAGAACTTCAGGGGTATCAGGAATATTTCAAAATGTACATGTATTGTTGGTACATGTATTTAGTGGTAAGAAGGTAGGCTGACTGCTATTTTAAGTTTCTCTCCATATTTAATTAAGATTAAATGATGCATAGATGTTTTGGCTGAAAAAATACTTTTTCAGTCTTCCCATCAGAAAATCATAATACAAAATTCACACCAACTTGTAATGATTACTTTTTAGCTTCCAGTAGAGCTTTTTGAAGAATATCCAGTAAAACATTGCTCATCAAAAAATTCTGACATGATGGATTAATAATAGACTTCTGGTCTACAAGTTTATTTTTTTCACTTATTACTTAGTTGAGAAAACTTTGAAAAAAAGGTCTAAAAGTCTTGAAATACTTCAAACCTAAATGATAGAAAATTGAATTGCAAATCTTGAAGTTATTTTGCCTGAGAGTATTTATTTATTTATTTATTTATTTATTTATTTATTTATTTATTTCACGACTGGAATATGTTGAGAAAAAACCCCTGATCTACAAACACCCTAAGTACTCATGAAAGTACATCCTTAAAACTTGCTTATCTTTCTTTCAGACTATGTGTACATAAATATAAGTTTTGACTTGTCCCCAACTTTGACTGAGAAAACAGAGTTTTTCACAGGAATCAAACAATCTGAATTTTTCAGATTGCTTCCATTGTTAGATCAGAAAGTCTTCTTGTTAAAATGAGCAGTCTTAAAGAACACAAAGACATTCTTAAAGTCGCATTGCCACGATTTCTCAATCTCTTAACTTTTGGAACATGAAGTTTTAAAACTTTTAGAGGGCAACACTGTTATTCTAATCTAATTGCTGAAGTTTGAATTGTCTTTTCCGAGATTTAATGGGTTTTGTTCTCTGAGTTGCAGAAACCATATATGTAAGAAGGATACAACAGAGAAAATTGCATCTTCTGCTGTGTCTCTTATAGTTGTGACTGGTTACTTCAGTACAAAAATCACATCTATTTATTAGAGGAGATGGGTCACAATAAAACACCTTCCTCTTGTATCGTCTGAGGCAAGAGCATTATTTGTTTTCCCTGACTTTCTTGTTGTAGTGGGCTGACCCTGGCTAAATGCCAGGTACCATCAAAGTCACTTTATCTCTCTCCCTGGCAACCGCACGGGGTGAGGGAAGGGGTGAAAATATAAGGAAAAGCTCATGAGTTCAGATAAGGACTGGGGGAGATCACTAACACGTTACTGTCACAGGCAAAACATACCTGACTTGGAGAAATTAACTGAATTTATTACTGATCAAAACCAGAGTTACCAAAACCTGGCCAAGCAAATCCAATACACATGCAAAGGTGATGATTTTTCCTCTTTATTACCCTTTCTCTATTTTGTTTAACACTGTTATTATTAGCTGTGTATTTTTTACAATTTTTACATTTTGTATAATTTTTGCAATAAGTACAATTCTTATATTTGAAATTCCAGAGGACCCAAGCAAAAGTAGAATTTTGTTATAATACGTGTTGAATGAAAAAAAAAATTGCAACCATTCTATCCCAAAAATCAAATTAATGAAATGGCTCGTATATAATTATTATCGCAACCAGTACAAATAAGGACAAAATGGCAACCCATAATTACTTAAGAATCTTAATGATAATGAAAACATTGTCCTGGTCTTAAATGAATTTATTAAATTCTGCCATTTCTTTCTTTCTTTGACTCTGTTTAAGCTTTTCTCATATGTAATTTTAACAGGAACCATATAACTTTTCCCCCAGAAGTATTATTTGTTCAATAAGAGTGAATGAATGCACATCAGGTCCTGCTGGCTCTGACAATAACCCTTAATGTGAGGTTTCAGTTAATAGTTTCAGATGTACCTGCCATCCAGAATATAAGGAGCCATGTAGTGAAATTGCCATAAATCACTGCGTGGCTGGACTGTGTCAGAATGGATCACAATTCCATGATCTCCCTGGAGAGTTTAAGTGTCACAGGCTGACTAGTAAAAATCACTTTTGTCATGAGGCATTTGGGTTTGTCAAAAAGAAATGTCTCAAGAATGTAAATGTGGCATTTCTGAAAAAAAAGAATTAAATATTCTGTTGCTAAATTTTCCTTATCTAAACTTATGAAGTATCTTTTGGGTATCCGTAGCAGAAAAATAAATCAACGCTTGCTCACTTCTTTTTACAGGGAATACTCTGAAGTATTGCAGCTGAATCTGTTTTGATGAGAAACTTTATATAAAACCAGATGTTTAATATTAAAATTGAGCTCTGAAACCGCTACCCTTTGTTCTTCAGCTTAGTGTAGTAACTTCTTTAGGTAGATCAGGCTGCTCAGAGCCCTATCCAAAACTCTATGCTGTAATACTTTGATGATTAATTTAAAACACAGAAATAAAAGGGTACATAGGTTAAGGCCTTTATTTCAAATCTATAAAGTTATTATGAATAGTCATTTTTTATTTCATCAAGGAAAAAAACATCTTGGCTTTTCTATATTCATTATCTCTACTTAGATGACAGTCACATAACCACATGTAACAGCTATACTTATATCTATGCATAGCTGTTACCATCATTGATCAATGTTTCCATTTTACTTCTTTATCGTAATTTTTTTATATTAGTTTTATGTAGTACTTCATTATGCAGATGCTAACAGCTATTTACAAAGGCAAAAATGAGAGACTTAAATTTTTAATGGCAATCAACAAGGAGGAAAACTTCAGCTGTGTGAGAATGCTGCACAGCTGGTGTTTAGGATGGAATTGAAACATAGCTTAAAGATACCTTTCTGCATCTACTGATTTAGAAACCAAAATGACTGCATGAGTAGGGCAGTTTTAATATGCATTGCCTTGTATTTATGCCTCAAAGGGTTGTTCAACAAGCCAGAATTTGTAAAGTGCAGCATGTTCCAGCAATTTACCCTGATGGTCAAAGGTTGCTGTCTTCCCTCATGTAACAAGATGTTCAAAAGCTAAAAAATCTTCCAGATCAGGAGCTTTTCATTCATGCCTTAAGAACATGGTTTACATTTCTTTAGTTTAAAGACTATGTCCAAGCAGGACTGAACTTTTGAAATTTTGTAATTATTTATTACACTCAATCTGCAGTTAATAAACACTATTAAAACGAGGTTAGGTTTCGTTTTTAAAGCTATCACAGCATACTGTAGGAATACAAATTTGTTTGAACATCTTTGACCAAAGAGTCTTCCTTTTAGTTTAAAAAAGTGACCAACACAGATATGGGGCAACTCAATGGCACACTGGAATCTGTCATGACAATACCTGTTCTACTGAAGCATGGCATTACTTTATAATTTTTTTTTAAAAAATTAAATGTGAAGTTCAGATCTTCAGCCAGACTTGGCATATAGGTTTGTAAGACACTGAAAATAATTATATTTAGCTCACTGAACCAAATCTCTAGTTTAAGTCTTTAGTGGCTTTTCATTCTGCAGTTGTTAAATTATAATAAATTGATCCAGTCTATTTTGATCTTTGTTGGATTAAAAATATTTAGAAAAATTGTAAGTGCTCAGATAATACCAGAAAACCGTACTTTTTATACTTTAAGTCACTGAGTTTTCATGACCAAATCAAAACTTCTAAAATTTGCAACTTTGCATTTGTATTCAGCATTTGGATACTAGTTCCATACACATTTTTCAACTGCTTTATATCAATTAATTAAAGATATGTATTTGGTTTGGGGGAAAAAAAAAATCAGTCAAAGAATATTTACTTGCAACTACTTATTGTGTATGCTCAAAATTAAAAGTGCTGTCATTAATGAAAATTATGATTTCCTTGATGGATGGTGTCTTCAGAAACTATCTCATGGCCAATAGACCTAAAATGTAGGTTAATATTTTACCTTTGAAATTTATCTTTTTAAATTTTGTGTTCTCAGTAGGAAACAGAGATGCTTAGTTTTCATAAGATTAGGTTTTTTATTAACTATAAGTTAACTAGTTCAAAAAATTGATACCAATATGCTGCCAAACCTGTCTGTTCTGGTAATACCTGCTTTACAACAGAATGCATTGGACAATTTTCTTTTGTTTGTTTAGAAACATAGGATGGTTTCTTAGTGTGGTGACAGAAGACAATACTAAAAATGAGAAGGTTTTTATCAACAGTGTGCATACTGATATATCTATCAATAGAAAAAGGAATACTTGCATAAAATCACTTGAAGAATTTGACACTATGGAATTTTCTTGAAGACCCATTGTAGTTTGAATGGTTTTTATTATTATTGCAGATACAGCTTTATCATTGACTTTATCATTATGACTTTGTTCCATTTAGAGTTGCTTTGTATATGAAACTGAAACTTTCAAGGAAACTGGAATATTTTACCCTATCCTAAATAAGATTTTAAAAGATAAGAAAAGTACACATTAAATTGATCTAAGACTTGTCTGTTTTCTAAGACTAGATGTAATAAACTCCTTAAGGCTTCTGTTACTCTCTTTTTTATCAGGTTTTACTGGTCAGTTATGTGAAGCAGAATTTGGCGCCTGCCTATCACAACCATGTGGAGCATCCAGCATCTGTAAAGACGTCGTGGGTGGCTATCTTTGTTTCTGTGCACCTGGATTTATAGGTGAGTTCAAAAGAGTTTTGTTTAACATGTTTCTGTCAGTCATAAACCAGGGAAAAGTAGTTTGTTCAAAAGTAGTGATAGATAATTTAGCAGTGGGCATCTGATTCAGGCAGACACAACTTTTGGTTCCTGGCACACAAAAGTACTTGGCTGAGTAAGAGTATTCAGCTGTAAAAAATACTGACTACAAGGGACTATTTCCACTCCAATTACTCTTTATACTATTTTAGACATGGTGGCTGTCTTACACTGAAGTGATTTGAACTCCCAGCCATATGCAAGTTGGCCTTAATTTATCTCCTTTGTGCTCTCTGTAATAATAAGGCCGTGATAACAAGGGCCTCAACTGCCAAACATTCATCCAAGATCCTGGGCAGGTTTAACTGCTCATGCTTGCATCTACCCTGCAGGCCATTGTCATTAGACTGACTAGATTAAAACTGGTTTGGGTATGTCAGCATACTGACATGGTATTTTCAGACTACAGTGTAAAAAAAATAAATCTTTCTAGATACATATACAGGCATTTTTGATCAACTATACGATGAAATAATCAAGGGCAGTAGGAATTCCCTGAGTGGCAGATCAGCTCTGCTACCCAGATCCATCCTGTCTAACTGTAGAGACTTTGACAGGGCTCCTAAAGCAGGAATAAGATGACACTAAAATCTCTCTCAATAGTCAAGGAGGACACAGACAACCAGAGGAATTGAGGTCTTGAGAAGATTGCATACCTGTTAACTTGCTGTTCTACATCCTAATGTAGGCATCCATTCAGATAAAATAATCTGTAATTTAATAGCTGTAGTGGCTGTGTCTTTAATGCAATGAAATGCTATGTCCTGTGTCTATGGTTGGTTTATTTTATTAATATGATAAAAACACAAAGTAAAACTGTATGGTGTTACTTGTGATAATCTTTACTGAGATTTTCTTTGTACTGAAATATTTGTTTAAATTCTTATATCTACATAACAGTAGATTAGTATTTTCATGCTTTTTCTGTAGTCAATTAAAAGCCTCAAAACCCCTCAGAAGCTATCAGCAGCTTTACCTATCTTTAACCATTAGTAATAACAAATTTGATGCCAGAAAAAATATTAGATACATCATTCTCAACTAGATATTAGCATCGATATTTTTTCTCTGCCTATTTACCAATGTCAATATCTTTGTGATTATTATTTCTTTTAAATATTAAAATATTTGTCCATAATGAAAATATTTCTCAATATGTCCCATAGAGATTTTTAAAACAACCCCCAAAATTATTAAAGTATGGGAAAAAAATATTATAGGGAAAGATTGTGTTATTTTAATGTTTTTTTTTCTGAGTAAAATCATATTTATACTTTTGTGTTGCTTCAGGAAAACTCAAGATTTTATTGCCTTTAAAATACAAAGATATGAAAGTTTTTAGTGCATCTGTAAAGAAATCTCTTAAATCTTTGTTGAACATTGTATTCTGCTTTTTGCTTTAATCATCAAGAAATGAATTCCCCAAAGACAATTTATGGCTCATTGGTAAAAGTTCCCTGTACTTAGGCTCAGTTATTTCATTTTGTTGTTGCTGTCTGCACTGATATTTCACCAGTGGCGTGTTCCTAATGAAATGAATCCTTCACTTGTTTCCAGGTCATAACTGTGAGATTGAAGTGGATGAGTGTCTTAGTGACCCTTGTCACAATGGAGCTACTTGTGTTGATCACCTGAATGCCTTCAGTTGCATCTGTCAGGATGGATTTCAAGGTATAAAAAATCCGCAGAACGATAACTTTGTAAATCTACTCAGAGTTTTACACCAATTTTTAAAAAACATATCAGATGAGATGCATGTATTTATATATGGGTGTCATCTGAAGTTATAAACATGTGAGTTAGAAAAATGTATCTTGACTAAATTACCTATTTTGTTTTCATGACAACATGGAACTAGGTGTTTTCTGCTAACTGGTGTCTTTGCTGTTGAAAATGGATCTGTGGGGTTCAGCAAAATTTTGCAAATAGGAGATACTATTTTCTGCAAACTTTTTAAACATTTGGAAGCTCTAATATTCTAGAATTGAGTAAAAAAAATCCCATGTTGTAAAGGTTTTGTTCTTGGCATAGTTGTACAATTTATACAAAAAATTTAATAACTCTGCTAAGTGGATACATTAATACCTGCAGCTATGCTTTCAGCTTAGCTCAGGAATTTAAAGTTGTATCCATTTTCTTTTAAAGCACCATTTTTTAAGCATCATGGATATTTAATCATTGAAATAAAAATCAATCCATAATTCAAATCTCACAATGCAAAATATTACATTTCTACTGCCCATATATTCAGAACAACTATCGCCTGCATTTTTATTTCTTAAAATTCTTTCAACTTCCCAAACCATGAAATTGATGTAATTTTTCATTTATTCTTCAATGATAAAACATTAGGTTCACTGACAAATATTAGCCATAAAGTATTTTTATACTCTAAGTAGCTATGCGGGTGTTTTAGTTATAGTCTAGATTGGAATAAATTGTCTTCTTGTCTATAGCAGATTTCTTTTTCACAGTTTTTGGGAATACATCTTTTGCCTTATCATGAACACAAGAAGTATTTCCTTTCATGCCACTGCAATGCAGTCTATTGTATTTCATGTAATTTGATGTCTGTTCTTCTATATTCATATAAAAAGAAAATTGTTTGCTTTAAGCCTCAGGAAAATATTTGATGACTGTACTTTTAATATTTTTGAAAAATTAGTGAACAACTTAAGATGAACATCTGTCATAGACATCCATATTTGAATATAAAAAGGGTGTCAAATAGATTCTAATATGTGAGATATATTCAGTTAAAATAAATGTTAGTCTTTAACTAAATGTTCCATAGAGTAAGTTCTTTCCCCTTTGCTTGATTGTATATTCATAGGAACAACCTGTGAAGCAAATATAAATGAATGTCACTCTTCCCCATGTCTTCATAATGCATCATGTGTAGACCTTATCAGTGGCTATAAATGCATCTGTCTACCTGGTTTTACTGGTGAGTTCTTTTCATAGTTAACCTTGTTTTCCACAGCCAGGTAGTCCACAAAGCATCCATTAAGACATTATTGACTAATTTGCTTGTGTTTTAGTCTCATTTTTATTCTTTATCTGCCCTAGTCTAATGTTTAATTTGCATTCCAACAAACTGGAACACTGACTGCATCTATAAACTACATAGCACAAGATAAATTAGACTGCATTTAAAAAGGTCTTCAAAGCTTACACACAAAGGGAAGACTAGTTACCATTTAGCAACTCAGAAATAAGCTGTTGTGTATTTGTGGTGATAAGAACTAAATAGATGCAGATATTAGTAGTAGTGTGGCTGCTTATTTGGCTGTTTATGTGAGCTTATCTTCACAAGTTGCTTGAGATTTTTTGGTGCAAATGAATTAGAAATTGGCACCTGATTTTCTTAGTAAGTGTTCAAATCTTTCATCTTTTCAAAGGTGCAAGATGTGAAACAGATATATATGAGTGTGCTTCATTTCCCTGCAAGAATGGAGCCACCTGCATTGACCAACCTGGTAATTATTTCTGCCAATGTGTGGCTCCGTTTAAAGGTAATGAACACCAAGGGAGAGGGGAAACCAAAAATAATTAACTTTAGAAGGCATTTCTGTCAATTTTCTGAATGTATTTCACTCTTCCTACAGCATTATTAGTCCTTCATTTCCTCAAGCAAAGCTTTCAAAGTGACCAGGTATGCCTTAGGGTGCAAGTAAGGTGAAGGAAACATTGTTTATACATCTAAGTATGTTTCTTTATGAATCAAAATTGATACTTTAAAATTAGTTTGTTAACAGAATAAGACTGCTTTCAAAATAAGAGGCATATGTCTATTAAGCCGCCATCACGATTGGTTGATTTTCTATGCAGTTGTCTCTCTAATTTTATTGGTCATGGCATTCTCTAAATTATTTTATCATTTTTAGAAAACAACTTATAGCAATCTTGGAACCCAGAAACTGCATGTGATTATTTCTCTTGATGCTTTTAAAGGAAATACGTTTAAATTGCAAGGGTTATTGTGACCTTATCATAGAAATTTTGGGGTTAAATTTTAAACACTTACTGCTAAAATAATTTAAAATAACAAATTGTGTAGTGTTCTTGAGCAAATTAGTTCAAGTGATAGTCTCAATTAAAAGCACCTATTGATTTATAAATTAAATATAAACACATTTTTCCTCCAGCAGTTCAATATAATGATACTTACTTAGGATTCCAGAACAATCATTAAAAGGCAATTTTCCTGGTATGTTGAGACAGCAGGATTTTTCCACCTTGGGGAAGACAGTTGAATAAAATTTATTATTCATTAGCTCATGAACAAACACTCATGTTTGTTCTTATTATTTTAATTAATGGTCAAAATTTAGTTTGTCATTTTTATTAGTTTTAATTTATGTTCTACTGAATAAAATCCAGTACAATAACATGTAAATGACTACTGCAGTATCAGAATGGACTCTGTGCAGGAAGACGTAAAATAATTGTCAGTACATGGGTAGAATTACTAGTCTCTTGAGTAGTTCTTACAAAAGGAGCCAGATTTCCAGAAGACTTTGGTATTCATTTAGCTATTTACGTGAGTAATTACAAATTCAGAAAGTCAATCTTTCTGTAGTCTTTCTTCAAGAAACTAGCAGTGTCTCATTCTCTCTATGGAAAAGTTAAGCCCTGCTGGCAAGACTCATAAAATGTGACTGACATCCCCTGAGAACACAATAGGAGGAAGTAGTGGCCTGCTGTGCCACTCACAAGTCTGTGGGGCCACATGGGATCCACCTGAGAGTACTGCGGAACTGCTAGAAGAGACACTCTCCATCATTTATCATCAGTTCTGGCTAACTGGGAAGATCCCAGATAACTGGAGGTTGACCAGTGTGATGCCTATTCTCAAGAAGGGTTGGAAAGAGGATTCAGGGAACTACAGGCTTGCCAGCCTGGCTTCGGCACCTGGCAAGATTATGGGACAGATTACCTTGAGTGTGATCACATGACATGCACAGGACAACCACAGGATCAGTCTCAGACATGTGGGTTTAGGATAGACAGGTCCTTCTTGACCAACCTGATCTGCTTTTTTGACCAAGCGACCCACCTAGTGACTGACGGAAAGGCTGTGGATGTTGTCTACCTGGACTTCAGTAAAGCCTTTGACACTGTCTCCCACAGCATTCTCCTGGAGAAGCTGACAGTCCAAGGCTTGGTTTGGTGCATTCTTTACTGGGTTAAGAAGTCTCTGGATTGCCAGACCCAGAGAGTGGTGCTGAATGGAGTCACATCCACGTGAAAGCTGGTCACTGGTGGGGATCCCCAAGGGTCAGTATTGGGGCCATTCCTGTTTAATGTCTTTGTCAACGATCTAAGTGAGGGCCCCAAGTGCACCCTCAGTCACTTTGAAGATGGCACCAAGTTGGGTGGGATTGTTGATCTGGTGGAAGTTAGGAAGGCTGTGCAGAGGGATCTGAACAGGCCGGTTCACTGGACCAAGTTCAATGACATGAAGTTCAATAAGACACAGTGATGAGTCCTTCACTTAAATCACAGCAACCCCATTCATCCCTGCAGACTGGGAGCAGAGCGTCTGGAAAGCTGCGCAGCAGAAAAGGACCTGGAGGTGCTGGTCAACAGTGGCTGAACACGAGCCAGAATGTGCCCAGGTGGCCAAGAAGGCCAATGGCATCCTGGCTTGGATCAGCAATAGTGTGGTCACAAATAGCAGGACCAGGGCAGTGATTGTCCCTCTGTACTCAGCACTGGTGAAGCCACACCTTGAATCCTGTGTCCATTTCTGTGCCCCTCACTACAAGAAAGACATTGAGGGGCTGGAGAATGTCCAGATAAGGGCAACAGAGCTGGGGAAAGTTCTGGAGTATGTCATATCAGGAGTGCCTGAGGGAGTTGAGGTTGTTTAGTCTGCATAGGAGAAGGCTCAGGGGAGATCATATCACCGTCTACAACCTTCTGAAAGGAGATTGTAGCAAATTAGGGGTTATCTATTCTCACAGGCAGCTAGCAGTAGGACATGAGGACATAGCCTCAAGCTGAACCATGGAAGGTTCAGGTTGAACATCAGGAAGAATTTCTTTATTGAAAGGGTGGCTAAGCATTGGCATGGGCTGTCCAGGGAGGTATCAGCGTTCCTATCCCTGGAGGTGTTCAAGAAAAGACAACATGGCCCTTAGTGCTGTGGTTTAGTTGAAAAAGTGGTGACTGGTCCAAAGTTGGACTCAATGACCTTGGAGGTCTTTTCCAACCTAAATGATTCTATGATTCTCTTCAATTCTGTGATAATGTTTTTGGTACAGGATGTCTGAGGCTGTTTACTTCTTTACAGCTTTATTCAACAACTTCCAAGATCAAGTTTTTAGACTGATTTTACTTAGATTTACATGGGTGTAAATAAAAGTAGATTTAGTTTCATATGAAAACTCTACCTCTCTCTCACACCATTTGTTCATTTAACATTAAACCACTGTAAATGTAGCCTTTAACAGATTCACAGTAAGCCACCATAGTGGTTAGTTAAACCATGTTTTTCTAATTGTGTGGATATATTCAGGTTATTGTAATGAACAGCTTTGTGTGCACTAATTACAGATTACAGAATTACTTCGTTAAGAAAGTACATACATGATGTCAATGGCAAAAATTATATAGGCACACTTGTTTTGGTTTTGAGCATTTTCACAGATTTTCTTGCTACTGATATTCTGAGTGGAAAACCACAAATGCTGTATTATGAATGCTGCCATTTACCTGGAAAACAATCTGAAGTTGTATTTCCATAATCGATTACAATTATCTGATTATTCCATCACCAAACCTGACTTGAAGGGCATGCACTACTACTAGGAACATATAATGTATCAGGAACATGTACCAGTTGATCAGGAGATGTACAGCAAAACTTTACTATACAGAATGCAGAAATAAGGAATTCAGTGCAGGATTTGGACATTCAGGTGCATCCATACAAAAGACAGCCTGTCAGAAATTGATTCCATATATAAGAACTGGTTTGCAAACATTGATTTTGTCTTTTTCTTTATTTCCTTGGCTATTTTTATTTGTTTATTTTGACAAGGAGACTAAGGAAGATCATGACCAGGAAGCTTTGATTTTTCCTTTTTCTTCCCCTTGATTTCCTCCTGTTTTTTAAAAAGGAAAAGTAAATTTTTGTTTTCCTCACATTTCAAGTCTTTTGAGAGCACGTATAGCTGCTATTCATTTTTATGGGCTGCAAACTTTATAATATCCTGAATGGGTACTTTTATACTTCAAAAATTTTTACATTAATTGTATATAAATATGAAATGTGATCATAACTTTAATTAAAGTATTACTATCTACTCATAGTTTCTTGTATTTTTCTTGGAAGATGCAGTGGGTTTGTTTCTTTGGATTTTTTAAAGCACAGATTTGTCTACTTAGATAAAATGTTTTAACTCAGTCCATTGGCTTTCATAGAATAATGGAAGACATCCAAGGCTTTTAAGAAAAATGATGTTTGAACAGTCATATATATCTAAATTTTTCTTCAAATGTCTCTAGTCTAGGTTGTGAAAATTAACTCTACAAGTCTGACATGTGAATGAAGTTCTACTTCTCCTGTGGGCACAAACTCTTCTTTAGAAAATCTAATTTTCATAAAGTGGATAGAGAGGGCTGGAGAATTATAGCTTCTGATGCTGCTGGTGTAACCCTAACAAAACTAATGCATTCCTCCCCATCAGCATTCCCCTGAGAGAAGATTTCCCCACAGCTAGCTTAGATCATGGTCTTTCTATAAATTCTAGTATTTCATTGGAATTTTTGCCACTGAAATTACTACCTTTGACTGTTCCCAAATGTTCAGATGAACAGCTTGGGTGTACTAGCAGTCCACCTATGTGTAATTCAAGAGAAAACAGAATAAACCTGTAAGACTTTCAGATATGAAATAACATCCTTGTCTACATCAAATAATGTTCTAATTACTAAATATGATAGCTGAAGTATTTTCATCCAATTTCGGCCAAGATCCATGTCCTTGTGGAGGCGAAAATTGATTTTCTGTTTGCCAAAATCATTGAATTTTTCCTGTAGTCCCAATAAGGTATGAAATAACGAACTTCAAAGTCCCTATACTTTTACATCATGACTCTTTTGACCTTGGTTTGGAGAAGCTCAAGGTTTGATTAATGGAATAAAATCTGTACCATATTATGTTACTAATCTGGTTAGAGGAAGAGATTGCTGTGCAAACCCACAGAAATCCTAGAAGTTACTGAGTCCAACTGAGCCTGTGCTGTAACTAAGGTTGAACAGACCAAAAATACCATCTAGATTTGTATTATTATGCTTTTGCCATTTATCATAGTTATCTATGCCAGAAGGACTGTATGTGTTTGTGAACATGTACTAATTAACCAAACATGACAATCCACTTATGAAAGTCCAGTTCTCTGTTCCTGTCATCTTTCAGTAGTGTTGTGCCACTAACCTGTACAGTACAAATCATTATTACACCTCATGCTTTAAAGCTGAAATGGCCATGCTTCCACTTGCATATACTGCAGTGTGATGTACTTTACGTATACGATTTAACCTTAGCATGCCTGGTACAGTTGCTTCTGCTTGGTCGTAATATATGAGTACCTGCAAATATGCATTTTAGAAATGCCTCCCTCTTCCACCTGTTTTCTGTCATAGCTGAGGTACAACACTGACAGTCATGTATATCAGACATTTTTTATCAGTGGACATTCTGAAGTTAAGTTCTTCAGAAACAGAGAAGAGAGCAGCTGTTGCATTCCCTGCTCACAAAGTAACTGAAACTGGGAGAAGGAAGGAAGAAAGATAAACTTGATTTGTGTGCAAGAAAATCCAATATATTAATATTCTTAATATTATTAAGAGTTTGATTCCATTACAATATCCTAGCTGGGAAGTTATTATAATAACTTTTCTATTATGATATTGATTCTTAAATTGAAGCCTTTCTATAATAGAATCACAGTTATTACAGAATTGATATTAAGTGCTTTAGCAGAGAACAGAAGGAGTGCGAAACATATGGTAAGGCTGTATCTCATGTAGGGGTTCTAACAGCTTCATGAAAGGTAGAATAAAAGCTCCCATGGCTCTATCAGGAAATATTGTCTTGTTCCATTACAAATTCAAACATATTCAAAAGCACTGTAATTAGTAAATGTTACAGTTTTATCTGGTTTTATATCCATGCTGTTTGTATTGGTGGTTTTCGTGGTTTGTAAGAATATGGAGGTATATTCAAATATTCTTTTAACAGTCAAGTTCATAGTAACAAACGAAACCTTACTGTTCACAGGTTTGAAGAGCCAACATTTTTATGTATCACACAGCCATATCAGTGAAGTTACTCATGACTGTTAGACAGCAGTACTTGCTGAGAATTCTAACAGAGTGAGTTTGTCCCTGTATCAGGCAAGCTGCCTTTCAGCATTCTTAGCATGCAAAAGGTGAATGATCTCACTACAATTTCTAGACCAGCTCATTTTTACAGAAGATAAAGTAAGACTTATAAAGCTGATTTTTATTTCTTTGGTATTATTGATAGCTAAGAACAGATCTTGCATTTCCACACCAGAACTGCAAATTTTCCCCATTTTCTACACTGGTATTTAAGGCAAAGGTGAAACTAACAAACATTTCTGTGACACATGGACTGAGCCAGTAATCTGCTGTTCCCAAAAAAAGCTCAGGAAGGAAGAAAGCATTAAAATTCTTGTGTCAATTAGATGTATTGGACATGTATATTCGATATGTGATAGTCCTATGAGATTTGACATGATATTTTTTTCTGAAAAAAAAAAAAAAAACAACAACAAAAAAAACCCCAAACAAACAAAAAAAACCCAACCAAAAAAACCAAAAAAACCACCACCAAAAAAACCAAAAAACCAAAAAAACAAAACACCAGTAGTTTAGTAACTTGTTTTCAATAAATGGAGCAAAGATTTTTATCCTTTGATCCAGACTATTGCATGACTCATTTAAAAAATGCCCTGTATGTATTTTGCCTAGATGCTGCTAATAGGTGTGACCTTTTAAATCAAATATATGCAATTGTAAAGGAAAATTGAAATTCAGTTCTGAGGAAACATCTACTTATTTCTTGCAGCCCTAATGGCACATGTCTCCAAATGTGTTCCAATTAAGATTAAAGCAAAAATGGTAATTGACCATTAAACATGTTGCAAAAGAAAGTAAACTAGTAGGAAAGGCTACTCAGCAGAAAAAAAATAATGCTTAAGTCTGTTGAAAAACAAGAGTAATAATGGAATTTTCAGCACAGGGCACTCTGTTATTGTAACAGCTAATTACAAAACAGTTAATAAGTAAGAAATGTAAGCACTCATGAAGGCAAACAGCTAAAGTAGAGATAATGGCGCAATTACTTTTCCAGTGCTCATAGGCCAAACCTCAGTCAACCCTGTGCCAAACCCCATGCAAAAAGGCAGGTTTGCAAGACCTGTGGCTCCTTCTAGAATTATCTTTGTGTTCAATCATAAACCACTCTATTCTGTTCAACATCAGATTTTATCTGGTTTTGCAACTGTCTTGACACTGAACAGACAAATAAAATTTTATTTAGGGGAAGAATGAAAGTAATGCATAGATACATGAAGAGCACTCTGCATCACATAAGAGCTTCTTCAGGGAAGAGAAGCAGAGTGGCCATGGTTGGGTTGTCTTACCTAGAAAATAAGCATTGCCTCTGAACAGTAAAGGATATGCAATGCCTAAATGAAATCAGTATGAGCTGGAACTTGCTCTTGGCTCATATATGAAGTCACTGCAGGATTTTGGAATTTTTTCTGATATTTCTATTGAGTTTTGTACTGCTCCTAAAAGTTGCCTCTAGATGAATAAACTCATCAGCTTCTGTCTCCAAAATAAAACTATTCTGAAAGCCCTTATTCTAGTCATTTTTAGAGCCAATTTAGATGCTTTTGGGCATGTTAGATATCCACAAGGGTCTGGCAGATATGACAATATCTATAGGAGAGCTGTGGCCTTCCAGAAGAGCACCGAGAACACAAAGGCACCTCTAAAAACTGTGTTTGCTTAACTCTGTCCATTCAAATTCAGTGAGGTAAGAGCTGTAGTTTCATCTCTGCTTTTAGTCTGCACCTTGGGACGTATCTTGATCACAAGTAAAATTTTCTAAGCCTTTACAGCCATAAGTAATCTGGGAATACTTCATCTGTAAATCCAGTCATCTACAGCTGAGAAGGGGTTTAAATTTCACCAGTCATTCTGTGAGAATGGTGTACAAGATCCTCAATTCAGGAAGCAGACTGAAGTTATAGAGATGACACAAGTTATATTCATTGCAAATGAAAAATCTGGCCCTTAGTTCTCCAAGTAAGCATGTGCAAACCACAATTTTTTAAAGACTTAAAAATAGTAACCTTTTCCCAGGCTGCCCTGCAAATTATGAAGGCATTACTGCTGTTCAAAGAACACTTTATCAAATTTCAGAGGAGGTTTTTGGCTACTGAAGCAAATGTTTTTAGCTTTATTTTTCTACATAGTGAGCCTATTTATGGCATAGGGTCATCTGCCAATACAAAAAATGAAGCAATAAATTATAATCTTGGTATTAATTGCTATAAATAATATTTGTCAAATCACTCAAATTTTAAGAAAATGAGGCAAGATCTTGGAACAAAGAAGAGTTTGACCACCAGAACTAAAGGTTGCCGTTATTACAACTCAAACTGACACCCACAGGTCTTAGGCCATAAGGAAAACCTGAGTTTGATACAAGTTTTCTGTAAGTTTTTCACACATACTATTAATTTCAGTTGAATGCCAATGAAGATAGAATAAAGAATAAAAAGAAAAGCATTCTCATATATTTCAATAGGAAATCATTTTTTGTTAATTGTTTTCCTTAATGGAATTCTTCTTTTGGTTTCTGAGAAAGAGTGAAGCATGTTTTTCTGCTGAAATATGAAATTCACAAATGTGCACACAGACATGTCATTGTTTACTCATTATAAAGTTGTATATTTTGAAGAAAAAAATTGTACCTAAATAATATATTAAACTGATTTTTTCAATTTTTACAGGAATTTATACAGGTATGGAGCAATAATATATGCTTGTCTGTGTGATTTTAATTTTAAAATTTGTGATGTGGGTCTTTATCATACTCTATTTCATCACTGTTGCATGCTTTGCATTATCATATATAATTGAGGAAATGTTTTTTTTACTTGAAAAGTGCTGAGTATTGTTTTTCTAATATCCTTCCTTTAAAAAAACCCCAAGAATATGATTTTCAATTAATATGGATTTCAGAGAAAATGCCTTTCCACTGATTATATACGGAATCTCAAAGCAATTCCTTTAATGGAAAATAGAATTTGGATTCTACTAAAGAAAAGAACAGATTTGCTATAAAGTTGAAGTGTAAGAAATGATGTTTGTTAAAAAACATATTGCTGTGTTTTTAAACTGCTATAATTATGCTCAGCTTAATTTCAAGTAATATTAAAATTTGCACGCTTCAGTTATTTTTTTATTTCCTATCCACTTCCAGGGTACTTTAGGTTTTTTATTTACTTTTACTAGTCTTTAATCATCTCAGTTGTCAAGATATTTTCTTTTCTTATGTCCCACAGCAGATCAAAATATATAGGAAGTTTTAAAAATAACATTAAGCTTAGAGGTACATCTAAGCTTCTCAACATTTTGAAGTTTTAATATAGACAATTTTGTCTTTAGCATTAAAAAAAATTAATATTTACAGTTGCAAGGAACTCAAATTTCAGGTTTATAACTTCTTGCTCAGTAGTGTTCCTGGGATTTTATGGTAAGTCTATGAAAGCCTTTGGGAGTAAGAGCTACTGAGCTGTGTAAAGTTGATGACAACAAAACCATGTATTTCTCTGAAGTGATCAAATATTTTTTTGAATTAAAATTGTTGTATCCTAAGAATCTTAGGATAAAACAGAAAGTTCCATATTGATTGGGGGCGGGGATTGGGGGGGGGCAGGAAGCCATGTTATATAGCCTTGTAGTGCCTTAATACACTATATGAGTTATCTCCCATAACTAAATACATTTCTATTTTTATTGTAAAGCATTCAGTTTACTTAATTTATCTTGGAAAGCAGTAGTGATTCATTTCAATGTTAGAAGTGTCTTTTAGCCCTGTTGTTAAAAGGCAAGTTAAAATAGACTGAAACAATGCTGTTGCAGTGACGTGACAATCATAGAATCACAGTGCTGGTGCTGCTACCTGCTTGATAATTCTTGAGAGTTTCTTGTCCTCATGAGTGCGGATTTAACACCGTTACCAGAATACTTCTTATAATTTAGGAAATTGCCATCCAAATGACACACTTGTTTTTCTGGTAGATATTTTACTTTCAGTATCTAGTCATAATTGTGCCATCAGTCTGCAATGAGATATATTGTGCAGTCTATACTTTTACAGCAAAATGCTGAATTTGAAAACTGTTGTCAGATTTAATTCCTGAAAATGTTAGTAAAAGATGTTTTATTTATTAGATTATTTTCCTCAAGAATGACAACACTGAAGAGATGCCACTTCTGATTATGATAGAATTCAGTACTACACATCAAAACGTTTCATGTACACATTTATGCTGAGCAAATAAAACAAACAAATATCAATAGTTTCACATAAAGAAATGAAAATTTATCACAGGCAATTTATTTTTATGTCATTTTTATAAATTAGGCCTTTGACTTTTAGTAATCGCCTTAAAAGGACAGTCTTTTTCAACAAAATAAAATATATTTTCAGTGTATATTTATGGTATTTATACATTCTACTCTAGAAGCATTATAACCAAATACAGGAGAAAAGAAAACTCATTCATATCAGCAGAATGAAATTCCTGAATGTGCAGTATGCTTCTCATTCCTAACAAAAAAAAGTGTATTTTCCAAACAAATTATTAATTACTATGCTAATAGAGAACTATACTGTATACTATATACTATGAGTAGAGAAAAAAGTATAATACGTAATGCCTTCAGTTGTCCTTCAACTGACTGTTTAATTTCATCATTTGTGCATATACTTTTGGGGTTTGTTCAGGTTTATTCTAATTGAGAGTCCTTTAGTTGCCTATTAAAATAAGACAATCTATTCTTGTAATCAATAAAATGTAGCCAAGAATTAAACAAGCTAAAAGGTTAAATCTGTCTAATGAAAATAAGCATAGTTGGAAAGATGAACTTAACTTATTAATTAACTCATTAATTTCTGTGCTGGATTTTTTCACATTTAATCTCTTGGACATACTCACTTTTTTCTTGTCCTTTAACTGTTTAGTGAACATTACCTTTATACTCTGTGACAGCCAGCTTAAAAATTCTGATATATCAGTGAGAGAAGACAGTTTATAAACTGCTTTCCTGGCAAAGCATTCCTTTCTGTCAACAATCAGAGACTTGCTATTTCAGAAACGTTGCAGATCAAGTGAGAAGTTTCATATGTTTAGTACAAAATAGAAGTATTGAAATCAATCAGCTACAGTAAAACATTTGTACAAATATATTTGTACAGAAATTCTTTAACAAATATTTAGAAGAGAAAATGCTGAAAACATGAAAACTGTTTTCTGATTAATTTTATAAAAAAATTTTCAACCTATAACCTGTTTGCTGCTTGATTTACCCAAATAGCCTTCATCATACATCTTTTTTACAGCTTTGTAAAAAAATGCTGATATGAGAACAACAGCAACAAGTGAACATTTTGCAAATGTGTAACCATCACTGCCTACTACTATCCAACTTTAATCTTTGTGTGGATATCCATTTAAAAAAAAAAAAATTATACATTAAATCATTCCATTTTCTTTTCTTGTTTTCTTGCTCTTTATATTGATTAGCATTAATAATTAATTACCTAATAGTGAATGATTTTCAGAAATGTATTAAAATAACATAAACAGTTGTGATTCTCTGAGTAAGGGAATGGGTTTTTTATTTATTAATTCTCAACACTGATAGTTAAAAACTAATTGATTCAGGGAAAGGGACTGAGTGGGATAAACACAGTCTTATTATTTTATTATCTTTTTGTTTTGCCAATCTTCCAGTTTGGATAGGAATGAAACCTTTGCCATTTCTGACAGTAGCAGAAAAAAAGATTTTTCATGCAATGATATGCATGAAAGCTGGGTGGGAGGGAAAAGGCATTGACTATCTAATTAAAGTGTTGACTATTGTTTGAAATGACACTGAAAAAATAATATTATTAGCAACTAACATCATTTCATGTGGTTTAGCCTCATTTAGTAAACAACTTCATGGCCATATTTTAATTCACCATTCTTTATAAATGTCAGGAGAGTTTATCTTTTTTTTTTTCTTTGTGCTGTTTCACTTTACTATAGTTAGAATGAAATAAGTAATTTGTTTTCCCTAATTCCTTAAAAAGGGGAAAAATCTATTTTTTGTCAGGAAATAATTTTGGTATAATTTCAAGTCTACACAAATTTCACTGTAATTCATACCCTTCTGGGGAGCTACCTTGAGCAAGAATCATGTCCCTGTTTGCAGAGCAGCATGGGAGAAAGGTCCGTGAGCTCCTTGCCATGCATCCTGGTTTAGTTTCCGTGCTGCCAGTCTGAGTCTGACACATTCACCCTCATCAGTACCACTAAAATAAAGCAATGGTTGACAATAGATAAGACACTTCTCTGAGGGAGAGTGGTACCTGTTGACAAGTCCTGATCTCTGAGGAGGTTTATTTGCATGTCAGAGATCTGGATGTGGGAAAGAGATTACCAGAGTTTGGCTGATTACCAGAGCTTGCTTACTTTTGCTGCTTGTTCGTGACAGCACCAATGACAATGCCAACAGAGACCCAGAGCATGTGAAAAGTGACTAGAGGACACTAGCAGCAGGAGCAAAAGCTGTGGGGACCCAGATAGAGTTTACCCAGCACTGCTGGTAGGAAAAGCATCTGGGGGTTAATATCTGATTACTGTCACAGGCAAGACTCAAGTAGGTCAGGCAGAATAGAATGGCAACCATTTAAAGAAATGTTGTGGTGTGTGTCTGCTACAGATAGCTTGATCCAGGAAAGTTGAAAATGAAGATGAAGTTGACTTAGGAACACTTAGTTCTTGGGATATTACCATACTGACTTTTTCTGGAAAGACAACATGGAAAGACAACTAATTGAGGAGACTTTTTGACCATGTTGCCAATTTTTCAAGCAATTGCAAGGTGAGAGAGACAACTAGAGGAGATATTTACCTGTATTCTATATTAATGAATGAGCAAGAGGAGGTTTGGGATGTAGAAGTGAAAAACGACTTTGGCAATAATGGCATTGAGATGATAGAGTTTATAATCTTAAGAGAAATGAGAAATTCAAGCAGCACAATAATGATTCCAGACTTCAGTGAGCTGGTTCTTATTTGCTCAGAAATTTGTTTGGCAAGCTCCCATTGGAGACTGCACTGAAGGGAAAATGGATTTGTCTTGAGCCCACTGATTTATCTTAAAAAGCGGTTTCCTCAAAGCACAGTTCTTTCCAATGTGCAGGAACTCAAGCAGGTGTGGCAGAAAAACAGATAAATGGCGCACTCCTCACTGAGCGTAAAGAGAAAAGGAAGTGCACAGAAGGTAGATGCAATGTCAAAGCTACCGCTCCAGGTAAAGAAAATCAAGTACTGCTTTACTGGATCATCTGACAGTTCCATTTAGGATTGTGAGCCATGTGTTAAACTTATTTGTGTTATTCCACTTTAGGAATCAGCAGGGTTTTCACTCATGTCAAGCTGTTGTGATATAAATATGAAAACTTCAGGGCAAAATCTCAATGAGCCATATGGCTCCTTTTGCTGTGCAATTTCATGAATTCCAGACCTGAGAGTGTTGGCTCTCTTTGGCAGGATCATCCTGCATTGGAGAGATCATAAGCAAAAAGACAGGGAACAACTTGTGTTGTTTTTTCCTTTTTTGTCAGAATCATTACTGGGGTCAAAGGGTTGTTGGATTTTTTTTTTTTACCTCAGTTCTGTTCCTACTTGTTGTTCTTGTTATTAAAAGCTTTAAGAATTCAGCCCTTTGATGACTGTCTTACAGTAAACAGTCAGCTCACCTACAATCCTGCTGACATTTTGGACAGTATTTGTTTCATTATTATGAAGGCAGGAGCTGTGGCCCGTGGGGGGTCTGCACTGAAGCAGAGCAAAAGTGTGAGGGTCAGAGAAGAGCTGTCATGGACTGACCACAGTTCCCACTCCCCATCCCCCTGTGCTATTCATGGGTGAGAAGGAGGTAGAGGGGTCTGGAGTGAAGGAGTGAAGTTGAGTCTGGGAAGAAAAGAGGGGTGGAGGAAGGTGATTTTAGTTCTGTGTTTGTTTTTTACCATACCGTGCTATTTTTAATTGGCAATGAATTCAGTTTTCCTCAAGTTGGCTCTATTTTGCCCATGACAGCAAAAAAATGCCTGTTAAGGGGAAGTGAGAGAGTGGCTGGAAGGGCATCTGTCAGATGCCAAGATCAATCCACTATAGCGTAACTGTGTGGATTATATTTTCCACATGACTATCCAGGTGTTTTATCTTGCAGTGTCGCATTGCCCATCACTGGGTTAAGGTAACAGCCTCTCTGAGGAACAGAGAGGTTGTTGGGACAGCGACAAACTGCTCCAGAAGGGAATGACTGGGCAACCTGAGCTGGGGCAAGGGCACTGAAGAGTGCAGGAGGCCCAGAGTACAGCAAACCCTGGGAAGCTCCACCATAAAGCAAAGAATAAACACAGCCCATCTGCAGTAGCCATGGAAAGGCTTCACAGGAGTTCAGAGTGGCTTGTGTACAGTTTGTTGCAGCCCTGAGAACCACTGAGCTCTGCCTGAAACTAAACCTGAAAAAACAGACTTGCCTCCAGCAACACTGAGTGAAACAGGCAGGCAGACTTACAAACTCAAACCCATTTGATCTCAGTTGTCTCTGCCCTCCTCACTTCCAGTTTCAGTACTGGAAAACCTGAAACGGTCTCATTTATGTTCTAATAAATTAAGGCCCATTTTATAGGGCCTTTACATCTCTTTTTATCTAATTATTGTAAATTAAAGATTTAGGTGAGGGCATCTGTAACCAAAGATCCACACCATTCACACCAAGATCTACAATCACACAATTCCTTGGATAGCCCAGATAAATGTGCATAATCTGCTATACAAGAGAATGTTAGGAAGGAAAGATTACAAAGGGGCTGTGTGAGATTTTCTGTTGTACGGAATTTTTATAAATAATGGAGGCATTCACTCGTGATTAAATAAATACATATTTTCAGTAAAATAATTTGTGTTCAGTCATGGATGGCAAGCAGAACAATTATACAGTGTTACATATATTTAATTCATGTTCACTATTATGGGTTAATGAATAAACATTTCAAATGGTAGTTGTGACAACAGGTTATCAAGACAAAATAGCAGGAAGCTTCAAT
This sequence comes from Dasyornis broadbenti, assembly GCA_013397935.1. Lineage (NCBI taxonomy): Eukaryota > Metazoa > Chordata > Aves > Passeriformes > Dasyornithidae > Dasyornis > Dasyornis broadbenti. Next base: position 461,668 of record VZRN01002068.1, read on the forward strand.
CAAAATTCATTAATTATTTTTAAATACCTTTTAAAAATTGCATTTTTCAGCCATTTTAGAGCACAAGGGTAAAGAGAAAAGCTATGAGATATACCTATCTATCAAAGTCTGTGAGATAACTATTAAGACTTTAAAATGTATTGTCACATAAAGTAATATAAACAAAATAGATAAATTGTATTTTTTTCTTTTCTATTTTTTTAATTCTACCAAGCAAATAAATGTTTCTGCATGATTATATACATATATGTGCCTTTGACACCCTCCAACTCCATTTTAAACAGGGTTATAAAGAAAATAAAGCTCATAATAGGCAGTAGCTGCAGGGATATATTCATTAGTTTAACACTGACAGCTTTGTCGTTTTCTTTTTCAGGTTTGAACTGCGAGTTTAGGCCTTGTGAGGCCAGCAATCCCTGTGAGAATGGAGCTGTGTGCATAGAAGAAATGAATTTGGACGTTTTTCCCCTTGGATTCCACTGCCAGTGTGTGAAGGGCTTTGCAGGTCCACGCTGTGAGATCAATGTCAATGAGTGCAGCTCTAACCCTTGCCTCCACGGATACTGCTATGACAGTGAGTTCAGTCTGGTTACTCACTTTAATGCAGAGTAGTCTTTCTCTTGAAGCGTCTGTAGCTGCTGAGCTGCTCCAGGGAGAACAGTGGATAATTTACTGAAATTTAGCTTGTCTGAAACTCCACAGCCTGTACCAGAAGGATTATTTTTGCCAAAATGCCTCAACTCCCGGCACTGGGGTTTTTGTGTTCAGGGGGTCAGAATTGTAGCTAATGAGAAATTTTAATGAGATTTGTGTTGTCTCCTTTGATACCTAAATTAGCCAAAAACATCTTACATTGGTGCATTTGATGAGAGAATATTCAGGTGCTGAAAAAGAGCTCATGGAGCAGTTAGGCATTATATGTCAAAATTCTAATAAGTAAAAAAAGTATTTTTAATTTCAAACTAATGTAAAATGGTGTATCTGCTTACTACAAAGCACCTTCTGCTATGTAACTGTGTAATTTACTCTTTCATTGAAAGATATACTTACAGATTTGAGAAGTAACGACTACTATAGTCTGTCTGGATTGGCAGACTGTTTAGTAGCAATCTAAGTATGGAATATTTACTTCCAAGTTTTATGGGGCTCTTACCACCTATCAGATACTTTCTATACTTGTTAAAAAAAAAGATAAAAGAAAGTAATTTTTCAGGGAATTTTAGAATGCTGACTGGGAAGCTGAAAGACATCTGGAGGTCATGCAGTCAAACCCTGCATGAAGCTAGACTATTAACAGTGCTAGAACAAGTCAGTTGGGGATTTTTCTAGCTGAGTTTTGAAAGCCTCTAAAGAGGGACCGAAACCTCACAAACTCTTTGGGACAGCGTATTCCACTGACTAACTACTCTGGCAATGCTCACCCTCTTCCTATCCCATCCAAATCTCCTGAGCTGTAACTTTTGGCCATTGCATCCTAGCACTACTAAGAGGATCTTTGAAGTTATTATTATATAGCCCTCTCACTATTAGCACTTCCCTGGAGGTCTAATACAAAGCAAGGCTGGCTGACTCAACTTTTCCTCATGGGGCCCACACTTTAAGCACTGAGTAACTATGTTTGTCTTCTACATCTCTCTCCTGTTTCCTCACATCCTTTGTCAAAAAAACAATGATAACTCAAGAACTTCAATGAAATGCATTTATTTTTAGAAAAAAATTGCAGGTTTAATCAACTTACTGGTTTCAGATGAGATTATAAAGAACTGAGCCCAAATTACTAAATATATCATTGACTAAAATTCTCCTAGTTAAAATAAAAATAAAAATAAGTTTCAATAAAATATCTTAAAAATTCTGTCTTTCCATATCTGGGAATAAGGTGAGTGACTTCATCTTTTATCTAGTAAAGACTATTTCCTAATACATTTACAGATATTTTCTATGTGCTCTACATTGGTTTAGAGATATTTTTGAAGTGGAATTTAGATGAGATACATTAAAGTTCTTCACACTGACAAAATGCCAATTTTTGGGGGAACAGCTTGTCTTTGTGGTGCCTCTGGCTTGAGTTTTATCATGCAGACATTTGAGTTCCCCTACCCTGTGTGCACTGACTGCAGAAAGCTGGAAATCCTAAGGAAGCTGGGAAGCTTTTAGCACATGAATAATGCTCCTGTGCTGAAAGACTTAAAGCATTTAATGACTACAATAGCAGCTGTGTGTACAGACACAATAGCAAAATAGATTCTATGGTAAATCTCAGCGATAATGAAGAAACCAGGGACCCCTTTGAGGTTAAAATAAATGCAGGCCTGCAAGAAGTGCAATTACTGCTGTCATGAACTCCATATCTGGATGTAGCACTCTAAAGATTCCTCTCCATTTGGATCACTAAGGATGGAAAAGACAGGATTCTCCTGTTAAGCAATATATCACAGCAAAATTCAAGTCAAGCAAATTTTCCCTTAATATAGTATAATATGAGGCATTCCTTACTACAACAACAAAATTAGGAACAACCAACAAACCAAACATTAACTGCCACATCTCATTTAGACTTAATTTAAAAGATAGGATCTTATGCAGTACTTTGTGACTGTTTTTTAATGGAAAATTACTCATTATTTATAAGATAACAACACTTTTTAACTCATTGATTTATAACTCTTGAATCAAAATATTTCCATTATTAAAGTAAAATACAGCACATGAATCTGCTTTCATATTTAAAAGATCTTTTGAGACCATATTTACTTTGATTTTTAAATATATCCATGCCTTTTAAGTAAAGCTGATCCTAATCTTTTCCAGATAGTATTCATAACTGTAATTTAGCAATTTTACTACATTCAGTTTTTATGGCTCTGTACTAACGTACAATCTCTGTTGCAGTTGTCGATGGCTTCTATTGTTTGTGCAACCCAGGATATGCAGGACTGAAATGTGACCAAGACATTGATGACTGCATAGTCAATAATTGTGAACACAATTCTACATGTGTTGATCTACATCTGGTTAGTAGCCATTTTTTTAAAATTTAAAATGATTGTCAAGTTTTCTTTCTAAAATCTAAAGCAATACTTTTCTGAGTTCTAATCCTCCTCTTGATCTCTAGACCCACCTATCAAGGGCTTTATAATCATGCTTTGCAGTCAATGGTATTTTTATTTATTTGTAATTGTATAGGCAGTGGTAAAGAGGAATGTTTTTATCATTTAAAAGCAGTTATTGGGTCAATATGGTTATACAGGGAATTCAAGAAGCGCAGAAAATTTTCTACTAGATGTGTTTGGTATGTTTATGACCTGATTATAAGTGACAGGAATACTCATTTACACCAATTGCATTGGCTTCAAAGGGACTTAAAAAGTATCCCAAAGTATGCCCAAATATAAAAGGTATATCCAAAAAAATTATTTACTTTAAGTACTTCAGCAGTTATTTTCAAAATTTTTCATCTATATTAGTTCCTGAGATATGAACTGTGTTAAAAATAACTTATGTCTGCTCAGAAATAAAATCATTCCATCACCTGATTCCTCCATGAGTGGAAAGAAGACAGAGATTTACATAGTGTAAACTTCAGCACCAGAGGTGGCCCATGTTCTCTGTCACTCCTTCCAGGAATCTGTCAGAAAGCAATTTGTTTTCAATATACTCAACAGGGGCGAAGACCCTACAGTAATAATATTTTCCTTAAGAAATATTCAGGCTGTCAGAGAAATTATCAGTTAAAAAAAAGTGGAAGAAAGGACAGCTTTTTCTTTCTTATACTAGTTTCTACCAGCACATTTGTAAGGATATGAAACTGATAAATGTAGAATTCAAATTATATTACGATGCCTAAATGTAGGTGTCTATATATGGTATGAGCTAAGCATCTAAGCACAAACCAAAGATCATGGAGGATGTAGGCAGCACAATCAACAATTCAGCTGCCCATCTTTTGAATCTCCACTTTGGGTGAACTGAACAACCCGGTAGGTACCACTGAGTGCTCCATTATTGCCGAAGGTGTTAGCACCTCAAGAAACCCTGAAGTGTATGAGAGGTGTGGGGTTTTGGGTTTTGCTTCATTGGTTTCTTTGGTTAATTTGCCTATTTTGGGGTTGCTTGGTTGGTTTTGCTTACATTTTTGTTTTAGTACATGCATAAAGAAATTGCACTTCTTTCTGACAAATCCTGAGGGTAACCTGCAATTGTCACTATTTCCTAAACTTGAATCAAACTTAGCTGCTTCAAAAAAAAGTTCTCAAATTCTCTACTCTAATTTCCAGAGTTGTTTCTTCTTTTCACAGGTAGAACACTTTATGTATTGTGTAATATTTTGGGATTCTTTTAATATGTTTCGAGAACTAGTCAACACCTTGGAAAAAATCAAATGCTTGATACAGAGGCCACAGAGCTTGTGACACTTTTGTTATTGTCTTGCTATTGTAAATGCATATTTTTCTACCAATAGACTGCAATTAATATTCCAGATCTTATACTGGACATATACTGCCATCTAAAACCAGGACAGAGAGCATTCCACAAAATAAATTTTATGCCTCCAATGCACATGCTGTCCTGTTCTCCAGGAGAGTGTGTTGCATATGTTGACATTGCAGGTGCTATTCCTAACTGCAGCTGATCCTTTAACTGAGACTGATAAAACGGAGTTCTAGATGCAGTTTAAACCACATTCTCCCCCCAAAAAACCAAGATATAGGAAATGAAGAAAAATGTCAATTTTTCATGAAGTTAATATATTTTTTCCTTGAGAATTTTTGCTATGCTTCACTAAATGAGTTGCAGTATCGATCCAGAAGATTTAATAATTTGGGCAAAATTTAGCATGACAAAGAATGGTAGCTCACTGCAATTTCAAATACTGTTTTAATTTTTTCATTACATGCCTTTCATCCTTATTTTTCCTTGATTAATTTGTGTTTATTTTTGTCCTGTAGTTCCTATATATTACTCACCTTGTTTGTCACAGACCTATGCCATTTCGTTTTAAATGGAACACAGCACAGCAAGTCGGTGAGGTCCATACAAACTCACTGAGAAAGCACCACATTCAAAACATCTATATGGATACAGTTAGGATCTACAGAAAATATATACCGTGAAAACTTAATGGCAAGGTGTCATATAAGACTCTACTTGATCCTTTTCAGACTTTGTCAAAATTGTTCACCTATACTTTCAACATAGCAATCATTTACACAAAAGGGTTCATTTTCATGTTGGCTAATGCACAGATAAAAAATCTTCAGTCTTTTTTTCGTTACAAGATGGTTCTTCGGCATTTTTGGTAGCAACATAATTTTGCTGTCAAAAACCCCCCCAACCAGAATGGGTCCTGGTAAGTGGAAAATAATTTTTTTGAAAATAAATAGGAATTGCTAGTATTATTTTACTATAGCAATAATAAACATTTCTATTGAATATTTAAATTTCTTCTCCCAAGTACATTAAACTCAATTTTATTATAGAAGTTTCTGGAATAACTTTCATGTGGATCATCTTTTAAGCTGAATCTAGAAAGGGACCTAAAAGACTTGTTCACTAAGTGATTGCATTATTCAGTTTATATGTGACTATATTATTCCACATACTATGTCCTTCTTATTGTGTTCATTATTAAAGAGTACTGAAATTTTTCCACACCATATTATGCTGTTTTATACATTAAGATTCCTCAGTGATCAACACAAAGAGGATTAATTAATTAACATATATTCATAAAAATGGAAGAAGACTCATTCCTTCTTCTTCAGCCTCAGCAGATGAAAAAAAATAGATTAACAATCCCCTAGAAAATGAATTTTTAACAATACAGGGTCTCTTCATCCTTCTCTAAAAGGTAAAAAACTAGAGAATAGGAAGCAACTGAAGCATAATCAAGGAAGATTTTAAAACAGATGGAGATCTCAGGAGTTTCATAATTTCTGCATCAAATATCATTTTCTTCCAAAGGTATATTACAGCAGCCTTATTATTCAAGTCAAGGATCAAAGATCTGAATGTGAGAAAGAATTCCAGGACATACTCTAATTGCAACATACACTTCACAGACTTTACCTTGGCTCTCCAGCAGTGGGTGGCATTAAACAACTGGACTGTGGGATGCAACGTAGAACAATTTACATTGAAAAAGACCTTTAAGATCATTGACCCTAACTGCCAGCCTAACACTGCCAACTTCACCACTCAACCATGTCCCCAAATGCCACATCTACACACCTATTAAATACCTCCAAAGATGGTGACTGAAACACTTCCCTAGGCAGCCTGTTCTAATGCTTGACACCATTTTAGTGAAGATATTTTTCTTAGTATCCAGTCTAAACCTTCTCTGGTGGGAGATCAGGATAGCTGAAACACAAAACTTAATGACACAACTACATCAGCATAAGGAGATTCTGATTTGCTACTGCATCTGAAAACTCCAATCACCCAAGAGTTATATACCAGTGAGTTATTATATTCCAGCACAAGCCACTGTCAGTCATATTAGACACTCTGGTGGCTCAGGAATAATTAATCAGCTTTTTTAATGCTAATAAAACCTCCTTTCTGCAGTCCAGCAGCTCCAATACCTTTGATGCATTATTCTAGGAAAGGGTGAATTATCATTGTCACAATGACACTTGCAATATGTATCCTTCATCTTTGGTGTTGGTATTGTGGTATAATATAGAGCCTTAAAATTAGCTAACAATGTAACAATGCCACTCCTGATGGGTTGATCTAGCTGCCAGCTAAGGACCACATCCACTTTCTCACTCTGTCCTCTCTATGGGATGGTGCAGAGAATAGGAAAGAGCAAAAATGCCCAGCCAGTGTTTGAGTAATGGCTACTTTATGGTAGGGTGTCACCAGAGTAACTTGCAAATTCTTCTTTAAAAATTTAAAATAATTAAGTCAAAGAATTGTTGGGGGACTATATAGAGATATGTTGTCCCTAAAGATTTATATGAGATCAGATTGTGTATATAGTCTATATAACATGAAACATTATTTTGTGGTATTTGCATTTAAAAAAACCCAAAAGGTAGTAGTAGCTGCACAATTGTTCTGATTCCACTTTTGCTTGTGCTGTTCTGTATGTCAAAATATAATGCAAATCCTGTCACTTTAGTGTATGTGGATACCCACGCAGAAAATTGTAATAGATGTTTCCTTCAGAGCTTTGCTTCTGGAAGCTATTATTTCTCTGTATTTGCCACATAGTAAAATTAAAACTATAAACTGTAGGTAAAGTCACAGTTGTATGATAATACTTGTATTGCAATCCCATGTCTTCCTTATGGTTAATATATCAATACTTGATTTAAAAAACAATTATATCCCTTTCAATAAAATTTAATGTTATGGAAATGACCTCTCTAACACAATAACAGACAATAATACCAATTTGAATGAGAAGAAGAAATATTTTCTTGCTTGGTTTCTGTTTTTAAATTGGAAGAAAAGAAAAAGAGTACTTATAGCAAGGTGAATTTCAATAATACAGATCTTTAAGGAACTTATATTTTAGGTTGTAGGGAAGAGTTACGTGAAGGACAGAGAGAGATTATTGCTAATTTATTTTTTATAACAAAAAAAGTAGTCAGAGTTGACAGACAGGAGGTCTATTCCATGGTTCAAGCTTCAAGAATGTAACACACAAGTAGGTTAGATCACTGCATAAGTTGTGAAAAGATCTGAAAGGATCTCTGGCATTGAGGACTAAAGTACATAGTAGGTAACTGTTCTTGTTACTCAAAAATAAATGTCAGGTCTTTGGACTAACCTAAAACAATTTTGTTAATGGTACTCTACACGTAATTTCCTTGTAAAACAGAATTTTCTGTACTTTATGCTAACTACAGAAAAGAAAAAGAATGATCTCCAAAACCTATAATTTATTTGAAAACATCAAGAAGTGCTCAAGGTATGAACTAATTGAGCTTCAGGAGGATCTTCTTCCTAGGTGATGATAGCAGGTGGTCTAACACTTGAAAGGAAATAAAAGGCTAGATAGGTCTGCATCAAAGAAGTCCCTAGATTTCTGTGGGAGTGGAAATTCTCTAAGCTCTCAATACAGCAAACAAGCGCTGCCATGGAAGTTGGTCTGAAACCTCATCTTAACTAAAGGTCAGACCACATACTATGAACAGTGTACAGTGTACATAAAAAATTAAAAGCTTTTAATGGTTCTCAGGTCAAATAAAATCAAGTTGACTTGTATGTGACTTAAACTTATGCACTGACTTCATTGAGAGTACCCGTGTTGCGAAACTGAATGTGCTGTTGGACAAATAAGTTTCAGATTGCCAATTACACATCCCAGAAAAGAGTTAAAAAGCAGCTGTAATTCACCCAAAAAACTGGCAACTGCAGCAGTATTTCTGCGAAGTTTTGCTACTAATACAACTCACTGTGCTGCCCTGAAGATTTGACTTGCCATCCCTGAAATAATTCATCTTCCACTTATATTTAGCTAAAATAAAAGGAGCAGTGTCTTCATACTCCTTCAGTAAAAAGTTTTTTGAAGATCTATTGAAATGCCTTCCTCCTCTGTCTTGTACTATAGGGAATATAGCAGTAGTAAGACTGAACACTTGGTCATTATTGGGTAAACTCCTTTATGCTCTAATAAGACCAGTTGAGTCAAAGAAATTGGAATACACAAAATTAACTATTGATTTACTGACTTAGCATAATGTCCTTAGTATTGATCTGTGGTATCATACATTAGTTGGATAGAGTGATTATGATATCTTATGCCGCACTTATTTAATTGAAAGTTGATTCTGGCCAACAAGTATCATATTTCTATTTATTTGTTTTATTTATGACATTATTTTAAAATGCTTTTTTTTTTTTTTTTTTTGAAAGAAGAGGCAGGCTTATGTAAAAATTTGTAGCTTCAACCAACAATGTCAGTAAATACCATAGGAGATAAAGCCTTCTATTCTATGTCTTTTACATAAACTGAATTTGAAATACTCTACAGAACTGAATAAAACTGTCACAAGGTGCAGGAAATGGAGATTAAGAGGAAATTAAAGATTGGCCGTCCAATGAGACTTGTGAACAGAAGGCAAATCAATGTGGTAACGATACAGGAAGGTAGTCCCAGATGGTGTGCATTAAGTTTTGCCTGCAGTGAGGAGGCTGGACAGACAAAATCAGTGACAGCAGGAAAAGAAGTGAAAAACTTCACAACATAAGGAAGAAGCTGGAGAACTGTGGCCTACTTGTGGAATGCAAAACCCTAAATTTGATTTGTGCAGTATATGGAGACTAGCATTAGGTTTGAGGTGGGAAATGAAGAGTTTGTACCTTTGAAGGCATTAAAAGACAGGCAGTGGCATTATAGAGACATGGAACTACAAAAATTTCATTGAGTCTAAAGGAAGAGAATTCTACAAAAGAACATTTAGCTGCAAGGAAGTACATAATTGCATGTACTTAGCAGATTTATAGAGCAGAAGGTCACAGAAAAGTAGGAGTCCACAAGGAAATTATTCTGAAGTAAGATAAATGGTGAAATTTATAGGTCATCAGTCACTCTCTGAAAGCTTCATGCATATATATCCTTGCAACACAACACACAAGAATTAATTGGAAGAATTAATTAAATATGGAATAATTTCTCCATGTAGTAGGAAGGGTGTTTTCTTTTGTCTAAAGTATATGAAATAGTTTTGCACCTGAGTGTTTTCTTTTCTAGAGAAAATGTGAATGTTACTCCTATTTCACCAATTATGAATTACACGATGGTGTCTCTTCCATAAGAAAAAAGTTCTGCAGGAATAAAGAACAGTCTCCTCTTTCTCTTTGTATAATAAAATGTGAAAAAAATCCACATAAAATGTGTAGAACTGATAACTTATCTACTCATGTTTGTCATCAAAAGACTAGGAGGTCATTTGCTAGTTTTAGTAGCTCTCTCTAGCTGCTAACCTCTACTTGGAACTACCTTCAGGCCTGGGAAAACTACATCGCACTTGAAAGGGAAAATAGACCAGAGAAAAATTGTGATCCCATTTCTTGTAGTTACTTTAGAGTTCTGAAGTCTGTTGCTCCTTTAGATTTTAAAATTCTGTTCCAAGGATTCTGACTAAAAATTTTTTACTATGAGTGTGATGAGACACAGGAATGGGTTGCCCAGAGAAGCTGTGGGAGCCCCATCCCTGGAAGCAACCTGATCTAGTGGAAACTGACCCTGCCCAGGGTCCATACCTTGTATTTTTTATTTATTTATTTGTTCATTATCATTTGACTTTTATCCTATTTCACTTATGACAATGGAAAAGAGGGAGCTGAAGAACACCCATAACAATTTACCAGGTCCTGTACTGCCAGGCATTGAGCTACTTGTCATAAGAGTCAGTGGCTCTTATTTCTGTAGTTTAGCCATCCTCTTTCAGAGAAAAACAAAACAAAAAAAACCAAAAAAACAAACAAACAAACAAAATAAAACAAAACAAATTAAAGATATACTGTGGTTGTATAGAATCTGCTTTATTTGCATAATATAAAAATCTTAAATATGCTGATATATTTCCTAAAAAGATAAATTTCAAGATTAATTCTAACAGCTTATCTTTTTACAGAAGAATTGACTCTGAAAGCACTGGAAGAACTTTTCATTCATTCAGTGAGTAATCACATTAATTGATCTCTGCAGGACTGTTATAGAATTGTGAAAATGCGAGATTACACCAGATTTGGGTTTGATTGAGATCAAAACACTTGACCAAAATTTCCTCTCAAAATAATAACAATAGTCCTTGATTATTTCCTCATTACTCTCCCACATTACTTCATGTCCAGCCTTCCATACTTGTTTTGTCTGCCATTTGGTAGTCCAGTGTAAGGGCTGTTGAAGCCTTATGCAGGGGCACACTTGCAAATACACCCAATCAGAAACTGGGGTAAACCAGAAGCTTTCTGAAGCAGTAATTATATATGCATTTGTTTCTTTGAGGCATGCTACCAAGACTTTAAAAATAGTTAGGCATCTTCATCACCTTTTGGATCTGTTATGAAAAAAAGAATTTAGAGTTCTCTACTAACATTTTTAATAATTTATGATTTTTTTTTATGCTAAGGCAAAGACTTGATATATTGCACAAGTGCATTACTATGTTTGTTTCAGTACAGCTTTAACAACATCCAGCAATTCTCTGAATGTCTCAACAAGCTGTGTTTCCATCCAGATTAATTGTGTTCTAGTCAGACACTGAATCCCTCACATTACAAGCTACTATGCTTTTTCAGGTTAATTTGTATAGAAATATGTTTCTGTTTACAGGCAAAACAGATTATTTGAAGCAAAAGCTTCACCATATTAGTGTAGACTCACTTTCATGACAAATACATATAATGTAGTCTTAAGTAAAAATACCACTGCAATTTTCCTGGGAAAAACACTGAATTTCATGTTTAGTTTTCACTCATTCACACATGCTCAGTGGAACTATTGAGTGTCTGGAAAGCAAGAATGACTGAGATACAGGAGGTGACATGAAGTAATTCTTTGCATTCCACCTATGTTTTGTCCATTTTTTTTTTCCTTTTTTTTTTTTTT
>VZRN01002068.1:473277-489823 GCA_013397935.1 Dasyornis broadbenti
TCTAACAGAGGAAATGCCAATTAATACCACGATTTTTATTCAGGAATTACTACATCTTCTCTAATGGGAATAATTAAAAAACCCAAACAACCAAGCCCAAAAGCAAACCAAGAAAAAAATTATAAGAGAATTTCATCAGAGCTCCTCCTGAGGCAAAACCAAGAAGCAACAAAACTTGAAAAGAATTTATAGATTTTATCACATTTTTTATTTAATGAATATGCAGAACAGGTTCACTGTCCTGGTAGCAGATGAGGGACTGGGAGTTATGCCAAAAAAGTGTCCAAACCAGCTGAGCCTGAGGCACTCTGCAGCACAACAAGGAACAGCAAGTGACAGTACTGGGGGACTCCATGCTGAGGATGAAGGCGCCCATCTGTCAGTACTACTTGCTGTTTCAGCAGGACTGCCCTTTCCAAGGGCTTGGATTTGGGATGCCATGGTGAGACTACCAAGGCTTGTCCAGCCCTGGGACTATCATCTCTTGCTGCCCTTCCATGTAGGTACCAGTGATATGGCCAGTTCAGACATGGAGCACACTACAGGTGACTCCATGTCTCCAGGAGGATGATAAAGGACATGGGTACCTCAGTGTTTTTCTCTACAATCCTGACAATAAGAGAAAATGCTTGAGAGAGTGTGGATAAATCCTACTGGTCAACAACTGCTTAAATAACTCACAGGCTTGAGCCTAGGGAGATGTGGGATTGATTTGATCAAAAGGGCCAGAAGTATCTTTGACAACAGACTGGCCAACCAAAATCAAATGAAGAAGTGATAGACTCAGCTGTCAAGCAAAGGGTGCTGGTGATTTAGAGAGACCTGATCAACACATTAGGGCTGCAGAGGGCCCACTTCAGTCTATGCACAAAAATAAGGAGGAGCCAAAAGGACAGAATCATGGAGAAAACTATCTCACCTTTTCTGAGAAATGAGTCCAACTGTGTGCCCACCTGAGGTGCCAGCACATTAACCCCTGCAGCACACCAGCAAGGAAAGAAGACAGAGCCAGACTCTTCTCAGCACACAGGGGTCCGCTGTCAAAGAGGCAAAGGCCACAAACTGAAATAACGCGAGGTCCATTAAATTGTAAAGAAAATATTTTTTACTGTAAAGGTAACTCTGAAATAAGTTGCCTAGATTCCAAGTATCCGTCCCTGGATTTATCAAAAACCCAACTGGATAAGGTTCTGAGCAGCCTATTATAGTTGACACCGCTGAAAACAGGGCAGGGGGAATTAGACAATCTCCAGAGGTCCCTATCAGTGTGTACTTGTGTATGATTTTGCAATACAGAAGTTTGATTCCTGTATTTGATCAAAACATCTACAGTTTAATATGTACCTTTCACTACAGCGATATAAATTTATATGGGAATGGTTTAAAGGTATAGGAAAAAAAAAAGAGAGAGTCCTAAAACTGCACTGCAGAAATACTATAAACTGAGAATTGTTAAAAAAGGTGGTTCACACTTGTTAAAATCACTTAGGTGGAGAAAATTACATGGGCAGAAAATTACACTAAAATATCTCTATTAGAAAATGCAGCAGTAGTTTATTTAACAACTGTTTGACTTGAGAGCAAATGAGTATACAAGGATAGGAAGCTCAGTTCTTTTGACCCAATCTTAGAGTAAAAACATTTAAGACTGACTTGTGCCAGAATAGAATCAGAATTTTAGTTATTAGTGACAGATTACATGTGAATTTAAGTCACATTTCTACATTTTTCTTAAGCAAAAAATGTTCTGTAAATGGATCTGTAAATTTAGTTATGTAGGTAGCTCACTGAAAGCCCAAAAAAGTCACAGTGAGGACATTCCATGTAAATATAATATGTGTTGATCAGAGTACAAGACTTCAAAAATCCAAATCTGCTTCAGATTCTGAAACTAAAAAAGGAAAAAATTCTGTATTTTTCACTCATATTTTATAGCACCTGAATTAATGATAATGCTACATTAGCAAGCAACACAGATAACCCTACACAGAGTGAAACAACGGGTGCTGAGACCTGGCTGCTAATTATATACCTATTTGGAGGAAGGGGCTTGCTATTTTTTTTTGGTTGGTTGGTTGGTTGGTTTGTTTTGGAGACCATTAGGTGGGCACAATTTCTGTTTCAGTTTCTTTCAAAAGTGATTGGATTTGTGTGCACCGAGACCACTGTATGGCAAAGCACAATTAAGGGAGGATGACGGAGAAATTTATGCCCAAAGCATAGTGCTAGGCTAAACTAAAAACATTAATGAGTCTGAACCATAAGAACCATGACAATGAGAAACATATCAACACATGGTTGATTTTAAATTGTTTTGTCCAATAGATTCAGNTTTGATTCCTGTATTTGATCAAAACATCTACAGTTTAATATGTACCTTTCACTACAGCGATATAAATTTATATGGGAATGGTTTAAAGGTATAGGAAAAAAAAAAGAGAGAGTCCTAAAACTGCACTGCAGAAATATTATAAACTGAGAATTGAACAGAGCCAGAGAAAATGTGCCAAGTGATTGAAATAGTTTAACTCTTTCTGGTTCATAACAGCGCATGTCATACCACTTCAATGGAACTCAGCATTGTGCTTTGAAAAAATTCTNAGACCATTAGGTGGGCACAATTTCTGTTTCAGTTTCTTTCAAAAGTGATTGGATTTGTGTGCACCGAGACCACTGTATGGCAAAGCACAATTAAGGGAGGATGACGGAGAAATTTATGCCCAAAGCATAGTGCTAGGCTAAACTAAAAACATTAATGAGTCTGAACCATAAGAACCATGACAATGAGAAACATATCAACACATGGTTGATTTTAAATTGTTTTGTCCAATAGATTCAGAAAGGACAAGTCTTCTGAAACACCAGTTTGTGATCTCAGTATGGACAACAGCTTGGAAATCTCTAGCTTTAAGTCTGTCCCTCATTAGTCAGCTGAGATATTCAAATTATGTGTAAATGTACTGATTGCCTATAAATGTTGTCCATATGTTTGTCTGGTTTTGTGCCCACCAGAAAATCAGTGATCCATTTAACAGAGCCAGAGAAAATGTGCCAAGTGATTGAAATAGTTTAACTCTTTCTGGTTCATAACAGCGCATGTCATACCACTTCAATGGAACTCAGCATTGTGCTTTGAAAAAATTCTGCATATTGTCCCAAGCCCTAAAAGACATCAGAAACTAAATTTAGACTGTTCTTACTGACAATCTGCCTGCTGGCAGAGGTATAGTATTGAACTGAATTGAACCATGAAGGAACCAGCTAGTTGTTAGCACTGCACTGAACCATGAGGGAACCAGCTAGCTGTTAGCACTGCACTGGCAGATACCATAGAAAGTACATTTTCTTTGAAAGATGAGTGCCTAGATGCTTTAGGTAGCTTCACTGTGTGATGAGCGTGACATATATCTCAGTTTAACATCTGTCTTGATGTAGTTCAGTTAGTGATATGAAATAAAATCCTAGCAAGGAGTTATTTTCAGTTCCTTGATTCGGAGTACTAAAGACAACGACATTTTGTTTCTTGATACATCTTCCTTGATGCATCAGGTGCCAGGTAGCGTTCAAGGACCTTGCTCAAATGCAATCACTGAGACATAGAAACAATAAAAAAGAAAGAAAGGACCACTGGTGGAGGATTGCAAAAGTTTTCAACTGGTCTGGCTTCTTTCAGTTTATGAGTGCATATGCTGTATGCGAAATGTCCTTTAAAACAAGTATTCGCACTTTACAGAATTTGTAGAACAATTTTAGGATCTGCAAAACTGTTAGCAATTTCTCATGTAAGATTCACATTATGTTTTCTGGTTTTAATGTTTGAACACTGTAATAAAATATATGAAGTATTTAAAAAAATAAGATCAGAAATATCAAACCATCTTAAAATCAGCTTAGTCTTAAAATACAAATATAAGACTGAGTTTCAAATATTGAGCTGGTTTGTGGGGGGTGGGTTTAAGTCTTTTTTGTTTAGTTTAGTTTTGGTTTTGTTTTATTTGGGTGGGTTTGTTTTTTGTTTTGTTTTCTTTTTCTTTTGTTAGGAGAAACAATGTCCCATTTTGTACAGCAAAGGAAAACACAATACACTTTTTGATTTACTGGTTGCCACTTGCTGGTTAGTTGTACATCTGGGATGACTGTCACTAAATGATTTCTAAATAAGTCCAAAACTGAAAAGCATCTGCAAGCAAAAGTCCCCGTGCTATAGAGAACAATAATGCACATTCTGCATGTGTACCCACAGGGGAAAGACACAAAAGGCATATCAAAGAGTCTGGCATTTTCATTTTATTACCTAGGCAACATTCCCAGTCTCCTCTGGCTGTGGACATATGCTTTTTAGTCATGTTGTGCTAGTTGTTTCATGCTTGAGAGATGAACAATAATTGAGACACTGTTTCTTACACGCTTTAAATATGTCCACTTCATTAATAACTGTAATTATGAACAACAGGCCAAGAACATCTTCTCACAGTACCTGCTACTGTGTAGAAACTCACATCTTTCTCTTCAGCCTTCATTATGTACACCTGTAGCTTTCAACTTCCCAGCTTTATATTACTTCTGTTGTTTTGGGCTGTATTCCCAGTTTATTTACAGTTCCTACCTTCCAGACTGTCAGCTTCTCTCCACTAAACCTTTGTCAGTTAAAAAACATCCATAGTATTTTTATTCATACCTGCATGTGTTTCATTAAGAGAGATTAAAAAATCTTGCGTTTGTTCTATGTAATACTGCATTGTAGCTGACCAAGGGGATGGAAAGGAGCTGTGCAAAAGAAACAGGCTTTTTCATGTGGTTTTTTAGCAATAAAAACATCCCTTTGCCAAAAAAAGATTGGGGAGAAATTGTAATAGCAATCATGGCTTTCAGCATTATGAAGAATAAATCAAGAAATGTACTAAAACAACCATCAGTTTAGGAGTTTTTGGAGGCTCCATTCAATCCCAAAATTTCCTTCCATTTCTAAACCGTCAGATAAGCAGAACACACATCAAACAGCCTTTATTTAGCAAGTATGTATCAGAGTATCTTTGTTATCTCTCTTTGTCTCTAACCTGCAGGTGAGAGAAAAATGCACTGCAGATGTAATTTCTATGTCAAGGTTTAATCCCTGAGAGCAACTAAGCACCACACAGCTGCTTGCTCGCTCCACACCCCGGTAGGGTTGGGAAGAGAACTGGAAGGCTAAAAGCAAGAAAACTTGGGGGCTGAAATAAGGAAGGTTTAATGACTGAAATAAAATCATTAGAGAGAGATATTAAATCCAAGGAAGACAAGTGATGCAAATGAAACCAATTGCGCAGCACCAACAAACTGACGCCCAGCCTGTTCCCAAGCACTGCACCCCTGGCCAGCTTTTCCCCTAGTTTATAAGCTGTGCACAGCATCACAAATGCCTGTTGGTCAGTCGGGGTCAGCTGTCCCAGCTGTGGCCTCTCCCAGCCTCTTGTGCTCCCCAGCCTATTTAGTGGCAGGAGAGCATGAGAAGCTGAAAACTTGACTTAATAGCAGCCCTGCTCAGCAGCAACTAAAACATCAGTGAGTCACCAACATTATTCTCATCCTAAATCCAAAACTCAGCACTGTACCTGTTACTAGGAAGAAAATTAATTCTATCCCACCCAAAACTAGGACATTTTGGAAACATCATTCTCCAGAAACACAGAAGTCACAGCAATGACTGTGTTTCATGGTTATAGCTGAGAAATTGCATATTGGGAATGTCTCCAGGCCACAGTTAGAATCACAGAATCAGCTACGGTAGAAAACACCTCCAAGTTCAAGTCCAGCCATTAACCCTGTAGTGCCAAGTCCTCCACTAAACCATCAGTGCCACATCTACACAGCTTTTAAACACCTCCAGGGATGGTGACTCAACTACTTCCCTGGACAGCCTGTTTGATGACCCTTTCCACGAAGAAGTTTTTTCCCTAAAATCCCATCTAAACCTTCCCTGGTGCAACTTGAGGCAATTTCCTCATTTCCTGTCACATGCTACCTAGGAGAAGAGACCAATCCCCACATTGCTATACTGTCCTTCACGTAGTTGTAGAGAGTGATAAGGTTCCTGCTGAGCCTCTATTTCTTCAGGCTATTCAACCAGTCTTCATAAGGCTTATGCTCTAGACCCTTCACCAGCTTCATTGCTCAAGTATTTGTTATTATTCTGTAATTTCTTACTAACTGAACGGTCATACTGAACATTTATTTACTTTTTGAAAAAAAAAAAAAAAATTAAGTAAAAGTCCCAGTTTGCTTCTTATCTTCATGTTTTAGATGAAGCGACTATTCATTACGAATTAAGGGTTTGTATTTTAAATAAGCACCGTCCTGTTTGTCTTAGAAAATTAAAACCTCCTTTTTCATCTATTATTGAGTACAACTGTGGCAGCTAATCCAGAATAGTGCTTATACTAGCTTCTTCCATACATCTCAATAAACAAATATCCTTTATTCTTGTTCAGAGTATGCATGCTTAATGAAATATCAAAACAGCAAGATGTTCTGGTGCATTTCTTATCAATTGTCTCACAATTTCTCAATGTAGAGAATGTTACAGAGCTCTGCTATGTTTTCTTCAGCTGTATTAGCTTTCACATATGCACATATTATATGAGTGAAAAAAGAGCAGGCACAATTCTTGAAATAATTTTTATTTTTAAAGTTACTGTCAATGTTCAGTATTTTAAAGCAATGATATTTTCTAGTTCTTCATACACTTTTCAGAAACAAATATTTGATTGGAGAAAAATAACTTTTTTACATGTATATTTTAACAATTATCCTGCTATATACTTCCTTTCTAAAACCTCTGATTCAAAGAACCTGGTCCAATTTTTCCCACTAAGTTAACCCTGAAATGACACTTTAAAAACGAATATACTAAAGTTTTCAGTTAAAGTCAAGAAAAAGAAAAAAAAAATAAACCTCTACACCCAGAGTAGTATTGATTTAATATTAAAAATTAACTTATGTTATTGCATCAAGTTAGAGTTTTGCATTCTTCTGAGCATACTGTCAAAGTGAAATATGCAAACCTCTAATTCAGTGAAATACAGATAAAGTAAAAAGAATTTGGAATGCTACTTATTTAGAAGACAGGTACGTTTTTGTATCTTAATATCTTTAATAAAATATTTTAAGAAAAGTTATGTTGTACATGCAAAAATGTCCTCTTTGTCTCGTTCTTCCTCTGGTTTAAAACATTATTTTGAAACTATATAGTTACAAACAAGTGGAATGAGTTTCATCAAGCACTGCATACCAAAGTTTTGTAGAAAGAGGACCCTGACATTGGTTATTATGTTTGCAAATGGTGAGACAGAATATGTAGGAAAATTCCTGAAAAACAAGTAATTTGTGAGAATAATATTTAATGGCAATGTATTCTTTGGACAACTTCTATTTGAGACTGCATTGAGAGAATTAATTTCCTGCTTTATTTAACCAAATGGAGTTCTACGTCACAGAATCACAGAATATGCTGAATTGAAAGGGACTCACCAAGGATCACCAAGTCCAACTCCTGGCCCTGCAGAGTACCATCCCCAAGAGTCACACCATGTGTCCAAGAGCATTGTCCAAATGTTTCTTGTGCTCTGTCAGGCTTGGTGCTGTGACCACTTCCCTGGGGAGCCTGTTCCAGTGCCAAGCCACCCTCTGGGTGACGAACCTTTTTCTAATATCCAACCTAAACCTCCTCTGACTCAGCTTCAGGCCATTCCCTTGGGTTCTGTCGCTGGTCACCACAGAGAAGAGATCAGTGCCTGCCCCTCCGCTTCCCCTCATAAGGAAGTTGTAACTGCAATGAGTCTCCCCTCAGACTCCCTTTCTCCAGGCTGAACAGACCAAGTGCTCTCAGCTGCTCCTCATACAGCTTCCTGTTAAGGCACTTCACCGTCTTTGTTGCCCTCCTTTGGATGCCCTCTATTAGTTTAATACGTGTATGTGTTTCCATTTTCCAGATATTAGCATCTTAAAATTATTTCACATAGCATTGCTGTACCTCAGGACAAAAGGAAAAAAAAAAGATGACACTGTAGGGGAAAAAGGAAGAGTAGGGCTCCTGCATGTGTGTCTTAACAAACCATGGTCATATATTTATCTGCCTGAGATGAGGGAAATACACTCTGGTGTTATAAGTTCAGTTCTCACAGTGCTCTTGCAGTGTTTTTCTTTCAGCCTGCACGAAACACATCTCTCCAGAGCATCCCTCAATTCTTATTTTAACCCTTTAACAGAAGATGATCAAAATCAGATCTGATAAAGGCCTACAAACAGTAATAAAGATTGCTTAGTCAGAGGTTATGTCCTTTCATGCTCTTGCTCTGAATCTTCAATTCCCTATCTGTCTTGCCCATCCTGTTTTTTAATGCTTTCCCCTATTTAAATCTGTCTGATTTAGTGCATCCCTCCAGGGTCCACCACTGTCTCCTCGCATTCCTATGAGGTTTGCACTTCAGATTTGGGTTTTGTTTTTTTGGGTTTGTTCTTGTTTTTTGTGTTTTGTTTGTTTGTTTGTTTGTTTGTTTTTCCTGTTGACTTATATTATCCTGCAGAATGATCCCATTAGCTGCAATGGCTGTACAAATCCCAACCTTCATCCAGTTCCTGACAGGGCCTGGGTTGGATTCCATGAGTAGAAGAACAGGCTACATCTTTAGTGGTGCAGAGAAAGAGGGAGAAGAGAGAAGGGATAAGAGAGGACAGAGGTGAGAGAAGAGAGAAAAGAGAGAGAAAAGAGAGAAAAGAGAGAGAAAAGGAAAGAGAGGGTCAGTGGTCTAATAATGACACAAATGCAATCATACCAAGAGGAAAAAGAAAATAATTTATCACATCTGTGGACAAATTTCAGTCACAAGTACTCTTTTTTGGTGACTTATTGATGAGTTGCTAGTCCCATCAAAATCCTGCTGAAATCCAAAGCATGAAGCAAAGCCCTAACTATGCACCAGCATCATAAATTGTAACAGATTTAATAAATAGGGCTAGTGGGTACAGTGTTTGCAATACCATTAAAAGGTGTGAGTCTCCTGAAGTCCTGTAGGCAAGCACCTTCAATATCCAGAAATAGAACTTCATTAAGGTAATAAGAGGCAAACTCCAGGAAGGCCAGCAAAATGCAAATTGCAAAAGATTGCCCTTAATAAGATCAAGCTCTCCCAGGGAGTGGAAATGAGACAGAAAAAGTTATAGCTAAGATTAAATATTTTTACAGCCTTACAAGATTGGAATGAAAGTCTTTAAATTTCCTGCTATCAGAAAGAAAAGCCTTTTCCTTCTCTCATATGAAATATGAGCTAACAGGTAAAGAGTGGTTAACCTCTACCATACCAAATACAGATTGAACCATAAAATCCAAAATTGTAATTTCTTAAGGTATTACTTCCCTAAGCTGACAGTACAGTCAACTTACAGCACAAATTATTGATGGTTTTATAGCCTCATCCTAAATAATACTAAAGTTCATTTTAACTATGTGTTAGGAAAATAAAGAGGCGAAGATAGCTCTTAACATTTGAATGTGAAGTATTAAGTCAGGATTTTATTGTAAGAATATAATTCCCTTTTCTCTTATCTCTGTAAATGTTTCATAATAGAAATCCCTTCTTAACAGTCCTAAGAATGCTGAAAAGTCTATAATTAACCTGCATCTTTCAGGGAAAGGAGAAACACGTGACTAAAATTTGGAACTCGTGCTCTTAAAATCATGGTTTGATTCTCAAGACAAAGTAGGACAAACACATTCAAAAGCAGAGAGGAAAATCCTGAGACTGGAATAATTTTATAAAAATGGTCATGGCTAGTCATGCCCTTATCCCTCAGTTTACCTAGTCTGTCTCCAATTTTATAGTTCCCTTTTCTCTCTCTCTCTCTCTTCCTAGTAAACTGCATCTTTAAAATGGTGTCAACCCTTGGCGAGTTAAAAAGTATCTCTTTTATTTCTTGTCCTACAACCTGTTTATTAATTTTTAAGTGATGTAGAGTTTTTAGAAAAAACCTCAAAAGTAAACTCCTATTGATTTTTTTCAATTAAATATTTTGGATTTCAAAGGAGTGCTTGTGCTTGACTTTTGGTGATTTATTTCGAAATTGTGTTTTTCCCATAAAGTATTGATTCTTATAACAAGCCTTTCTGAGACTATAAGTATTACAGAAATTCTCTTGCAATCAGAAGCTGCTATGAATTTTTCATTTGTGGGTGCAGCTATCACTAGGTGGCCCTGATAAAGGGACTGATCCAAGTTTTTAGCATATGAGCCAAATTCAGTTATACATTATCAAGCAGCTGCATACTCTCAGTTTTGGTGATGGAAGTCTGTGAGTGAGCAAAAGGTGAAAAGAGCACTGAGATTTAGTTTCCAGTACAGAGGACATGTATCAAACACAAACATCTGAAACACTGCAATTTTATTTCAGTCTTGCGGTAAATTCTCGAAAATTTTGCTGTGTTTAGTGACTCAGAATCTGGGGACACTGGAACTTTTGTTTTGGGGAATCCCACCTGTCTGGTTCTAGGCACCCACTGTCCTTCCAGGCACTGCAATATTGGGTTCAAAATAACAAAACGACAGAAAACATGCCGAACTTTTTCACAAAAGCATGCACAGTAGCACCTGGGCATTAGCAACTGTCTAGTTGTATGAGCTAAATACATAGGGAAGTTTCCACTATATTTTAAACACCACTGCATATTGTTCTAATTTAAAAAGTAAAGAATAATGGCACATCTCTGAAAACAAGCACAGTCAAACCTTAAGTGTTGCAAATTCCGGTGAGTGTGGATCCATGATCTCATTCTTCCAAATGACTTTCTTGTAATGTGCTTTATTATACTCGTATGTTCTATAAATTTAAAGTACGGATGAGTGAAAGTTCAAAACAGGAGACTTGACATCAAATAATATTTTGAATGTGTGGGTGCTTCCAAGGATATTTAGTTTGAAGTATTTTTGGAACAGCCTGTTTCTTTAACTTTCCCCTACTTTTGAGCCTGAGGTTGGCAAAAATGGCACTTTGTGGTGACTGAAGTGTACTGATGTGATAATGGTTGCATGCTTAAGATCTAAATTTGAATGAGCTGTTATGTTAAAGCAGGAGATACCTTAATTTTACGGAAACCAGTAGTTGTTCTTCTGCATTTTCTTGCTATATTAAAGAAGTTACCAGCTGCAACACCAGGTTTTTAATTCAAAACCAGAATGTTATTTCTGTCCCTCAGTACCTAGACTACTCCTTTAGGAATATTACAGTTAAATTCCCACAGCTGTCCTGTTACCTGAGATCTAGGGGCAAACTGAAAGCTTTGGACAAGCTTTTAGGTGGGTCAAGTTCCTGTCAGTACTTCGGTTTAACAGGAATATGTTCATGACCTTTCACTAGCCATTGAACAATTGAGCTAAACGTCAAACCAGATACACCGATCAAATGTTGATACTCAAATGTCTGTCACTAGCTGGATTAGTTGTTTGGTTTATTTTGCACAAACAACTTAAGGCTGTTGTTTTTCATTAGTTTTCCTGTACTGTTCAGCACCTGTCATGTTGAAGATGATTTGATTGGCACATTTCCTAGTAAGCTCTCTAGGAGAGAAACAAAAGAAAGGTATAGACAGAACAAAGGGCAGTCGTCAGGCAGTAGAGACAAAAAAAGACCTATCATTACTAGTTATGTAAGAGATCTCAAATTGACTTTGGTTTGTTGTCATAAGATTATTGCTGGATTGGGCCAGTATCAAATCTTATTTTTTTCACATAAATCCTTCATCTTTCCTAAGAAGAATCTTTCCTTATTAGCATCAACAACTCTTAAACCACTTCAACTGTAACACTTGTTTATGTTAATCGTTGTTTTAAAATACCTGTTATGGTATTCTAGTGTTCATATTTCCTGTAGCATCTCATAAAATAACATTTTGAAATTACTAATAAATGTAAGTACACAGAGGCCTGGAATTGTTAGTGAGTATTTTTCCTTTTTTCTGAAAAAATAATACATACATACATAATGTTTAAGATTGGCCATGCTCAAATGGAAAACTGTGTCAATACTAGTAAAAGCCATGTTGCATGTTTTGCATGCCTCAGTATGTTACATCCACACAGAAAACTAATCCCAACAAGATTTACACTGGACTGTGAGAACCATCTTGTCTGAGCAGTGATGGAAATAACTGATTAAATTGTAAAGGTATAGGCCAGAATTTATTTGCACATTACATGTAACATGAAATCTAAAACAATTTTAAGGGAAGCCCGTTACTAGCATTAGTTGCGACTCAGTTTTAAGAGAACTAAACTTTCACCAAAATGTACTTTTACAAAAAGTGTCACTTTAAGATTATCAATATCAAATGCAGCAATAATTATGATTTTTTAGCAAAGCACCATTTTATGAAATTGTTGTGTATGGGGACCTGCAGTGCAAATAACAAGTGTTCCCATTTAAGACAATTTTCTTTGTGGTTACAAATTACAGTACAGTTCATTTAGAGTTATAAATACACAACATGTCTAGATACCAGCCTTTTTTTAAGCCAGAACTTGCACTGAATGAAAATGTAAGCTTCTCTTTACTACTGGTGTGCTATTCAAATATGATGAAAATCTTACTTTTTTTGCATATACTTATTGAAGATTTTCAATATACACAGAAAGATTTAAGGAAAAACTCATTGCAACTTACCAAACTTTGCTTGTACCAGCTGTTTTAAATATTCTTTCTTGTTAATTTAAGTTATTAATTATTTAAAATGTTAGTGAGATAAGCAAATTAAAAATGTTATTTTTGTCTCCTGTAAGCCTTGCTTAAAATTTGAATTAAAAAAAAAAATCCTGGTTTACACTTTGTATCAGATGATATATAATTTATAATAACTTAGGATACAAAAGAATATAAGTAGGTTTGGAAGGACAAATAAATATACTGGTCAGCAGTTTCAGGATATAACTGTATAGGAAAGGATATATAAATAAAAATAAAAAATATAGAAGCATTTAAAAATACCTAATGCTCCCTCAGCTTCTGTAAATGACTAGTACTTAATATGAAGTTATTTACCCTAGTATTTCACATTTATGAGTCCTTAACACCAAAAAACACATAGCAAAACAGAAAAAAGTATTTTTTAATAAAGAAATACATAAGAATACATCAGTTAGTAATTTTAATAATAAGATTCAGTAACTAATTTCAGTGATTTTTAAATAGTAGTCTTATCAGAACCAATTAGTTGTTGTAGTACTGTTTAGAAATTAGATTTTTAATTGTGATTTTTCAACACTTCTGAATCCACATTTCATGCTTTTTTCACCTTATTCTTTTACATCACTTCTTATAATCATTCCTCCAATTAACTTCAGTATTAATAATCATATAGCAAGCCTCATGATGCTCAGCCCCAAAGGTGTTTCTTTGCTATGAGTTAGGCAATTTGACTATTACAGAGTTAGTTATTAACTAATTAACTCTAATATTAAATGTAAGAGCAAGCCATGTACGTCTTTTAGAGTAGCAACTACAGAGCTAATTGCAGATTTTCTTCATGTGTCAAAAGTCAAATTTCTTTCATTTGTGAAGCAACACTGTTAATACATTCACTCTTCCTACAACCTGGGAAGAACAGGTAAATAATTCATTATCAGAAGACAGAAAAGCAATGTATTTGCTGGGACTTCACTCTGCATAGGTCTTGTTTTAGCTCAGACTTCTTTGGTAAAAATGGAAGTGTTAAACCAAATGAAGATAAACAGGTATCCTGGTTTTGTTTTGTTCTATTTTGTCTTGTTTTTAAATAAGCTTGCTTGTTTAGGATATAAATGCAAACAGAGTTGCACAATGAAAACAATGCCATAATGACAAATGGGAATCTAATTTTGTTAGTGAATATGTATGATTATGCAAGTGGTTAAATCAATAATAACGTAAAAGTAAAACCCTAAAGTAGCAACTCAGAAAAGACCCTTAAATTAATAAAAAAAGGCTGCATAAATAATGTTAGGATCTCAATATGGTTTAGAGCAATTGCAAATATGATTTCACAGATGCTTACATTTTTATGTTCACATTTATTTCACAAGGTTAAATGAACTGCTGTTAGCACTAACAAAATGAAGTTGCATTAAGGTTTTCTGTAGGAAAAAAAGCCCTACTTCCAACAGACAAGAGTTTTGTGATGAAGTTTTCTATGGAGGCTGGAGTACATCTCCCATTATGTGCCAATGATAAATAATCTTATGATATGTTTATCCTGTTTGGCCTTAATGGAAAAAGAGGTGCACCCCAAAAAACACGGTCTGGCAGAAGAACTTGGAACACACAGAATAAAGGGACATTTCTGTGTTTCTTTTTTTGTGTTTCTGTTTCCAAGTGAGGTATTTTTTATTCTTTCTGTGAATTAAAATCTTTAAGATCCCCCCAAAAATGCTCCAACTCCATGGTATCTTTAAAAATTACATTGCTTCCATTTCTTCTCTAGACATGGGAAACATACCTGGAGTATGTATCTGCATGGGAAAAATTCTGCTCAACCTGTATCTGCAAAGGACAGGCCTGAAGATTTGGCTTATTCATAATTCAGATCTTTGTTGTGTGTGATAAACCTTATTCATTGTAGTTTCTGTTTACCAGCTATTCAGTGGCCATTTTCTAGTAATGTTGACTAGGGCTTAAGGAAATTATTAATTCTTCATTTACGGTGTTGGAAAAGGGAAAATATGCAAATGCTTTTAAATGGCACCTTCTTACAACACACACATTTAATTGGATAAAGAAATGCTCATGTGCCTATGTGGCTCTGGGTAGGTATGCAGATCAGAAATTTTGACCCTGTGTATAGCTGGTAAAATCCACTCTTCTTAAGCATACTATACTATATATTGTGCAAGGGAAAGCTATGTATAAGGAATAACTATAGTGTTAGTTATGCATTTATTGTGTTCTTTAGAGGACAAGCAAAACACAATTTACAGGAACTCAAAGGTACCATTTATTTTAACCTGTCTCCAACGGATAGTAATATGTAGTTATCGTAAATAAAGAGGAACAACACATAAATAGTTTCAAATTCTATGCCTTCAGTCTCTTCATGTTGCACTGCATGCTGTCTACTACAAGCTTCTTGTCATTTTATGTTGTTTGGTGTATGTTATGCCCTGACTGACAACCCCAGCTCGCTCAGCCTTTCCTCATACGAGAGACGTGTCAATCTCTTAATAATGTTACTGGCTGGACTCTCCAATAGCTCCCTATCTCCAGGCAGCCCAGAATCGACACAGGACTTCAGGTGTGGCCTCCCTGGGGCTGAGTAGAGGGGAAGGATCACCTCCCTCGACCTGTATTCAGCATTCCTCCTAAAGCAGCCTGGGGTGCTCTTGGCCTCCTTGGCCACAAGGGCAGATGGCCGACTCTTGTCCAACCTGGTGTCCACCAGGACTCCCACCCAGCTCCTTCTCTGTAAAGACTTGGATCTATCAAAACCCTTTTCATCTGCTTACACATATGTATAGTTTATTGTAAAATGGCACTTTCACTTACTGTAAAACTACACAGAGATGAAATAATGTGGAAGAATTTTTAGTTTATTCTGTACATATGCTTCATATACATAAATGTGAGTAATGTTGATGTGACAATCTTCATGTAATGAAAAATCTGGGAAAAATAGAATTTCAGCATTTGATTGACAGATACTTTTAGTGAAACTAGAAAAATACTGCTGCTTTCCAAACAACACTGTTGGCAAGCCTCCTTTCACTTCTCATTTTTCAATCAATTTCTTGAAGAGCTTTTTTGGAAACAAGTAGTTATCTCACATTCTTAGTTTACACGAAAACCTGCCAATAGAACAGTTTTTAAGAGGTGTCTGATTGTTACTTGTGGATATGGATTAGTAGTGCCCATTTTCCCCCATTTTACACTGATAAAGATGCAGAGAACTGATATATTTGCATGTGGCTATTATCACAGGATATTCTGAGTTGAAATGGACACACAAGGATCATGAAGTCCAACTCCAAAGTGAATAGCCCATATGGGGATTGAACCTAAGTGTTATTAGCACCATGCTGCAACCAACTGAGCTAATCTCAGGGTCAATATGTAATAGGAAACACTTACATGTGGACTAGTAATGTAATTTGTCTCAAATGTATTTTCTTTTTACTTTCTTTGGCACAATTCCCAGAAAATTATTTTCTCATTCCAAGTTCATCTCTCTGTATTACATTTTAAAAGAACAAAATATTTTAACAAAATCTTTCTGTCCCCTATAGAATCAAAACAATTTTAATCCTGGAAAAGTCTCTGGGATCATCAAGTCGAACTGTTAATGTAGCACCACCATGTTCACCACCAAACTATGTCCCCTAGTGTCACATCCAGATGTTTTTTGAACACTTACAAGGATGGTGGCTCAACCACTCAACCACTGGTTACAATGCTTGTGAGAGGGACCAATCTGATTTTTATTTATGCCTCAAATGTTATACATGCGGTGAAAAATTACTCTAGGGGCTGTAGGCGTGCTGGGAGCCCTGTCCCCGGG
>VZRN01002069.1:13528-34487 GCA_013397935.1 Dasyornis broadbenti
AGAAAGAAAGAAAGAAAGAAAGAAAGAAAGAAAGAAAGAAAGAAAGAAAGAAAGAAAGGAAGAGAGAAAAAGAAATCATCCGTTTTGAGTCCGGAATTCTCATTTTCCAGACTAGAAAACAAGAGGCTGTGGTGGTATCTAATTAAAACTAATCGGTTAATTATTGAATATTTAGAATATTTAGATCCCCACCCTTCAAAACCAGGAAGACTGGGGGCTGCGTCAAAGCCAGACTGGTCATAAGCTGGACAACCCTCGCAGCTCAGACAGGATTTCTTCCAGAGGGAATCCAGAACAGCATTTGAGGAGGAATTTCACCACGGGTTTGATTGAGTTTTGCTGAAGGAGAAAAGTTTAGACCAGAATCGTTGCTGTGGCACCAACTTCTCCTGATGTTGGTTGTTTTCACCCAGGAGCCGCTCTCGCTGTGGATTTCCCATTCCAACAGGCACGCGCTGGAGCGTGCTCAGCTCAGTTTCGTTTCAACTCAACCCAAAATGAATCCATGCAGGAGAAATCCCCCTGAGCCGAGCATCCCCGAAAATCGGGAAGCGGTGCCGGCCCAGCGCTCCCAGCCCGGGCCCCAGGAGCGGCGATTCCATCTGAGCAGGTCCCCAGGAGGGCTCTGCTGGCCCAGCCCTGGCTGGGAGTCACCGGCTCCGAGTCTCCCTTGCCCTGAGCGTTTTCTCTGCTCCATCCACGAGCTGCTCCCTCCTTTTCCTCCTCCTCTGCTCACCCAAACGTGCTCAGGCACCGAGAATCTGCTCTGCCTTCCCGGGAGCTGCTGACGGCAGCTGATGTGAGCTGTGCCTCAGCGAGGAGCTCAGCGAGGGACACGGGCAGGGAGAGGAGCACACGGCGCTTTTCCTTTCAGGGAACGAAAATAACTCCACCTGCGAATTGTCCAATTACGGAAATCCCATTTCGAAAGCTTAAAATTGAGATGCCATCGTTCCAAGCGCATTTCTCCCTCCTTAAAACTCCTCCATGGCAGTCTCAATTACTGAGCGATTTCCAGTGCTTTGACAGGTTTGTTATTTATGTGAAGTTTTGGGTGTCTCATCCGCCTGATGGAGCTTTGCAGGGTGTTCTTACCTTGCTTTCTCCTACCAAAAAATAACGTTATTATTTAAGCATTCTTTAAAGCAAATGGAGTAGATTTTTGTTTGGGGGAAAGGCGGGATGGTGGTGTCAAGCCAAGACTCTCTGGAGCCAGCCCAGCCCGTGTCCTCTTGTCACCGAAAATCGGGAAGAGAATAAAAACCCTCTAGCGCTGTATTTGAAGTGAGAGAGAATCAGGCATTGCTTTATTTTCTGGCCAGGATGTGCCACAGAAATCATCTCATCCACACATAGCCTGGCTGTGCAGAGACAATCATTCCATGAAAAACATGGATTTACAAGATTTCCCCCCAAACTTTATGCAGTCCAAACCCATGGAAAGGCACCGGCTCAGTCTGCATTGGTTCCGAGCTGAGCAAGCGCCAGGATTCAGTTTCCCATTGGATCCCAATCTCCTCGCCTGCCATGTCCATCAGATTTTCATTCTTCACTTTTGCCCTCAGTCCTTTGCGGAGCAGATGTCTCCCCCTGTGCCAGGGCTGCTGTCTGGGGTAGATGTTTGTAGATGCCCTTGGAGAGCTGGGATCTCTTGTGGATCTCCTGTGCTGCTGCCAGGCTCTTGGGATGCTGAGCTCACCAGGCCTCCCCTGGAGAAACAATGCCCTGGGAAGGAGCTTCAGTTCCCTTGGCCCGGGGCAAAGCTGGGCAAACCTGGCTGAAGTGACAGAAACCATTTTCAAACTGCTCTGTTTTCCAACACCGTGCCCAAGGAAAAGGCCAGGAATCCTCCTTTTGGAGGGATGTGAGGTAACACGAGGAGTCTGCTCAGAGCTGCTGCAAGTCAGACACTGTTTTTAAACAGGACACTAAAAACCTCCGAACGTGGGATTATCTCAGCTCCCTTGCCAAATTTGCCATGTTCTGGACTCGATGTGAGGAGTTCCGCGGCTCATTTGCACATTGTGTGAAAGCAATGTTTCCATCTATGGCTCAGGCTTTGGAATTTCTTCACTTTGTGCCCTTCCAGGAGGAAAGTGAAGAGATTCCTGGGACTCTGTGCCTTGCAGGCCAAGCAACCTCGATTTGGAACCACACAGCCCCTGAGGGTTGCTTTGGAGACAAAGTGGAGAAGTGGGAGGCTTTCAAATCTCACAAAGCTGCAGATTTAGAATGAGAATTTTTAAATTTTTTTTTTCTTCTTCTTCTCTTCAGGAAAATGCGAGGGAGTGTTTGTGGCCCAATCCCTCCCCTGTGGAGCTGCTGTGTCCTGGCAGAGCCTGCGGGAGCACAGGGAGCGATGCTGGCAGGGCTCTGCTCGCCGGGAGAGCTCTGGGCTGGGAGTGAAGCGCAGGAAAAACCCCAGCACCAGCTCGGGCTCCCCCTGGGACAGGAATTCCATAGGGAGCAGCGTTGTTTTCACATCTGCCGTGCCCGCAGAGCCCCCCAGGTGCCAGGGATGTGTCCCCAGCTCCCCGTGCTCGTTGTCAGCGCCGGGAGCCGTCCTGGAGCAGCAGCTGCTGCCTTGATTAAACAAGGGCAGCTCCTTAACGAGGGGTTCAGAGCAGCAGCAATTACGGCTCTTAATCCATCCCGACGTGGGAGTGGAGCCGTGTTTGCTCTCAGAAGCAGCGCAGCAAACTGGGCCACAGAGCAGGGAGAGGAGAATCCGGGCAGAGCGGCTCCAAGTGGGTGACGAGGATGTGGAGGGGACAGAGAGGGGAGCCAGGCTCGGCAGGAGCAGCTGCACTGAGTTTTCAGCTGCTGTGGGTCAGAGAATGCCCTGCAATCATCCATCAATCCAAAAATGACATTTGTCCAGCTGATAACCTGCCAGGATCGGTGATGCTGCTCAAGAAGGGGTTGAATATTCCCGTGTGAGGCGCAGGCTTTACCCTCAGCGTCTCTTCCCTCCCCAGTTTTTGGCAGCCCAGTTTCTCTGCTGCCCTCCCGCCTTTCTGTCATGAATACAAAAAGAAGCTGATGTCAGGGAGCACCATTCCCTGGTGCTCTGCAGGGAAAAATGTCTGAGGGCAGCTGGGAGCTTTCAGCAGGCTCTGGAGGCAGCGGCAATGATTTGCTCCGCAGTTCGTCCGGCTCCTCCTCAGGACGGGAAAAGGCAGGCACAGGTGAATCTGTCAGACTTCAAGCACAGCCAGCCCTTCAGCGGGGACCCCGCTCTGAGCTGCCAGCAGAGGAGGAGTTTAAAAAGGGAGATTTTAAACTCAGTTTAAAAAGGGAGGGGGATTTGCCTGGTTTCACACGCAGGGAGCAGCTCCTCGCGCTCAGCTGGGGGAAATGCGTGGCCTCGACAACACCAAGGCAGGGCCACATCCACCGGGCAAAGAGCGTTTGTTTCTGAGGGAAGGAGGAAATTCAGAGCCCTGAAGGATGATTTTTGTGTTTTAGAGATTTAGAAAAGCTCTAAGAAGTGTTTGCACTGATGTTTAGACCCTCTACCCCATACATTCCCAGTCTTCCCTAGGCTGGGGGGAAGAGGATTTGGCTGCGGGGTAACCTTGCTTTGGTGTAAAAATAAAATAAAAATGTTTCATTTTATCTTGAAACGTTACATTTTAATAGAGCAATGTAATCAAATAAAGAGATGCAAAGGCAGTTCATACAGAAACTGAATTGATTGGTCTCTGCTGCAGCCATGTTGAGAAATAAGAGGTCAATGGCATTAAATCAGGAGGTCCTGGCAGAGACCTCCATCTAATCCCCTAAAAGGAGGGGGCTGCCTCATTTTTGGCTCAGAACAGATGCCAAACCCCAAATTTAATTCAAGACAGGGCTCAAGCAGGGGCTGTTGGTGCAGTCACAGCCCCAGAGATGACGTCTCGTAGGTTTTAGTGCCTCCAAGGCCAATTCTGCTACTTCTACTGAATAGGAAAATAAAACCCAAAGAACTGGGGAGGCCGCATCCTGCCCTGAGCTGACACCCAGTGTCAGGTAACAAATCACCTGCTCTGCTCCCTCTCAAAAGGCAGGAAAGAGGCAATTTCACTGCTGCCCTCCACCTGGCGAGGAGCCTGCAGGACGGAGCTTCAAACCACTGAAGGCGAGACCTAAAAAGGTGAGAAGTCCCTTTCGTGTTCCACAATTACGATTCACGGTTATCCTCACCAGAGCTGAATGGCAGCAAAGGTGACGCTCGCCCCGCCAGCCTGCCCCACTTCAGCTGCTCCGGTTCCACAGCAGGGAAATTACTCCGTGCCGCAATTAAATCCCTCCCGGCCCCGCTGGGCCAGGGTCACAGCCTCTGCAGGGAAAAGGAAGGGTACTCGGAGCTCTTCTTGAAAAAACCAAATTACACTGGGAAGTAATTGCAAATTATCCTTGCTGTTGTTATTTATTACTTCCCGACCTGATAAGGTGTGCATGATCTGAATGCTTTCAAACCTTCCCCTGCGCCGAGAGACGAGTTCTTGCGGGCCAGGAGCCTCCGGGAGGGAGAATCCATTAGAAAACGCCGGTTTTATTGCCAGCCCTTTGTTTTTTCCCTCGCTGAATGGGTTCTGTGAGCTTTGCACTCATCGTGTGGGGGGAGAAGCAATTAAAACACAGCCACGGAGAGGTGAGCGCTGCTGCTGTAAAACACAGCCGAGGAGCAGACAGGATGGGTCTCCCTGCTGCTCCCTCAGGCAGGAGGGCACCGGGGGTGCTCTGCGCTGCTTGGCTGAAAATGGACATGGAGAACATGGAGATCTGCGTGCAGAGCAGGGATCTGGGCCCAGGAAAAGCATTTCCAGTGAAAGCAAGGCTCCTCTCTGCCCCTGAGAACTGCCCCAAACTGCCCTGGGGTTGAATTCCTCGTGCCCTCGTGCAGCAGAAGGCAGCTGGGCTGTTGTCCCATGGAAACTCTGCCACAGCACCTGGGAGCACCTGAGAGCAGCTCCAAAGGGAGCCTGCTGCGCTGCAGGGCTGTTTTCCCAGCTCAGATGTGGCAGGGAAGAGCAGCTTCAGAGCTTGGAGCTTGTTGTGGCAAGAACGCTTTGCTGGTGCTCTAAAAGCTGTTTGAAGGCTGCCTGTGAGGACAGCAGGGCGTTCTGAGAGTTTCTGCTGCTTCTTTGGTGCCTCTGGGGTGGGCAGTGAGCAGGTGAACACCGAAAAGCAGAGCTGGCAGCAGTGACTCTGCCCCAGCTGCTTCAAGAGCCTGGGTGGTGATGCTTGGGGGCAGCAATCCCATTCCAGCGCTGCCTCTGGCCTCTGGAAAAGCTCACCCAGCTCCTCTGAGCCTCCATGGCGTGGCACAGCTCCTTGCTGTGGCCGCCCAGAGCCCGGGACTGGGCTGTCCCTGTGTCCCAGG
Source organism: Dasyornis broadbenti (assembly GCA_013397935.1). Taxonomy (NCBI): domain Eukaryota; kingdom Metazoa; phylum Chordata; class Aves; order Passeriformes; family Dasyornithidae; genus Dasyornis; species Dasyornis broadbenti. Next base: position 18,897 of record VZRN01002069.1, read on the forward strand.
AACAGAGCCCTGCCCTCCCCGCTGGCTGCCAGGGGGCTGTGACATGGGAACGAGCAGAGCCTGCCTTTCTCCTGCCTGGGAACTCGGGCAGGGCCAGCGTCCCACTTGACACCGCAGGAAAAGGCACAGAAAGGAGATGGGATTTGCTCCAGGTCACACAGCAGAGCAGTGGCCAGGAACAGGAGCCAGCTCCCACTTCCCTTCCCAGAGCCCTGGCCCCTGCTCTCGGCCGATCCCTCAGTGGGGGCTTTAATCACCAGACCGTGTTTGTTTTCATGGCCACGCATTCCTCACACCCACACGATATCGGATCCTCTCTGCCCTGCTGGGCCAGGTGGGTGGACAGCAAGGACAGAATTGTCTCTTTTCCCTGAGCTTTTTCCAAGTTTCCTGCTTGACTCCAGCCCCATGAATTTCCTCAGGGGTTTCTGTGCCTCCTTGTGCCACTCACGCTCCCTCGCCCTGGGGCAAAAGGGACCTGCAGAGCGTTTGAACCTGAGCTGGCAGCGGGAGATGCAGGGCACAGAGAGCAAATGGACTGAAATGTGCCGAGCCCTGACAGGAGGGAGGACAACAAATCCCTGCTCCCAGCGTGAGGATGCATCCCTGTGTCACTGTGGGGGTCATCCTCGTGTCACTGGGATTCTGTGGTGGTTCATGGCATGGACTCCCCAAGATGGGGATCAGCACAGACCCTTTATTGCAAAAATCCAGGGTTCCTAAACGGTTCCTTTGTTCTGAGTGCCCAACCTTGTGAGGCACAACAAATGTGTTGAACCAACCCCCATGAACCACGGCAGGAACACGCATCAGGTGGAACCAAGCAGCAGCCCCACGCTGGGAGCACCCATTGGCTCTAACAATTGTTTTCCAGCTCTGTCACTTGTTTTTCACCTCTGCTTCAGCTGAGCCATTCCCAGAATGCTCTCTGCTCAGCCCGAGGAGCAGAAGTGAGCGAGGATTTTACGAGGGCAGCGAGGCCCTCCCTTTGCGAGGCCTTGCTGCTCTGCAGCAGTGATGGGCGCTGGAAAGGGCCCTGCCCTCCTTGAGCCCCGGTTTTAACTCGGGGGGGAAGGAGCTGCCAGCCTCCCTGGCTGGGCAATGAGCAGGGGTTTTTTAGCTGGAATTGCAGCACCTTGTGCAGAAAGGGATTCCTGCACCCCAGCAGCAGGGACAGGAGGGGTTTGGTTTGGACTGGTTTTGACTCGTGTGGGGCCAGAAGGCTCCAGAGAACAGAGCACCAGGAGCCACGGGCTCCAAGCAAAGCAAGGAAATGGTGTTTTGGAAGCAGCAGGCACCAAGGGAAGTGGTGCAGGGCAATATCAGAGAATGACAGAGGCTCTGCTGCTTCCCCTGCTGACACTGATGACATGACAGGGGAGTATCCCACTGGGATGAGGCCTGGAAGGGAGACCAGGCAAGGCCTGACTCTCATTTTAAAACATTTCAAGATCTAGCCCTTAAACTTTCAGTTCTACGAGGCAATCCTCTTCAATTCAGCAATTAGATGTTCTTAATTACATGAGATATTAGGGACAATTCCTTCCCTGTGAGGGTGGGGAGGCCCTGGAATGGATTTCCCAGAGAAGCTGTGGCTGCCCCTGGATCCCTGGAAGTGTCCAAGGCCAGGCTGGACATTGGGGCTTGGAGCAGCCTGGGATCATGGAAGGTGTCAGGGGTGGAACTGGATGAGCTTTAAGTGCCCTTCCCACCCAAACCATTCCACGATTCCATGATAATAAATCCTGTCTGGTTTCCTGTCAATATTTTCATCTCCATTTATTGTGCAACTCTGAGGGCTGGGTGACCCCGACAGCCCCCACCAGCTCCTGCAGGGCTGCCAGGCCACAAGCAGGGAAGAAATGCAGCCCCAGCCACCCTTCCACTCCAGCCGAGCGGTCAGGGACTGTGGGAAGGAGGAATTCTGCTCCCAGGGAGTCACGGATCAGCAGGAGAGCTGTGCCATGACCACCTCTGCAAGGGCAGCTCTGCCCGGGGAAACCAGGAATTTCACAATCCAGAGAGCAGCGGGAAGGGGCACAAAAGCAGAGGCTCAGAATGGTTTTATTTCAGCACTGGAGGGGAGCCCTGGCTCACTGTTCCCTCTGCGCACAGGTTCAGCTCCACATGGAGGGAGTTTGACTTCACCTCCCTGCTGGATCCTTGTGCTCTGCAGAATCCAACAGGAGCCTGCAGGGAAAGCTCTGACCCCCAGCACTCCCTGAGGAGACAGAGCTCAGCAAAGAGGCAGGAAATGTGCTCAGGACAGCTTCCCAAGAGGGGCTTGGAGCCACCAGCCTGCCCAGGGCACTGTGGGGCAATCCCTGGAGGAGTTTAAAATGACGTGGATGTGGCACCTGGGGAGCTTGGCAGTGCTGGGAGAACTCGAACGCCTTGGGGATCTTTTCCAATTCCAATGATCCCACAGTTCCAAAGCATCCCCAGCACTGCACACAGCGCAATCACCCAGCAACAGAATTATGGCAAAGCACGGGGATGGCAAGGAAAGATGCAGCTGGAATTGTGCTGCTCGGCCAAACAAAAGGAACAATGGAATTATCAGAATGTTCTTGAATTCCATCGAATTAATGAGTTCCAGGTCCAGGAGCTGCAGACTCACCTGGAAAAGGGGAGGATGCCCTGGGAGTGCTGCTGTCCCCAGCTGTGGGTGACCGCCCTGCCACCCCACCCTGAGCAGATCCCACGGGCGCTGTCCCCACTGGATCCCGCTCTGAACAAAGCAAACCCGAATTTAGCCCAGCCGAGCTGAACTTCAGCTGCCAGGCCAGTGCCACATCGCCATGGCAACAGCTGGGCAGGGCCTGCCTGCTCTCCAGCCTCCATCCCTGCGGGGTTAAACCGTCCCTTTTCCATGCAATCACATGGATTCCAGCCAGGAGGTAGGAGAAGACCTGTGGGATCATCAGGACCAAGCTGGGCCCCATCCCCAGCTTGGCCCCAGCCCAGAGCTCTGAGTGCCACCTCCAGGCCTTCCTTGGGCTCCTCCAGGGTTAGGGACTCCAAATCTCCGTGGAGATCTTCACCAAAGCCAACATTTCCTGTCAAAATAAGATGGGACAGAGACGTGGGAAGAGACATTTGGAGAGACAGAGGCATCAGGGGAGTCCTGCAGCCGTGTCCCTGAAAGCTCTGGGCTTGTGAAAACCTCCTGTGCCTCACTCGGGAGGGGCTGGGCGAGGATGGAGCTCCTGTCACCCCACCTGGGGGTTTTGTTGTGGCCCAAGGAGCAGGAACTGGAGCCAGAGGCTTTGAAGCTCCCTCAGGAGCACGTGGATTCCCCAGGGATGGGCTCCTGCAGGTGCTCCCTTTGTCCCATCGGCTGCCCCGCCTTGGAACCCAATCAAAGCCGGGTCCTTTTCCCTGAGCTCACTTTTCTATCCCCTCGCTGCCTGATCACAACGGGTTCACTTGGGAATTCAGGCCAAAATCGCCTTTTAACAGGAGGAAAGCTCCATGTTTTCCTGAGAAAACCTCCAATCCCGGTGCCATCGAACCCTGCAAATTGGATTTGTCTCCTGGATGCGAATGCCAGCAACCCGTCGCCGTTAATTGCGAGTTTTCCTCGCAGTGATGGAATCGCGCTACAAAAGACATTTCTGATGTAGGGTGCTCTGTAAATATTGATGTTCTTTCGGAGGAGGAATGCCTCGCAATCAGACAAACCACACAAAGGCAAATGAACTCATCAAAGGAAACCACAACTGAAATGCAAACATTATTGAGAGGAAAAAAAAAAAGGGGGGAAAAAAGCCTCTCTCTCTTCTGAGAGAGCTCCGGGCCCAGGTGGTGCTGGGGGTTTTCCTCAAGAGAGCAGCTTGTTTTGTGTAATCTGCAGGTGCTTCCAGGTGATGAACAGGATGGGAAACCTGGCCCAGTCCACCTTAAATCTCAGGATTTCATGGAATTTCAGTGTTTTTCGTCAGGCACAAAGGCTGTAATTACTGACCAGGACATAATCACCACTCCCACCCAAACACTCCAACTTCCACCTGTGCCTCTGGTAAACTTCAGACCCGCTCTGAGCCAAATATTTCCCCTCCTCATCACAGTGTACACCCTTTATTCCTAAACCTTTGGTAGCAGCAGGAAGGGAACGTCTGTGTTTTGTCAGTTAAAGGTTTCTTTATTCCAGCCTTGTTTTCTCGCGCTATCAGCTAATCCCCAGCACCAAAACAACACCGGAACTTTGTCAGGAGTTTGCTGCTGATATCCAGGAATATAATTGCATTTATTTATCTCCTACCTCCAAATTTTAATGGATTTTTTTTTCCCCGCTGCAGATAACAAGGAGAACACAATGGGCCCCAGATAGGCTGCGAATGTGAAGTCCCGGTTTTCCCTCTCTCACTTGAGCTCCTCTTGGGACAAATGCAAACAGCTCCAGGATTGCGGGAACGGCACAAGAAAGCCCAGATCCTGGGCCCCTGCAGGAAAGTGGATTCCACCCCGATGGTGCAAATCAGAGCTGCCCTTCCCTGCCGAGAGGCTTTGGAAATGACGGATTTCCAGGGCAAAATACCAATGACCTTCATCAGACCACCCTGTCCCCCTCTATTTCGGATCTTTTCCTTGCGCATCGTTATCCTACAAATCTCAGGGTCCATTCCCAGGTGGAGGTGCCGGTGCTGAGGGCAATTTGAGTTTGTCAGACCAAACCTGTGGTGCAGTGGAGCCCTCAATTCCCAGGAAAACACCAGGAACGCCGTCAAGAGCTCTGGAATTGGGTTTTTGCAGCGAATCCTGGGGGGTAAGGGCGTGAGGAGGTGGGGAATGGACAGGAGCAGCAGGCAGGAGATGGTGCTGTGGCTCTCCAGGAAGCCCAAAGCCTGGCATGGCCGATCCTCAGGAATTCCAGGAGCCCCTGGAGCTGGCAAACGCTGAAACGAAGCTGTCAGCCCTTCCAGGCTGGCGTGGGTGGCTCCAGTGAGACCTGGCTGGGCTGCCCTGGCCCTGCCCGGGCTGGGAGGGAGCTCCAGCCCTGCCCCAGGGCCAGGCTGGCAGCGGCTCCTCACGGATCGCAATTCCCAAAGCTGCCACATCCCAGCCCAGGGCAGGAGCTGGAATCTCAAAGGCACAGCGGGGACTGGGTAAGGGATGGAGGGGATGAGTTTCCCTGCCCGTTTTCACCTCAAAACACTGCAAACCACGCCCCAGCTGAGGCTGGAACGATCCAGAGGGTTCTGGATCATTGCAGGGATCTGGCAGAGCCGGAGGAACCTTCCTGTCCCAGAGGAGGGGCCCTAAATCGGGATCAGGGAAGGAAGGCGGCTCCTGGACTCCTGATCAAAGCCTCGGCTGGAGCTCCTGCCTCCAACTGCAACCCCTGCTCCCTCTGCAGCCCCCAGCGCGCTCCAGGCAGGAGTGGAGCTGGGAACAGCAGCGGGAACGGCTGCAGAGCAGCAGGATGGGCTCAGAACCTCAGCCAGGAGAGTCCCTTAACCCACGCAGTGTCCAGAGCTCACAGCTTTCCTTTCATTTTTCAGCTGCTGCTTGAGATTTTGCCATTGCCCTTCCTGACGGGGAGCTCCAGATCCCAAATGCAAAGATCCAACCCCCGAAGCCTCCCCCAGAGCAGCCCTGACCAGCCCAGTTCGGCTGCGGGGTCACAGAGGGTGAATCCTGGTTGTCCCAAAGGGCTTCGAGTTGTTTTCAAGGAGGAAGCACCAGTCTGGGGATTCGTAGATGCGGCTGGGGCATTAATCAGCGAAAAACAGAACAGAAGAGGCCAGTTTGGGATCTGTTTGGGATCCCTCAGTTCCATTCCCGATGGAAAAGGCCAGTTTGGGATCCATTTGGGATCCGATCGGGATCCCTCAGTTCCATTCCCAGTGGAAAAGGCCAGTTTGGGATCCCTTTGCTGCACCCCAGGAATTCCAGAGCGATGGTTCCCAAATCTTCTTTCCTTACCCCAGCAGCGTTCCCTTGGAATGACTTCTGAAAAGGGGTCGGCAGCAAGGAGGAGCTGGGCAATCATTTCAGTGCTTCCACGAGACTCCAGCAGCACCAATTCCCGCTGTTCCCCCAGCAGAGCATCCTGGAGGCCTCCGTGGAGCCCAGAACTCCCCCAGGGCAGTGGGGACTTTTTGTTTGCCCCCAAAAAACTTGGAGCTCCCCCCACACTCCGTGCAGCTCCAGGAGCTGGGTGGGAGCTCACCCATCCCAATTTAATTGTGGGTGCTGGGATGGCAGAAACCTCGGTGCAGCTGCTTTCGGTAACTTTTTCTGTGTCTGCGGTAAATCTGACTAATTTGCTGCTCTGAGCACCCCCGTAATAACACAGCAAAGTTCTGGCTCAGGCAACTCTTTGGAACTGGGTTTTCCTGCCAGGATGCAGCTTGCTGGTAACAAATCCCGGACTTTTCCAAGTTGGCCTCTGTCACTTTCTGCTGAGAGAGCGAAACCTTTCATTTTTAATTCTGGGTTGGTTTTTTTCTTTCTCTCTTTTTTTTTTTTTTTTTTTTTTTAATTTTTTTTTTTTGTTTTTTTTGTATAACCCANNNTTTTTTTTTTGTTTTTTTTTTTTTTTTCTCTTTTTTTTTTTTTTTTTTTTTTTTAAATTGTGTTTTATTGGTTTCTCTGGAAAATAAGACAACTCAGTCAGGGAATGTTCGAGTGGAAATGACGCTTCCAGAAAGTCTCGCAGATTTGCAGGAGGTTAAACCAAGGAAAATTGGAAGCCATTATCTCCCCAATGCCAGCAAATGTGTTGCCTGAATTAATGGCTGATTTCAGGAATACATGCAGTAACGCCATACATCAGAACTGAGATGCTAAATTACCAGCAATAGCCCCGTTCTTTATTAAACACTTTGGCTAATTAGTCTGGGAACATTTCACAGGCTGGGGCGCTGTGAAGAGCTGCAGAAGGTCACAGCAGAAGGCAGCAGGCGATGGATTAGTGAGCACCAGAGCCCAGCAGGTCTGCTCAGCCTCTGAAATCCGACTGCCTGAGCTCCCCAGCCCTGCTCTTTCCACCTGTGACCACGTAAAATAAAAGTGAATAATGATTATTACGGTGAGGAGACCATGAAAATTGTCATTTCTGAAGGGGCTTGAGGCTGCCAGTCTGAGCTGAGAACTGCACGGGAGTTTGTGTGAATTGCCAGCCACCCCACGCTCCATGAACACCCTGGAGCAGCTTTGGAAACGCAGACGTTTGGAACTGAGGTGGTTTTTATCCACACCTCACCTGCAGGGATCAGGTAGAGCTGGCTCAAGGCGGGAGAGCGGCTTGGAGTGCCCTGAATTTCCACGTGGGTGAGGAGGGAGCGCCTTCCCCAGCAGAAATCAGAGCTGGGTTTCGCTCCAAGCCTCCTCTTCCTGCGCTGAGGGCAGGAACAGCCCGTTCCAGCAGTGATCCATGGCCATTGCCCCACATCCCACCCCGTGCTCCTGCTCGGAACGGGCAGAACGCGGGAAGAGAATGGAGGGGCTCCAGCAGCCCGGGGGCTCCAGAGGCCAGGGGCTCCAGGGACCAGGGGCTCCCCGTGCCCGGGATGGAGCTGAGGGTCACCAGATCGCTGTGGGGGATTTTTCCTGGAGCAGGGAATGCTCCTGGGTGTGCAGTGGGACAGGGAGCCCCCACGGCAACCTCCTGCCTCCAGTGAACCCGGGGGAACGATCTCAGCGCATGAGGTCACAGAACAAAGTGGGAATTCTCCCCTGCCCCTGGAGCTGTGGCTGCTCGCAGGCCGGAGCTCAGCTCAGAGCAGGGAGCCCTGCTCAGGCTGCAGGGCATTTCAGCAGTGACGGCAATGCCGTGCTTTGCCTCCGTCTGCGGCCCTGCTGCCGCCCTGACGGAGCAGAAACCCCGACTTCTCCCCTTCCCAAGCCACCACCGTAAATTAACGGCATTAAAGCTCCCTTCATGTTGAACATGACAAGAGTGCTGTTGATATAATTCCCTTGGCAGAGGCCCAGCCAGGTAATTACCCTCTGCTCCCTCCATTTGCTCGTGGGCAGCGCCGTGAGCGCTCTCTGTGCTGGAGCTGGGAGCCAGCAGTGCCCTCCCAAGCTGTCACGGAAACTGGGGGGGAAACAGAAAATCCTCCAGCAACATTTTGAGTGTCAGAGAGTCGGGGCATTGCTTTATTTTCTGGCCAGGACATTGTTCTGGCCAGGATGTGCCACAGAAATCATCTCATCCACACACAGCCCGGCTGTGCAGAGACAACCATTCCATGAAAAACATGGATTTACAAGATTTCCCCCCAAACTTTATGCAGTCCAAACCCATGGAAAGGCACCGGCTCAGTCTGCATTGGTTCCGAGCTGAGCAAGCGCCAGGATTCAGTTTCCCATTGGATCCCAATCTCCTCGCCTGCCATGTCCATCAGATTTTCATTCTTCACTTTTGCCCTCAGTCCTTTGCGGAGCAGATGTCTCCCCCTGTGCCAGGGCTGCTGTCTGGGGTAGATGTTTGTAGATGCCCTTGGAGAGCTGGGATCTCTTGTGGATCTCCTGTGCTGCTGCCAGGCTCTTGGGATGCTGAGCTCACCAGGCCTCCCCTGGAGAAACAATGCCCTGGGAAGGAGCTTCAGTTCCCTTGGCCCGGGGCAAAGCTGGGCAAACCTGGCTGAAGTGACAGAAACCATTTTCAAACTGCTCTGTTTTCCAACAAAGCCACCCCAAAGGTTTTCCCTCTTTCCTTTCATGAGACATCTCTGATTCCCAGGGACATCTTTGCTCAGGGATCAGTATTCCAGGGAGGGATGTGCCCGAGCCCTCATCTGGGGTTGTTTACATCCAGCTCTGCCCTGACAAGGGCTCTTTGTGGGGCTGGGGATGGAGGGGGACAGCGGGGAAAATGATGCCTCTATTCCTGGCTAAGCGCCAATTTCAAACCGGGGTTTTGCTCCAAGAAGGTCAGAAATACAAATTTACTCCTCAGCTAAGAAAGGAGAAATCAGGCCTTGCTGTACAAGAGATTGTTACGGAAAAAAACCCCAACCCCTGGGGTTTCATTACAGAAAAATGTGGTGAGTTGTACTTTTAGCTGAAATTCGCATGAACCAGATATCAAACTAAAAATCCAGGGACAAATTCGAGAAATTATTGCTGAAAAGGATTCTTTTTTTTTTTTTTTTTCTTCCCCTCAAGAAGTTGGAAAAGAGTGAGAAAAAACCCCAACAGTTTCAGGTAACAATTTTGTCCTTTGGCTGATCACGAATGCGATTCTGCCCCCGTCCCAGCAAGGTGCCCAATGCCAGCTCAGCACCCCTAACCCCGTGTCATCGCTGAAATGAACTGGAAACACGGCTCAGAAACACGAAACAGAATCTTCTGCTATTGTATTTCCCTTTTATTTGCTCCATTTGCTCCGTGATTTATATGGAGAGCGCAATTTGGAAGATTGCACTGCGCCAGCAGTGAGACCACACATCCTTTATGCCAGCATGAATTATTTTGCAGCTTTCTCCGTGCTGTTAAATCATAAACGGGGGCAATGGGCAGGAGATGAATCTGTGATTAGGCAGGGTTTTCTTTTTTCATGCAGATTTCCAAAGTTTGAAATATTTTTTGGTTGCATCATGGGAAGTGCTTTAGGGAAAAAATGTCTTTTTTTTTTGTTTGTTTTGTTTTGTAGGGAGAGTGAGGAGAGCACTGGGGGTGTCAGCCCAGCCCACAGGGACAATGCCTGCCCTGCCAGAGACAGAGCCAAGGCCTCACTGAGGGCAAAACTGGGAAGTTTTTGGATGGATTTAAGTTTTCCCAAGGCTTGTCAAGCTGGACAAGCTGGCAAACCCACGACCAAAAGCACAACAGGATAACACAAACCCTGATTTATAAAATATTCCTCACTTTAGAGAGGTTTTTGAGCCTCTATGCTTTTGTCTTGGCTCGGATTTCACATTTCCGTCTTCAATGGCTTCCACAACTTCACAGACATCGCACAGAGCTTTGGGAGGAGTGAGAGGAAGAAGAGCCCCAGAACAAAAGGAGTTCACGGGGTTGAAAAACGCAGTTGAGATGCTCAAGTGTCCCGGAGGAAGATGCACGTTCCACACGCATCTTGGAGCTCCTACAAATAAACGCTTTCGCTCCCTCTGCTGAACGTTCTGCTCGTCGGGGGCACAAATAGGAAAGAGCAGCCTGACCCTCAGCCCAGCCCTTTCAGTGCAGGGCTGGAAGGGTTTTTGGAGCGGGATTGTTTTGGAAATGGAGCCGGGTCAGGGGCACGAGATGGAAATGTGCAGTCCTGGCGCGCTCTGGTTCCCTCGCCCGACTTTGAGGAGCGTTTGTTTCTCAAGCAAAGCTGAGCTGCGGCTTGACCCCGGCACAAACGCTGCGTCGAATGGCCCGGCTCCGCGGCCGCGTGTGACTCCCAGCAAAGCCGGGGACCAAGAGCGCTGTGGCTATTGATCACCCCTGTAATCACGAGTCATTTCCTCTGGTACAGCGCTGCGTGTCGGGGTGCCCAGGGGGCTGGTTTAGGCTTCCGGAAAAAAAAAAAAAGGGGAAATACAAAGGGAGTGTGGGCTGTGGAATGGCAAGGGCTTTCATTCAGGAAAAAAAAAACATCTTCGCAGAACTGCGTGGCTTTGAGAAGGAAAATAAATACGTCCCTTCTGATATGGGGCTGGAATAACAAGAAGCAAACCCTTAAACGGCAAAAAAAAGATAAAAGAAAAAAAGGGGGAAAGATCCCAGAGTTCCAGAGGCTTTGTAACATTAAATACACTTGAAAGAACAAATCACAGCTTAGGTTTTAATTACTCACACTATTGTCATGGAGTTTTTGGAGAAGGGCATGAGGGACAGGGGAAGGGATATTTTGTTCTCCTTGCATTTAATTCCATCCTGCTGCTTCCAGCATTGCCCTTTCACGCCACGGTTTGAGCCGAGGCTCAGGAGCTCTGGTTTGCAGCTTCCTCGTGGCCACAGGTTTCCCACAGGGAAGCACCAGACCCATCACGGACTCAAATCCCTCGATATTGAGCGAAGGTGGCTTCGCTTTGCCTGTTCTGGCTGTGTCCTGAGCAAGGACTGCGCCGCAAAAATCCACTGAGCTGGGGTTTGCGAAACCGCGGTGACTTTGGGAGATGGGGTTTTGTTAAAGGAGGAAGGTGAAAGGACAAAGGAAGGTGCTGCACCCCACCGTCCTGCCAGGGCTGCCGCTGGGGCTGGTGAGGGCTGCACGCTCGGAGCTGTGCTCGGATTTGTCTTCAGGAGATTTATCCAGACGAGTTCCAGCCCCTGGGGACGCTCCCGATTGCCAAACGCGGCGTCTGCGCCTGATTGTCCCACCTGACTGGGATCGAAATGTCCTCCAAGAGGATCCTGAGCGATAGCAAGGCCTTTTTCTGGTTGTTTTTTCCCCCTTCCATAACGAGCTCAGCCCTTCTCCACGAGAGGCTGGAGCAGCTGTGCAGATGGCAGACATCTGCCGGAGAAATGCATCATCTGACATCATCTGGCAGCGCTCCTGCGAGCGCACAGCCAGTTGTTTGTTGCCCAACAATTCCTCGGCAGAGATGAGACTTGTGCGGGGAGAGATGAAACCCCACCGAAGGCGTTCCCCTGCTCCCAGCTGGGTGGGTTGAGTGGCGTTGGTGCCGGCCTGGGACCTCCTAAGCCGTGAATGTCGAGAAAAGCATCGGTCGTGGAAATCTGTCGCCTCAGTGTCGACAAGAGCGGCCGCATCGGTTGCTGTGAAATGCTTTCCGTGAGGTGCCTGCCCACGGAGCATCCTCTCGCGCTCGGGAGATCATTTCATGCCCCGCTCATTGGGAGTGGAGCCCAAGAGCAGCAGCGACAAAGTCTGACTCTAAAAATGCAGGGGAGATCCGTGAGACAGAGCTGTGAACACCAGGATCGGGATCAGGAGCGGGGTGGGAGAGGCACTGGGTGATGCCCACGAGTGAGTTTGGGCTCCCAGAGCGGTGATGGCGAGGATTGAAATCCAAACGTGGTGCCCAGAGGCTTCGTGGCTGAATTTTAACATCCAGATGTGCCTGGGAAGCTGCCTCCAAACAACCTGGATGTTATAAACCCCAGGGCCTTCATCCAGCCTTTGGTAATAAAGCAGAGCATGTATCCAGTTCCAGAAAAAAAAGTGATTTTTGCCTCAACAGCAAGAATTTTCCAGGATCTTTTTCTTTCTCACTGCATTTCAGCACCATCTTAAGACCATTATGTAAAAATAGAAACACTCCTTTACTCATATTTTTATCCTCTCCGCAATATTTTTAGAGAAATGTGAGGCTGACATAACGCAGAATCAGAGAGTGAGATTCTGTTACAAGCTTTATTCTTCCGTGCCTTACATCCAGTCACAACCGAAAAAAAAAAAAAAAAAAAAAAAAAAAAAAAAAAAAAATGTTGGGGAAACATCCAGCTCTGCTCTGGGCTGGTTTAAAATAAATTTAAAAATGGAATTCTTCCTCTCTCCGTCGGAATGCCTGTGTACCTGGCTGCCTCTGGGGCAATCAGCACGGTCCCGCTCGGCTGCCTCTCAGCGAGAGGGAAGTTTAAAGCGCAGCTCTGCTCCAGTGGAGTCGTGTTCTGGGGCTTTGGCTGGCGAGGAGCTCCCTGTGGTAAGGAGAAAGAGGAGCATAAAGTTGTAAATCACCCCCTTTTTTTTTTTTGCAATTTTTTGGGAGAACTCCTGGCTTTTGGAGGATGGGGGAGCCCTCACGAAGTTTCTACGTGAGCCCACGGGTCATTGATGCTTTAGAGCCGATTCTGGGGGAGAAATCCGCTGAGTTTGGGTCTGGCAGAGGAGAGAATGCGCTTTCCCATAACTTTCACACGTGCTTGGCCATTCCTGCCAGGCCTATTTGTACTTTTTTACATCAAAGCAGGCGGAGGGGTGGATTTTTGCGATGAAAACGATCACTTTTTTCTTGCTACCAAACACTTCACCAGAGACACCCTCTTGTTTTGGTCTCTTCTGTTCTAATTTTGCACCCACTGGTTTCCCACCCGCATTAATCCGCGAGATGTGCTGGTGAGTGTTGTCATTGATATTATTACGGATAAAAGCAGCAGCTAGAGCAGCTGCTCCTTTAAAATAGCCAGGTATCAGCGGTGCTGCTGTCTATTATTGAGAGGCACAGGGGATGGAGGTGCTTTACAGCCTTTAATATTTTAAATTAAAACAAAACCCAGCGACACCACGGGGAGAGTGGAAGAGAGCAGTCAATGAATCCTGATGTGCCCCCGACGCCCCTCCTGGTTCCTGCGATTCTGCCTGGCTCAGGGTCCTTTTCTCCTCTGGACTGAAGCGTCAGAGTTGACTGGGTAGGCTAAAAACATTAAAACAAGGCATTTACCGCGCACTGGAACGGTTTTCTACGTGGGAGAAGGCGTATTAAATGGAACATTTTAGCTTGGAAGACGGGAGATTTCTTTGGGTGCCACAAGCGCCAGGTGACCTCCAGGAATGGCTCCAGCCTGGAGCCGTGGGGGCTGTGAGTCAGGCTGCTCCAGGAAGGGCCTTTCCCGGGACATCTCCGTGGCTGACAGCTGCCACCTCCGCATTTTCTGGGCACGGAGCCATCGCCTGTTTGTGGGAGGCAGAAGCCCAGGACAAAAGCGGGATCGAGGATGGAGTCAGCCCCAGGTGTGGGCAAAGCCCCCAGAGGTTCTGGGTGCCCAAATTCTGAATTCCTGGGCTGTAATTTTACCTCTCCAGTTCTGGTGACCTCACCGCCATTCTCGTGGTTTATGACCTCACCAGAGAACAGGAATATCTCCGGGAGCCGTGCTGTCCAAACAGGGAAAGGGAGATAACTCTCACTTTCCTTCTATACTAAGACTTTTAAAAATACTCTGTGACAAAGACAGGGCTATTTCAGGGCACTTTTACTGCCTGTCTGGGAAGAACATTGATTCGAGGTCATTTCGCACGGTGGTGCGATCCATCATCGTAAACATCTCCGAGCTCCGAGCAATCCCCCTCCAGCCAGGGCGAGTTCTGAGGTGCATTCCCTGTTTCTGGCCGTTCTCCAGAGCCTTCACATGAGGGACAACTCTGCTTTGTGCCTTATCAATCCGGGCCTAATACCTGTGAGATGCCTGCGCAGTTCAAATTCACTTTCCTTATGTTTGCCCAGCAGAAGTGGAATTCATTTGACGGATTCCACCGCTGCCGCTTTTAAATGTGGCAGGAAACTTCAGATCTCCTGCTCCCTTTTGTGCCGCGTACCCGGTGAAGTCAACAACTGAAACTTGCAGTTGTTGATTGATGGGATTTTCGCCCCCCCTTTTCGTTTTGTAGATTAAACAACAAGAAACGCACGGGCATGGCCCAGAAACCTTCGTTAATGGCCGAAAAAAAAAAAGGGAAATGTGTCAGGTAATGCGCTTGGAGCACCTCATTCCATTTGGATAAGCCTGGGACTCATCTCCATTGGGTTTTCATCATAAAATCCATGGTTTTGTTTTCAAGTTACCGAAATTCAGAGCAGACGTTTGGTGTCTTTGCTCTGTCAAGTGTTTTCAAGAGAAAAGCCCGTATTTCTGGAATTCTGCTGGAGGTGAAACGGCGTCTCCAGACCCCTCCCAGCTCAGGATATTCTGAGATTTCATTTGCTGACAATAATAATTATTTCATTATTATTGCATCGTCATCATTATTAAGACTCTAATAATTATTGGACTACAATAATTAGCACCATATACACTATAATAATTCACATATTTTAGTAAGATACCATTGTATATTATTACTGCTTCGTGTATATTATATACTGATATAATTCTTTATACTGGTATACCATAAACACTACACATACACTGTAAGGATTATACTATAATATACTACAGAGTATATATCATAGATATATTTTATTATATTGTGGCATAGTATATAATATAGTTATTTTATACTATATAATATCATATACAACATTATAAATCTAGTTTATTGTATGACGTATTTTAATATATTTTACATCCTATATACTTTACATATTTAAAGTAATGTATATAATAAATAAATATGTATATAATATATATAGCATATACATAATATACATATTTTGTATATACATATACACAGCACATACATAATACATACTGTTTTATACTTTATAATATTTTATACTTTTACATGTATTTTATACTTTATACTTTATAATTACACTCTGTAATACAGTATGGAATTTATATATTACATGTCGCAACATTAATTATATGCTATAATAATTAATAGGCCGTTAACATGAACATAATTAACATTGCATTATTGATAATATATTGTCATTGATACATGCTACGTACGCTATATATATTAATATAGCATATAATAGATTGTATATACATATTTAATATAGCATATAACAAATATTAGATACACATTTTATATAAAAGCACTGTCATAATTATTAGTTCTCATCATAATTACTATTTATTCGGCAGTTTATTATAGAAATAAATACATTTTGTTTCTCACGGCCCCCCCCAGGCCCCCCCGGGCGCTCAGCGGGCGCGGCACTACTTGCCGGTGCGGCGGAAGGATCTGCGGGCGCGCTCCCGCGCAGGGATCGCAGCGCGCTGCGGCCGCTGTCAATCAGCGCGGCGGCGCCGGGACGCGCCGGGCGCAGCGCAGGAGCGGAGCGGCCACCC
>VZRN01002069.1:39710-49896 GCA_013397935.1 Dasyornis broadbenti
GGCTCTGAGCCCGCAGCCATTCCTGCTGCCCTGGGTCGTGGCAGGGATGCAGCCCTGTGTCCGGAAATGTGATGTGAGGAAATCAAGTTGAGGCTGGAGGCAGCAATGGGACATGGGAAGGGGCTGATCCTTTCTCCATTTGCATCCCAGATCTGGTGACAGGACAGATGCGGGGCGGGGTTGGGAAAACTGGGAGTTGGCTCATGCAGTGCAGCTGTGGTGGAATAATGTGGGAAATATTTGGGAAATCCACTGAGATTGTCAATTCCTTAGAATGGAGAGCCCATTTGATTGGAGTTAAACCAAACACCCATCACTTCACCAGGCCTTTGTTGGCCAGGACAGAATCCATTTGAAGAAACTCCTGGTTGTTCTAATTGTTCCAGGATTATCAATCTCATCACGTCTTGGATAAAACTATTTGTTTTCTTTGTAGCTGAGGTTTTAACACTGTTACAGCCGTTGGGTAAATACCAACCTTTTCTCAGTTTGGTACTAAAATCAAGCAAGTCAGGCTAATTTTCTGAAAATCCACCTGCTCCTCCCTGCTGAGAGCACGTTTGGAGTGCGGGGTCCAATTCTGGGCTCCCCAGTGCCAAGAAAATCCATGGACTTACTGGAGCGAGTCTGGAAGAGGGACTGGAGCATCTTCGGTGTGAGAAGAAGCTGAGACTGGGAAGACTCGAGGGGATGGGATGTGGATAAATTCCTGCTGGGAAGGAAGGAGTGGAGACAGCCAGGCTCTCCCCAGCGATGCCCAGGGACAGAACAAAGTGGAATACAGCAAATCCTGTCTGAAAACACCAAAATCCTCTTTTTTTTTTTTTTTTTTTGGATGAATCCTGGAACAGATTGAGTGGAGAGATTGTGGATTCTCCATGCGTGGAGCCTTCAGAAGCCACCTGGACAGAGCCCTGGTGTCCTGCTGCAGCTGCCTGCCCCTCCTGGAATGGATAATCTCGGGATGTCCCTTTCAACCCCAATTATTCCATGATTTTCCTGCCTCTACCCTTATAAAAATAGTTATAATAGAAGCTTATTTGAATATTTCATTTACCTTTTCTCCTTTGTTTGTGTATATTCGTCATATTTATCACCCTTGAATCTTTAAGATAAACAAGAATGTTAATTATTTGTCACTGGTTTATGGTTAATTATCATTTACCACATTGATTAACTTGAAATATAATTCCGAAGGCATGAATGGGAGTGTGTAAATCTGCATAACGAAACTGGGAATTGTGTGAAATGAAGGGTTAGAGGAAGAAATGCGTCAGTTAAGATACTCAGGCTGCATTTTGGGCTCATTTTGGGCAGAATACGGTCTGAATCAGTGCTTGAAATTCAGTCCTTTCCATAGGAGAGCCCTGGCTGAGCTGTGGAGTTGAGCAGGTGATAAATGATAAAATAAAGTGATAAAGGTTCTAGACAATGGAAATAGAAAATCGCTGCCTCCAAGTTTGAATGGGTTTTTCCAGATGTTTAATATCTCTTGTCCCAAAAGCAACTCTGTAAAAAAATCCTCTAATTGTCAGAGGAGCTGCAATAAATTCACGCAGAATTCAGTTAATTGTCCCTGAAATCAAATTGCAGGACTGTACATTTTCTTGCTTTACGAGAAAAACCCCTAAACACTTATCTCAAAGTGCAGAGAGTTCCAAATTCAGTTCTCTTCACCGCGAAGATCGATGCGCACGAAGCATTCAAAACATTTCAATCCCATTTATTTTTTCCCCGCCCCTTCCTCCGTGGGACCTTCAAGGCTGCGTTCCACAAAGGAGGAGCCGCCGGTGGGGCGGTGTTTGCACAATATCGGCAAATTGGGCCCTAAACGCGTGGCATTATTGCATAATCTGATGTCGAAAATAAACACGGGCGGTAATTGAGGGGAGCTGGGGGGCCGGGAGATGCTCGGTGGTGGCTCTTCGGAGGCGGCGCAGGAGCAGCGTGGCTTTGCATGCTAATGACCCTCTCAAAGGAGCTCTGCCCGGTCCGCATTGTGCGGCCTCTGAGGAGCCCCGGAGCGCGCCCGAAGGGGTCGGGATCGTTGTGCTCCAAAGGGGTTTTTGATTCCGTTCAAGTGGCGGGGCTGGAGGCAGCGGAATCAGGGCAGCGTTCGGGCAAGGCCAGCCCCGCTCTGCTCCTGGTGCTCCGCGGGCTCCGAGCGCTGCGATGCCGGATAATCCCAGCCAAAGCTGCGAACAGCGGTGGCTTGGCGGGCGATTAGGGTTGAACGGGAAATATTGGGGGATTGTTCCGTGGTTTTGCCTTTTGGGAGCCCAGCAGGTCAGGCCCTGGGCCCTGATCCCTTTGGGAAACACGGGGAGAGGTTGGGGAAGTTTCAGGTTGTGTGCGGCTTTGGGAATAACAGCATTTTGTCGTTTCGTGAAGAAAAACCCCCAAACATTTCTTTCCAAGTGCAGTTCTTTGCAGAGAGTTCTAAATGCAGTTCTTTTCACCACGAAGATCGATGTGCGCGAAGCGTTCCAGAATTTCAGTCCCACTTTTTCCCAGCCCCTTCACAGGTGGGACATTCAGGCACAGCATTCCTCTGGGGACGTGGCTTGGTGGAACTTCAGCTTTGGGGCAGGCTGAGGGGAGGTGGTAACGAGCTGTGTCCGTGTGAAAAAAATCCAGAAAAGGTGAGATTTTGGATCCTTTCCTTTGTGCAAGTCTCAAAACCCCCCCCAAGATACGGAAACGTGGGCTTTAGTGCCCAGGAAAAGGTGTTTCAGTAGATTGGAATTCTGAAGACGTGCAGATGAAATACATATATTTATATATTTACACACATGAATAGTAGTACAGGATAAAGGGAGTTGTGTTTTGGCACAATGAGTAGGAGAATCCTGCAAATCGTGGTTGTGAGCAGCACCAGCAGCTCGTGATGGAAGGACAGGTGAAAATTGATCCTGGTTCTGCTGAAGAAAAGCTTTTGTTGCAAGGAAAAACTGCATTTCAGACAAACCAGGATCAGTGTGCTCCCCAAATCCAGAGATGTTATCCCACGTTCGTGTTTAATCAATAATATTGAGCTGCTTGCTCAAGTCCTTGGTATCCCTTTCCTTCTGTTTTTCCTTGGGCATCCTTCCTTACACTCGATTCTTGTTCTGCTGGAAAACGGTCAGAGAGTTCCCTTTGCGTGGGAAATTCAGCAGTGAGGTTGTGGAAAGCAGCAGTTTCCAAACCCGAGGAGCTGGAAACCAGAACAGTCCTGGGTGATGGTTTTGAGGTTGGTTTTAACTTGGGAAGGTCTTGGTAGAAATCAATCACGGGAGTGGAGCTTTTTTGTGTGTTTGTTGTTGCTCTCTGGATATTCAAAGTGGCATTTTCAGGGGTTTTCTGTGATGAACGGGAGGAGTTTTGGGGCAAATTTGGTGATTCTCCTGCTGAATGTTCACTTGGCTGTGTTTCGGTGAGAATTGCTGGGTTTACGAGGGGTGAGTGCAGGCGTGGGGCAGGAATGGGAGGATTTTCACGAGGGGGCAGAGCCTCGCCTGTGTCGCTGCAGTCAGGAGGGAAACCCCAAACCCTCCATGGCAGACAATTCCCATTTTTTTCCCCTCATATCTCCACAAAAAGCCCATTGCAGCTGCAGTATTTGGAGGTTAAATGTTGCCATTTCCATTTAGTGACAGCTGCCTTCATTAATTTTCTATAATTAATATTAATCGTGGGCAAGCTGTGGCACCGTTACGATAAAGCCCTCAGTGCCCCCCTGGCTGTGCTGTGAAAGCCTCGAAGAACCATTTTTAAGCTTTCTTTTAACCCTGTTAATGTGCATAAAAATCCTGTGCAGTTCAGGAGCTGGTGAGCAAAACGCACGCTCGCTGTTGGCCAACTACGATTTTTCAGGGCCTGGATTTTGCCTTTTCCAGCGCGCTACCAGCGAGGGAACGGCATCAGCCCCTTGCGCATGGCGTTTGAGAAAACCACGATCAACAGCTGCCTGGCCGGGGAAGTTTTAAAATGATCCCAAGGCTGCAGAAATGGAGAGAACCCAGAAGTGGCAGCGCTTTTCCGTCGTGTTTGCAGCAGATAATCCCCAGGAGCGTAACGTGCTCTGAGGGCTGGCGGCAGACACGACACGCAGAGCCTCTGCACACCCCCCGAAACCCTTCTGCTCTTTAATCTCCTCGTGATCTCTGGGATGCGCTCAGCCTTTATTCCAGACTGGGATTTGTTGGGAGTGAAGGAGGGAAGCTGGAAACCACGAAGAAAATGAAGTGGGTAAATTTATTTACTGTGGACATAAGGTTGGTTGTTTTTTTTTTTTTTTTTTTTGCTGTGTGGAGCTCAGTGGCTGTAAGAAGAGCTACAGCATCAGAGATATTTAATTTCACATTGATTCACTTCCAGCTTTGCCACTGGAATTTATTTAAGGATGAGCTTTGGCCATTTCGCTCTTTTAATTTTTCGCCATTTCTCTGTAAAATGAATATTTCATGAAATACAAGCGAGCTTGGAGCAGTTTGTGCTTCGTGGACAAAAAGAACGTGGTGCTGCAGCGTGTGTTTGTGGTGTTAATTTCCCACTTCAGGCCAGCCAGCCTGTCCTGTGAAATATTCCTGTTTCAGAGAATAAAAGTTGTTTTCGTCTAGAAATGGGTGTTTCTGCTTTTACTCCCGGGGGGGGGGAAGTGTGTATTTTGTGGTCATGCTGGTGTGCAGGTTGTTTTTGCACGGTGTCAGTGATCAGGAGGCAAATCCTGCTTTTAGCCACATCAGGGACATCCCAGGGAATATCCAGGGAGGAATTTGTCTCCCCTGCCCGCAGGCACTGAGGGATCACCTGTCCCTCTGAGAATTCCAAGTGGCCACGCAAGTGAAAATCGATTTAAACCTGCAGAACGGCCATTTGTTTTTAAATAAATGAGCTGTGCTGGTCTTCCTCACACCTGGTGAAAAAAGTCAGGATTTAATTGAACGGGAAAGGGATTTTTTTTTTTCCCACCCAGGCCCTGCCTTGCAGCTCCCACTGCAATGAATGTGACCTGCAGCTCATTAATGGCTTGCCGTGGGTGGGTAGGGAAAAACACGGAAAATTCGTGGAAACAGTGCTCTTTTCCTGGCTGGATGCTCTCAGCTCTGCCAGAGGGGAGCACTGGCAGGATTTAAACCAATCTGCCAACATTTGGTGGTATTTCACACTTTGGTTCTGTTGTTAGAACAAAAATCTTCTTCGCTCGCAACCAGCAAATCTCCACGTCGTCAGCAAAGCACTGAACAAACACAGTCCCGAGATATTTTTTCTCTTCCAGGAGAAAACTTGCACTTCAAACCCTTTAAATTGGGCTCTTTTGAAAAATACACTCCTTTTTTGGAGTGGCTTTTCCCATTATTTTCCTAAGAAGTCTTTGAATATTCAAGGAAAAAAGGTGCACTCGGAGCAAAAGCTGTTGGAGCAGTCCCTGGAGTGTGTTTGCCTTGGGTTTTCTGAGCAAACAAACCTCAGATATTTCTGCTTTTATCAATGGCAGTCGTTGGTGTTTGCCTGTAAAACAATAGTAAAAATAAATGTTTTATGCACAAGCTTGCGGGGTTTGCATCATTTTAATGCGGAAATAATAACTCGTGGGAGATGGGTTGTCCTTCAGGACAATCTCTGTTACCAGATCTAAAACCAATAAATGAAAGGTTTTTTTTTTTTTTCTTTTTAAAAAACTTAAAAGTTTTTTTTAAACTTAAATTTTTAAACGCGCTTACGTTTGTGATAACCGGTCTCTGGTTTAGTTACTTGTTACCAAAGAAAAGGCTGAATGTGCCAGGTACCTGCAGATCAAAGTCTTCAGTTTTGAAATCCCCGTTATTTTGGTTAAAGGAGAGTCTCTGCGTGTGAGCAATTCTTGAATCCGGATTTAACCAAAGGCACAAACCCATTGAGGACCATTTGCGTTGTGTTTCGCCCGGAATTTCAGGTCTGGGGAGTGATCAGTGCCCTATTCCAAAGCTCCTGTGGATTCCCAGGAGCTGTTTCTCATCAACCTAAATCGGTGCATCCAAAGCAGCCTGGAGATAAAAATAGCAAATCCCACCCTCGCTGGTTCTGTGCGTCCAGGCCCTGCATTATTGATGTGTTTCTGCCCTGTCCTTCATGCCCAAAAGCAGCTGGGATTCATTATTTAGTGGCACATGCAGAAGCACCTCCAACGCATTGAAAAAAAAAAAAACCCCAAAGATAAAGGTATTTTCTTATCAGGTGCATGGTTCTCTTATCTCCTTTTCCTTGAGGATTGCAGCGAGTAGTGGGAGCGGAGGAATCCGGTGCGAGCGGTGAGCGAAAGCAACGCTGCTGATTCCCCGGGAATTTAGCACTTTAAATGGATTAGAACTAAAAATATCCCTGCCTGGCATTGCGTCAGATCCAGGAGCCTTTTAGAGTCTCTGCCTTGCCGTGTTTGAGGGCAACTCCACGAGATTTCCACGCTGGAGCTGAGTGGGAGCATTGGAGAGGGGAATCAGGGCTCTTTACTGGCTGTGACTGTGAAATGAGTGGTGGTGCTGAAGTGGGAGCCCACAGAGGCAGAATTTGGGGAGGAAAACGCGATTTTTAATTCTCTCCTTGGGTGGGTGGGAGCCTCAGCAGGAATCAACCTCCCGTTGTAAATTTGGGGCGGGATCTTTCAGCATCTGCACCAGATCTTGTCGGTCAGTTCTGTTACCAGTGAATTCACTCAGAGCTCGCTTTTTGGATTTTTTGCGAACACTGCAGGGCTTGACACGCGCTCCTTACAATCCCAGAAACCCAGAAACGGGATTAAAAAAATGGAAAGGGAAATAATCACATCTTGTGCTCATCTGAAAGCCTGGAATGTCCCCCACAGGAGAGGAGACTTTGATTTGACTTGTGGCTGGCGTGTGCTCCTCGTTTGTTTGGGCAAATTTTACTTTCGTCTGGCACTTAAATGATCTCGGTGCCCTTGTGGAGGGGCTGAAACAGAGAAACACAGAATCACCCAGGGCTAATTGGGGTGTTTTTAATGAGGGGTGGTGGTACCGCGGTGTTAAACATCCTCATGCATTATTAGTTCCTAAACCGCTGGAAAAAAGAGCAATAAATCAGGGGTTTTTCCATTTACACTGAAAATGTCTGGTAATTTTTGGCTCATGCTTATTATGCACGTTCAGTGGCTGTAGAGGTGAGTTCCTGCTGGGGCCTGAGGTGTGTTTGGGCTGCAGGGATCTGGAAGGTGAGGGAGACTGAAGGGTGGTGTTCAGCTGATTTATCTGACGGATCAGCTGCCTGCACTGCTGGGAAGGTTTCTGTGACAGGCTGTAAATTCCAGACAGGTAAGATTTGGGAGCTGTGGTCCAGGTTAACATTTTGGACTCCACTAGATGGCACTGATTTATTGTGCTGTTGACAAAAAAACCATCAAATGCAGTGGGAGATTTTTGTTTTTTGAGCAGGAACCACAGAGGAGGTGATGAGGATGCTCAGTACTTGTCTCTTTGTCTGCTGGGCGCGTGAATAATTTCCTTCACGACCTCCTGCTTTTGGAGCGGAGTTTTGCATGGGGTGGGCAAATCAGGAGCTTATCTTTCAAATATTTAAACTGGGAAGGCACCTCTGAAAGAAATACCTGATTTTTCTTGGTGTGAACATCTTCTGTCATTGAAGAAAGCAGCTGGCCCGGTGTCGGCGCAGGCAGCAGAGTTTCCCATGATTGTGTCTCAAACCATCCCAGAATTCGGGATAAAGATCGGGTCTTATCTTTCTGATAAGAAAAGAGCGTTCCTGGTGGATTACGATCGTGCAAGTGCTCGTTTTGATGAACACCAAGGTGATCTCGGTGTGGAGGACGCTGGGTGTGTTTTATTCCAGCTCCAAGGGCACAAACGGCCAGGAGAGTTCTTTCTGTCGATTTGGAACCCAAATTCTCCCAAGCACCTGGTCAGGTTGGAAGAGCAGTGAGTTTTCCCAGAGAGAAGCTGCTTGAGGAGAGCACCCATAATTGCACATCTTTCCCCTTTTCTCTGCATCCCCTGTGCCACCAAACGCTGCCCTTGAAGCAGAGCACCCATAATTCCACATCTTTCCCCTTCTTCCTGCATCCCCTGTGCCACCAAAGGCCGCCCTTGAAGGCCTCCCAGACCTCACCTGGAGCAGGAGATGCTCTGCTCGGCGCTGAGGATGCTCCTGGAGGATAAACTCTTTGTTCTGCCTTGTTTTGCTCCTCTAATCCTCCTTGCCTTCAGCGCAGGGGGAGCTGAGCATTGCTGCAGTTTGGCCTCGCTTGACTTCAGAGCTCGTGGGTGTTTTAATCTGGCGCCTCACGAGAGAAACGGTTCTTACAGAGAGCGCAGCTCTCCCGCCCTCCCTCCCTCCCGAAAGCAAAGCCTGGCTGCTTCCTTTGCCTTCCTTCCAAGGGATTTGGAAGGAAACGGCTTTCCAAGGGAATCAGCCTCCCTTGTGCCGCTGGAAATCGCTGTTCTCTGCCTGGCCTGTGGCTGGAGGGTGAAACCTTTCAGGAGCCTCAGATAAATACGAAACACAGCAGTGGCTCCCCAGAATTCGGCATTCTGTGGGTGTTGGTTCTCCCCTCGGGCTGCTCATCCTTCAGCTGTACTTTTCGGGGCTGTGCGTGGGATTTCTGCCGCTCTGTGCACTTGCCCGGGGAATCGGTGCTCCCCCTCTCCAAAAGCTGCACGGAGCCGTTTGCCCAGGCACTGCAGCGATGCAGGGAGGGACCTGCAGTCCAGTTTCGTGCGGCTGGAGATCGGCCTGCGGGCACCAGGGGCGTGAGAGCCACAGAGCTGTGATCTCTGGGCTGATATCCTCCGTCTGCTCGAGGGTTTCTTGTTTTCCCCTTCTCCCCTCTCAAGCTGGAGGTTCAGCTGTGGGTTTGGTCTCCAGTGCACATCACTGATGTTTCACCAGATCTCCTTTTATTTTTCCTCTTGACGCCGTCAATTTTGACATAAATTTGTGAATTTAACTCTTGGTGAGGATGTATTTGGTGATGTGTCCTGGCTTTGAATTCATTCCTGATGCCATTGTTCCCTAACTCCATTATTTCTATACATTCCATTTCATTCCAGGATTTAGACATTATTAATTCCTAATTCCACTATTTCCTAAAAACTTCCTCCCACTGCCACTTTTTTTCCTTCTTTCTGGAATGTTTGTCTCTTGTTTGCTGTGCCCCGAAGCTTCGCTGTTACCACCCCAGATACCCCTGCATAAATGGGCTGTCAATAAATTTATCATGCCCAGCGTGGCTCCAAGGGCTCGGGAACAGCCTGGCTGTGCCCAGGGGTGGATGGCACCGGGTCCCTGCTGTCCCCTGGACATTTCCCAAATCTGATTGGAAATGGGCCTAAAAAGGGGGGATTTCGTGGAGCGTGTCCGGGGCTGTTGGACTCGCGCTGGTGGGAGAATCAGTGAGGGCTGGGCAGGGACACGCAGGGGGGTGAGGCTGGGTGGGGACTCCAGGGACTCTTTTCTGTTCTGTTTTCCAGCACAGAAGGTGGAACAGTAATTTATTATCTGACATTCTTTGCAAACAGATGGAAAACACTCTGCTCGTGAATTTGCAAGGGAAAGAATTCTAGGAGCAGGCTTTGCATATGTCCTTCCCCCCGCGGATTTTTTTTTGCGTGCTTAGGAAAACAACAATGAAGTCATTCCTTGTTGTTGGAAGAAAACTTCTGTGGTGCTCCCACTCCTGCTGCTGAGATGGATAAAAAGTCCCCAAAGCACCCACCCTGAGCAGGGTAAATGGATTGAAGAAATGGGAATCGAATAATGGCTGAGAAGTACAAAGAGCTTAATTCTCATCCCACAATTTCCATTTTTAATGCAGGGGAAAAAAAAAAAAAGTCTCTACTGGATATAATGATCCGGTGAGGAAAGAGGAGATATTAAGGCTGAAAGCATCGAATTTAAAAACCGAGCAGGTGAAGAAATGGCCCTGGAATCAGTGAGGGAAGAACGTGCCCTTTGCAGCAGTGATGTGTGGGTGTTGTAGTCTGGGTTTGTTTGCACCTTTTTCCAAGTGGCCAATGAATGACCTCCATTCTTCGTTTTGGGGCTTTTTTTTCAAACCAGGGAGTTCCCACCTTGCAGTCTGGGTTTGTTTGTACCTTTTTCCAAGTGGCCAATGAATGACCTCCGTTCCTCGTTTTGGGATTTTTTTTTTTTTTTTTTTTTTTTCCTTTTTGGGTGTTTCAACCAGGGGGGTTTC
>VZRN01002069.1:49918-60647 GCA_013397935.1 Dasyornis broadbenti
TTTTTTGCCTTTAGTGAGTTTCAAACCAGGGAGTTCTCACCCTGCGAGCGATAAAGGCGAGGCTCTGGGTCTGTCGTGGCTGCAGTGCAGATGAGAGCCCTTGGGAATGAGGATTTGGTTTCTTTAGGCAATGAGGGGCTCTCTGGGGCTGTCCCAGACCCTGCAGAGCTCCCTGA
Source organism: Dasyornis broadbenti (assembly GCA_013397935.1). Classification (NCBI taxonomy): domain Eukaryota; kingdom Metazoa; phylum Chordata; class Aves; order Passeriformes; family Dasyornithidae; genus Dasyornis; species Dasyornis broadbenti. Next base: position 50,095 of record VZRN01002069.1, read on the forward strand.
GCGCGCGGATTCTACAGAGACAGCAGGAAGCGCTCGAGGCTGGAGTCGGAGCAGGAAAAAGCCTGGAGCAGGCAGTGGAAGGTCGGGATCAGCCGGGTGGGCGCTTGACCTAAATCCCCGGAATTCCCGGGGAACACCTGCCCGGGGACCTTTGCTCGGAGCCGCCGTGGCAGGTGATGGCAGCGCTTTGTTCGATGTCCAGGATGACATGAAACGTCCCTCGGAGCACCTTGAGGGTGGATCCCTGCCCCCGAGGTCATGGAGGAGATGGCACCAAGGATCTCCTGGTTCCTGGCAGTGTGGAATTCCATCAGAAATGGGCTTGACTTGGAAATTCGTATTGCAACTCCAGTGAATGTTTATTCGGTTTTTCCTTCTAATGAAACAAACAAAGCACGGCATCAACGTTGACTGTAGAAAACCAGGAGAATCCCATCCATGCATTAACAGCGCGTTCCCATTTCTGTATCAACCATTTGTATCTGTCAGTCTCATTTACAGCATATTTTCACCATCTGAGCGTTAATTCCAATCTCTGTAGCTCTGCCTTTCTGTTTCCCATGAAAACAGCCCCCGTTATCTTCCCATTTCATCCCCGTGTTTCTTCCTCTGTTGCCTGGAAGCAGCAGCAGAGGGGAAATGCCAGAGCAATCACTTATTCCCCGCGAAAACGAGCAGGTCCTGCCTGCGCCCTGCCCGATTCCTGACAGGCTCCTGCTGCAGAATCCCAAAATCCCCTCAGAAATCGCGGTGCCGTTCCCGATTCATCAAAGCCAGGCGTGAGCTCCCGTGTTCCTTGTTCTGGTGCCTGTTGGGAGCAGCTGCACCGTGGACTTTGATGTCTTGGGAGGACACTGGGGTGGCTGTTCCCGCTCCAAACTGCTTCTCCTCGCCGCTTGCTTTGTTCCAGGGCGATGGCCGTGGGGAAGACGTGAGGGGGAGCACGAGATGGAAATCTCGGGCAGGAAATCGCTCACAAATGCCATCACTGGGACGTCAGGATTTTTAGCAGAGATGCACTTGGAAAGCAGCAGAATTTTTAATGCTGGCGAATAAATGAGGATGAAGGGGGAAATTGTCCTCGTTGAAGAGGGGAAAATCCAGCTTAATTCAGAGCAAAGTGTAATTAAGGGGGGGGAAAAAATCTTCTGGTGTAGATGGAGAGAGCTGAGAGATTGCAGGGAAAGTTCTTGTGCTTAAATAAAATTCATCTGTTTCTGTCTGGGCTTTTTGGAGAACATGCCCTTGTTTTCCTGGGGTGTTTTATGAAGTGGACACCCAGGAAGTTTGGGTAATTCCCTCCTGATTCGTGCACTGAAGGAGGCCCCTCTGTCCAGGAAATTTGAATTTTTGCCAGGTGAGGTGCTCTAAAAACAGCAAGAAAAGCAGAGATCGTGGATCCATGCAGGAGGAAGGAATTGGGAGGGACGGGATGGGATAATGGGGTGGCAGAAGCACCAGCGCAGGGCTTTGGGTTAAGGCTTGGAGTTGGTGTTAAAATAACCCTAAAAGGTTTTTCCTTCTCTTCTCTCACTAACAGCTCTCCTTATTTACCCAATACACCCCAAACTGTGCCTAACTGAAGCTTAGGGATAAATTCTTATTTCTATTTTCACCGTGATTCTGTGTCAGGATCCCACTGAGTCACCTTCTCCGAGGGTTTTTGTTGCTGTTCCCTAAAATGACAGAAGTGACTGAATTCCTGCTTCCAGGCATGTAGGAGATCCCACATTTCTGGTGCCATCTGTTACCAAACTTTGCGGGTTTTGTTTTTCCCAGTTTGCAGCAATTTGAGGCAGAGAAGGGGAAAATAGAGCAGGTGATTAAAAGGAGAATTCAAGTGGGATTGCAGTGCTGGAAAACATCGGGGTAATGACCGGGAAAAGAAGAGTTTCTGCTGTGGGGCTTTAGCAAATTCAACAGCCTCTCCCAGAAGATGATTTTACTCAAATATTCTGCCAAAACCTGCAGGTCACTCTCTGTAGTCACTCTGTCGTGAGCCACTTGATGCACTTATTTCTTTCTTTTCGATCGCACCTTGCAGTAATTGCAGCTCGTTATCTGCGTTGTGATGAGGTGAGGGCTGAGGGTGTCCCAGGAGGTGCCGGCGATAACAAAAATCACCTTGCATGTGAGCTCTGAGGCCCAGCCAGGCCTCCAGAGTGCATTTTTTAATGAGCTCACCCAGTAGAAAGATCCATTGTTCCCTGCACAAACAATTGCTGGCTTGTGCCGTTTGGAGTTCTCTGCTCGGGCCGAATTCTTGGCTTCTGTGGGAATTGTCCTTTGGGCTTGGCTTTTTCTTCGCTACACACAAAAAAGGAGAAAAAACCCCCATCCACATCCATATTTAATGATTTGTGTATTAGTGACAGAAAGCTCCCACTTTATTATGTGATGTTTAAAGCAGATTTTTGAACAAGGACGAGCAAACAACTCTTGGTGGTTTTCCCACAGGAGAAGAAAATGTTGCCTCAAACTGCAATCCGCCGTCATTCATGAGTCAGGGCTGATTTTAGGCAGGAGTTGATTGGCCACGAATTACGTAGATGCTACTCCAGAGTTGAAATTATCTTGGGTTACTGTGGGTATTTATATCAGTGCAGCTGCAGGGTTGAAGGCAGAACTGTGCCTACAGCTCTGCCTTCTGCAAAGGAAGATTTATAACAGAACATTTCCATCTTTCCCTTCATCTATTCAATTAGCAGGCTTTGATTCTTATCTTTTTCTGTCACACGGACACATTCCACCTGCACTTTGGATTCCCTGACCGTACTGGCTCAGGCACAAATCATTTCCCCCCTCATTGCATGAAGCGTGTGTGAAAATGCCGGGCACATCTGGCCCCAGATGTGAGGGTCAGCTTTGGTTCAAGGGCGTGGGTTTGGCTGTTCCTGCATTGGCATCTGGGATGATTTGAGGCATCTCCCAGTGGGATTGCGCCGAAAGCTGAAACAGGAGCAGGTGGAGCTCAGCTGGGCCGCTGGGGCTCCTCAGCCTCTGCTTTCAGACACCCCAAACCCTTTTATCCTGTTACACCCTCGGCTGGTTTTATTTATGAACATTATTGTTTCCCTAGAAGGCACAACACATTTACTATGAGCTGTCAATGACCTCCTTCATGCATTTTTGAAACCTTTGGGGAGGAGCAGCCTGGAAGTTGTTCCTGTTCCCCTTCTCACCTCATGGCTGTGTCAGTGAGTGTCCAGATCCAGGGGAAATCGTGAACGAGACAATCAGAGCTCAGCTTTGGCTGCTCTGCTCCACGGAAGGTGCTGAGCATCCAATCCATCCAAATCCAGCAGCTAATCCAGTTGTTTAAAGGAAATTTTACTGCTGCACGGTGCTAGAAATGCTTGTTAGAGCTTCTCTGCCTCTTGTGTGGTGCCTGAGTGTTTTGGTTTAACTTGAGTCGCCTTCAGGATGGTTTTCTTCGCTGGGACGTCGCTTGGAGTGGCCTGGGTAAAGGAATGAAATCGATCCAACAGTGACAGCTCTGAGGAAAACAGGCCTGGCTGCTGCTGGAGCTCCACGAACTGAGCGTTATTGAAGCGCAGAAGGTGATGTGCGAACCATTAGTCAAAGGAAAATGATGAACAGTGAGGAATTGTTTCATTAAAAAACCACTTGGGAGCCTCACTGGGTGGCCTCAGCGTGGAAGACAAAAAGTCTGGAAGTTGGGAGCGATCATTTCCTGCAGGGGTTGTGTCTGTACCTGACTGATGGATCATGAGAGCGATCCTTCATTGAGCCGTGAAGGGATCAGAGTCCCCAAATATCTACCTTGAACTTGAAGTTTGAATTTGTTTTCCTTCTTCCTGGGTTACCAATCACATTGCCTCTTCCTTTTTTTTTTTTTTNCATTTTTAAATAATAGAATGTCTATGAAATGCTTTGGTGTGCAAAGAAACCTTGGAATCATAGCAGATCCAGCCCTAACAGAGATTTCCTGAGCATCCTCTGGAAAGAACAGTTCCCCAAGGTGGGAATTGCTGTGCCGGCCCAGCCTGCGCTGCTCCAGGGGGCACAGAGCAGTCCCTGGGGCTGGTGCCTCTCCCCAGATCTGGCATCCAGGGGCTCTGTCCCGCACCCAGAGCTGCTGCTGCCGCCGGCTGCTTCCTTGGCTGACAAATGGGACATTCCAGGAGCGGCAGTTCCTACCCGCGCTGCCTTTTCTGCTCTTAAATCAAAATTCCCGCTGGGAGCATCTTGTAGGGCACATCCTGGCTTTACCGTTGTGAAAGGGAAATTCTGGGCTGCACCTCTGGTGCGTCCTGCAGAACCTGGTGCTGGAGCAATGTCCTTCCAGGCACCAAAAGTGCCTTTCTCTGTCCTTGGCTCCCCTGCTGCACGCAGCCATTAACACCGTGCAGAGCCCTGTTAACCCTCTGGATGACATTTTCTCTCCGCTGTGCGTTATTCTCTGTTGCTCAGAGAAGCCGTTCCCACCTTTGAGTTCTGGGGAGCTCCGTGGGGATCTGATTGCCCCATAAACCGGCCAAAGCTGGCCAAAGTGTTTCTTTGCCAGGATTTGCATTTCTGTGGCTCCTCTGGAAGCCGTTTCACCGGGGTACCCAAACTCCGCCAGCAAATTCCCGCCCGGCTCGCAATCCCCAAGCTTCACTAAAAGCGTGATTTTCCCAAACCCGCCCGGATGATGCAGAAGGAACGTGAAAGCACCGCTCAGCACAGATGCCCTTTCGCAGCTCCGCTGTTCCTTGTGCGAGGACAACCAACCCATGCAGCCACAGCGGGGAGAAGCGGAAATCAAGGGATGCCAGCCCTGCTGTATGGGAGCCTTTCACTGCCTGCCCACAGAGCACTTCCAGAAAAACCCAGCGCCAAGGCTTCCCTTGGCAGCAGCTGCTTGATTTTTATTTTTTTCTAAAGTTCATTTGAATTATCATCTCCTGCAGACAACTCCTGACTCCATGGCCTGGGTTTAAGACTCCTCCAACCCAGGCACACCAGGCTGCTCCCGGTCGATGGGAGCAGCTTCAATCCCTGTGAACCCTTGATAGTGGGGAGGGTTTTGGCAGTGCTGGGATTTTATTGAATTCTTTTTTCGAGGATTTTGGCAGTGCTGGGATTTTATCGATTTCTTTCCCCCACCCCAACGCCGAGATGTTGCTGGAATTTTCCATGAGTGGGAATGCTTGTCCTGATGTATCTTTTTTTGAAGCGGCGTGGTTGAGGGGGTTGGGAACACACCCTGAAAGAACTGACAGGAGTTGGGATGTCTGAATGGAGTGGGGAGTCCCTGGGAATGGGGATATTCCTTCCAGCATCCCTGGGATTTGGGGAAGGAGCACTGCAGCGTTTTGGGTTCGCAGTCGGCTTCCATGATTCCAGTAATTGGAGAAACAGCTGATTCGAGCCCTTTTTCTCCAATAAAACCCCGTTTCTGAGCCATCAGACGAGCTGGTGTCGCTGGGAACGCTGTTTTCCCTGATTTGTGTGCAGCCTTTGAGGGAGCGAGCTGCGACAGCAGATCCCGGAGGGAATTCCTCGCTCCCAAGGTGAGGGGAGGCTGCGGAGCTTCCTTGGATGTCTGAGGTCTGCCAGGGACAAACGTGCAAATTGCGGTTTTCAAACGATGGCTGAGCAAACAAAACCAGCATTGAGCTCCGGGAGAAGGCAGGATTCTGTGCGGGGAACAGAATGTGCCTGTTCTCAGGGCAATAATTCGAGTGTTTGGGTTTCTGATTGATTTTTAATTGCTGGAAATGGTGCCCTGTGTGTCTGTGTGGAGGACTCGCAGGGCTTGTGCTGTGTTTAAAACATCTTTCCTACCACGCCACTTGAATTTCCAGTCGGTTTCTTTGCTCTCACCCCGTTCAGCATCACGCCAAAGGTGTTTTCTTTCTTCTAGAACGAGATTTGCTCCTGAATTCGGCGTGCCCCAGGCGGAGGGAGTGAAGGGAGTGCTCCCACTGAGGTGCCGTCGCTGGGAGCTGTCGTTCTGTGCCACTCTCGGCTTTTGGGAAGCGCAGCTCGGGGTTATTTCTGGAGGAGCTGGAATTCTCAAGTCAGGAGTTCATCACGGCCGCTGAACAAAACGGGGTTGTGGATTCTTTGCTCATCTGCTTGGGAAGGAGCTCTCGGAGCTCGTGGGCTGTAATTAGTGGCTGTGACTCTAATGAAGGTGGCCGTGGCAGACAAAGAAAAGCCCCATCTCCCCGTTGTTCATCTGCGGTGGAGGCGCCCCGGGCTCGGTGCAGGATTTGGCTGCACTTTGTGCCTTGCGATGGCCCAGGATGAACAAGAGACCAATTCATGGGCAGAATTCCCCTACACGGCCAATACAGAAAAATCAATCAATTGTAGCTCATCTTGAACACGTTTCAGTTTGAGTTTCCCTTGTTTTCCTCCTTCCTGGGTTAGAAATCACATCGCCTCCTCCTTTTTTTTGGCTGCTCCCAAGAGCTGCATGGCATTTAAAAATAACAGGATGTGTATGAAATGCTGTGGTGCTGCAAAAAAACCTCGGAATTGTGTTTTGGGAGTCAGTGGCTGGGTTGGATGCCTTGACTGTGCCCTTTCTCTGTGAGAAATCTGCTTGCTGTAATAATTCTCGAATGGGACTCCTTGGGAGGCAAACCCAGCTATGTGGTGTTATTTACCTTGGAAGGCACAGAATAATAAAAAAATGCCCTAAAAGCAGCCCAAAGTTGCTTTAGGTTTTACCAGCTCCACGCCCAGATAGAAAATGTTTGCATGAGCTTCCACATGGGCTTGTGGAAGGTGCATTGATTTTTAATCAATGATCAGAGCATCCAATTCCATCACCAATGCCCCTCCAGGATCACTTCTGCACAGCATTTTCCCTTCCCTCTCCATTTTTATTACAACCCATATTTTTTTTCTTGCTGTTTCATTCTTTATCATCTGTTCCCTTTTCAAAATAATTAAGGAATGAAACATATGATTTATGGCAATTATCTTGCACATCAGAGTGGGGGGGAATACCCAGTTTGTCTGGTGTCTCTGCTGTTTCAGTTTGCAGGGTTGATAAGCAGCCCCAATTTCCTGACACATTCATTTTTCAAGTTGTTTCGAGAGAATCTGATGTGACACAGTGAACAAAAGACTAATCTGATTTATCTTTTCTTTTTTTTTCTCCCCTCTCATCTCTCATCCCTGTAATATTTCTGCTTGGCTTGCTGCATATGTGAATGGGGTTTGTGGTGGCATTTCAATTTCTGGGTGGATATTGAGGCAGGGAACAACGTGTCTGCCCCTTCCTTGTGAAGACATTTTAAAAGAATATAAAAGTGTCTCTGACTATGGAGCAAACCCCTCATTTCCTCCAGGGAAACACTCTTGGTGTTTGTAGCCGAGTGTTTTTCTAGAACGCGTGGGTATTTTCAATAATCAGCGTCCGAACTTTGTGATATTTTTATTACTGATGGATCTGCATGAGGTGATTAAAGAAAGTCAGGCAGAGGCTGAGCTTGACGCGTATAATTCTCATTACACCCAGGAAAAATGGCCAATCCAGAGGCTGTGAGCGCTGGATTCATTCAGTGCAAGCCGGGAAAACGAGCTCTTCTGCTGTTGGCGGGGATCACTCGTGGCTGCCCATTGACCAGTTCATTGATTAGGTTCTAATTAGTGAATTTGGCTGTGCAGAGGTGCGTCCTGCTCCGTGCTGTGCCCGCACAGATGATCCAGGAGCTGCCTGGGCACAGCCCGTGTTTGATGACCCGGCCCGAGCGGGGGCTGCAGCCCTGGCGATCTGTGTTACACCAGCGCCGTCTTCTCACCCCCGGGCCTGCTCCAGCCGCGCCTTCAGGGCCCCTCAGCAGCCCAAAGCAAAGCCCAGCTGCCTTGAAAAGCACTTCCGTGGGGTTTTTATTCCTTTCCAAGGGCTGGGGGATGAAATGTGCGTGGAAGGAAGCTCTGCAGACAGCAAATGCTGTTTATGTGCTGCTTTTTTACTCTGAGCCTGGATCCAGGCATAGGAAGGAGCTGAGCCCTGAAAAGAAAGACTGAGGGTTTTTTTTTTTCCCCCTAATCTTGTTTTACCTTGTGGCAAAATCTATTCTTGCATCTGTTGGGTTTTAATAGTGCTGGCCCACAGGCCTTAAAATAGGGTTTGCTAAATGCCTGGTGACTGTGATGCAGGGAAATCTGATTTCCATTGATGAGCTGTCAGAAACGCAGCGAGGTTTTGTTTCTGTGGCTTCATCTCCGTAATCGAGGGGATGGGGACGTGCCTGCGAGCTGAGGGAAAGGATTCCTCGTGGCACTGGGGTCCGGCTCCTGTTTTTGTTCATAATTGCAGTGATCTGGATGGCAGTCATCTCCAGTTCCCCGGCAGGACTGGTGCCCTATTGAACCTGTCACCAGCCTAAAGGAAATATTGAAACAACAAGTCAGGCCAGAGCGTCACAGGATGGCCAGCGTTCTGCTCGAGGTAGAGCAGAGTGGCAGTGGCAGAGCTCAGAACTTCCAGAACTCCATCATTGCAGTAATTCAGGCTGGGAACATCACCCCGTTCCGTGCTGCTTTCCCCTAAACCCAACCTCCCCGCTGCTCTCAGATATCGGTGATTAGATAAGGTTATTTCCTGACTCCTCTTGCCTCGCAGAATTTGCCACTTATGAAATGATTCCATTTAGCAGATTAGTTTCTGTAAGTGCATATTGCTTTTCATTAAAATTTCATGGGGCTTTTATTTAACATGCACTGGAGCCTTGTTTATGTGGGACCTGTTGAAGGCAAAGTGGATTAGGCCGTTTAAGCCATGTATAATCCATTCCCTATGGATTTCTGTTCGCCGCTGTCTGCCTGCTCCTCGCTCCCGCTCCCTGCTCCTGTCCAGCCATCCCTCCTCTCGCCCTGCCAGGAGCAGGAGCTCTGCATTTGCTGCGAAATAAATTAGCGGCGCTGGAATTGCGTGATAACAAACTTGTTCCAGGCCTCTCCTCAGCCGAGCTCCAAATCTGCTCCTCACTGAAAGCCCGGTTTTGGCTCTGGAATGGCGCCAGTTCTTGTTTGCAGGAGCTGCCCGCTATTTACATGGAGATTTCTCCCTTGTTTTCATGGATTGAGGGCAGGTGTTGATGAGTTTGGAGGCTCAGATTTGGTTCACGCTTTGTCCACTGTGTTCAGCTACGGCAGAAGGGCAGCGCCTGGCTTTAGTCTTTGCCTTTTCCAGGAGTTTCTTGTGTTTATTCCCACAAATTACACAGGCTCTATTTTCTCCCTATTTTCCCCCTTCCCCCCCTTTTTTTTCCTCCCCCTTTTCCCCCCTTTTTCCTCCCATTTTCCCCCTCTGGCTGTGAATTTGGGAAGGATTTGATCCATTTTGGGTTCCACACATTGGCACGATGGGAAGCAGCCCTGAGTCCATGGAATCCAAGCTCAGCAACTCCGTTCCCAGATGATTTAATGCCCGGTGCTGATCACCGTCCCATTTATCCCACACCCCAGTGCAGGATGCTCCCGGGAGCCTGGAGTTAATGTGGGATTCATCTGGGGAAAAATGCTGCATCCATCCCCGAGCTCTTTAATTATAGACTCAGCCCGTTGTGGCAGGGAACAGGGGAGCTCATTTCTGCTGAGAAATGTTCCCATTCCCACACATTTTTGGGGAAAAATTACAGAATTTCAGATGCAAATCCACCTTGGAATCGTGCAGGGGAGACAGCACATTGCTGGTTTAGTCAGAATTACTGGCACTGAAGCACTTGCAGCATCCTCCTTCTGCAGGAGATTGTTTCCCCCCCTCAATTTCATCCATGAATTGGCTGTAAATGTCCAGCTTTTTATTTTAAAGCTCTCTCCACTCATTCCTGATGTGTCATTTGGCCGTGGGGTTTGAAATCATTTCCCTCCGTTCCCTCCTAAAGCCCGCGGTGCTCCAAAAGCTTTTTTCCGAGGCTGTTTCAGTGGCTCCTTGGAGAACAGGGCGCTGATCTTGGGGAAATTCCAGCTTGGATCAGCTCCTGCTCACACCCGACCTTGCAGGGAGCTGTCAGCGAAGCCACGGGAAGCTCAAGATCGAGAGTCAGGAGACGGGAGGGGTCACCGGTGAGGATTTTGGGAGGCATTTCCCAGCTGACCACTGCCATTCCCGTGGGAATTTCCGCCGTAGTCTTGCCCAGGCAGGATCTGCAGTGCTGTAAAATCCACTGGAAAATACCCAGGGATGAGAGGAGCCCATAACCCGCAGGAGAAAACGCAGCAGAAGGGCAGGATGGAGCCTTTGGCTGCTCATTTTCAGGTGCAGTGACGGATTTTAGCTGTTGATCCACGTCCCTGGTGAGGGTGGCATCTGCAGGAACGATGAAATCGGGATAACTCCCGAGTCCTGCTTTTATTCCGCCCCTCCCGAGCTCTCGTGGCTTCAAAGGTGCAGCGGGGCCCTTTGGAGGAGCTTTTGCGGCGCAGACGGAATGGTCGCTGTGTGTGCTAATGGGTTAATTGTGTTAATTGTCACTTCGAGCCCTTCCTGATTCCCGGCTCCTTTATCCTCTGCAAGGTGATAAAATAAGGCCGCAAAAAAAGAAAAAAAAAAAAAAAAAAAAAAAAAAAAAAAAAAAAAA
>VZRN01002069.1:61184-108232 GCA_013397935.1 Dasyornis broadbenti
TTTTCCCCCCCTTTTTTCCCCTTTCTGGTTTTTTTTTCCTTTCTGCGGGGGCCGTGTTTTCGGTGTCTCCCATGGGTGCCTCAGTCACCCCGCAGGCCCTGGCGGGGCTGGGCTGCTGTTGCTCCGCTCCCTGCGCTGGGTTTGCTTTGCCTCCTGTCCTTGCCTCGCCCCTGGGCTGCGATCTTTCCACCCGGTGAAGAAAAGGGCACAAATTGATTTATTTCCATCACCAGTGCGTCGATTTCTCTCAGATTTTCCAGGGCCTGGTGCTGGTGGAGGGCATGGAGTGGAGAGGAAGCTCTGGAATGGTGAATTCCCAACTCGCTGCTCTGTATTTTTAAGAAACAAAAACTTTCCATCCCGAAATTCAGGCTGTGTGTCCCAGCTCCATTCCCTAACCCATTCCTGTTCCCATTCAGGAGCCCAGAGCTGGTGGGATTAAACAGAAGAAATTTAGATTTTTCACTTTGCAGCCAGAGATTTTTATAAAATAACAGATATTTTCTGGGTGTTTCATAGAGAATGTTGTTTAAATCAAGAGGACCATGCAATTTTTTATTGTTAACTGGAAAAACCCTACAAAACCCCATTATTTTTTGTAAGGACACTGGTTCACCACAGAAGAAACCCTGCAATGCAGATGGTGCCCAAAAGCACCAAGTACAGCACAAGATTTGGCTTATTCTGTAAGACTCGTTAACTAAAACACAGATTGGATCCTGCTGGGCTTCTTGCAGAAAAATCTGATTTTCGAGGTGGATTTGGCAGGGAGTTTGTAGGGTATCACACAATATGGGGCTTCTTCCACCCCTGCTGCCACCTCCTCCTCTCACGGCGTTTCTCCCAAAATTGTTGTTGCTGTGGAAAGCCCAGGAATCTTTTCCCCTCGAAATATTCTATTCCTTCTTGTTGTGAGCAGAGTGAGGCTGTCAGGGCTGCCCAGTGAAATCTGGAATTTCCCTTTTTTCTTTGTTTTATTTTCTTTCCTTCTGTGGGATCTCCTTTTCCCCTCCCAGGTGGTGGAGGAGGGAGGCTGGGCTGCCGCCAGAACCCGCTGAGATTGGGATGGAGGATTCCATGAAAACCTTGTTGAATTGATGCCTGTGTGCACTGGTCAGTCCGGCTTTAAGGAATTCCTGTTTAACTGCGGGAAGAATAAATTCAGCTCAGTGCAGGAACTCGCACAAGGAAAATGCTGCCTGGGAAAAACTGGAATGGGGAAAAAAGGAATTGATTCCTTTCCTTTAATCACGATGGAGTTTATGTTGGATGCAGCTCCCAGCCCTGAGCGTGCCATTGCTTTGCTGATATTTTATCCCTCCTTTAGCCAGATTAGCTCTGAAAGAAAAGATGAAAATGCAGGTTTTTTGCAGAATCTCAGAGTGAAACGTGGTGCGGGGGGTCAGGACAGAGGCAGCACAGGGGCTGCCTGCAAATCCCTCTGCCCTGCTGCTGTTTGTTATGCCTGGCATGCAGCAGCAGCTCGCTGACAAGTGCTGCAATTACCCTTGGCAGCGAAATCCTTTCGCCCGGACTGCTCTGTGGTACTCGCCTTTGTTTTCCGAAGTTTTTCCACTCACATTTTCAGCGCGGCGCTCCCTTGGATGTGGCACTGCCGTGGCGTTGCTCTGTCATCCTCTGTCTCCTTTTCTTCCTCTTATTTTTATCTGTCCTTGCCTGTCTTGTCCTTCACTCCAGCACAAACAAAACGCCCTTTGTGGCTGCAAAGCCGCCGTGCCAAATACTTTGAATAACTGCGGCCCTGCACGAGTGAGTGTAAAACATAAAAGCGCCAGTAAACTCCATTTAATGCCATCCTATAACAACAAGAATTCCCATTTTAATAACTGGGGCAGTGGCGGGGCTGACCTCGTTGTTTGATGCAGCCATTAACTTGCTTGGCTTGCTCCAAGGACCGGGTGTTTAACTCCGCAGCCGAATGCTGTTAATGACGCTGCCTTCATTAACATCGCAATGAGAGCGCTCTGCTGCTCCTGCTCCCCTTCCTGGGGCCGATGATTCCATTACCTGCGTCCCGGCTTTCATCCCGCCTGGAATTGAGCTGTTTTATTGCCTTTGTTGTGCCCGGCAAGGGAAGGACGCTGGGAGCGCATGGAGCAGGCGTTCCCGGGGCTGCACTTGGCGCTCCCACTGCTGGGGAGGCAGCTCCTGGCCCTGAGCAGGGTGCCAGAGCACCAGGGCCTTCATTCTTTGGGATATCTGTCAGTGTGGGGTGTCTGCAGGAAGGCTGGAGACCCTGACGCTGAGTGAGGAGTGGAAAATAACCCTGAGAGGGCTGGGAAAGGGATTTGCCCTTCCGTTTGTACATTCTGTTTGAGGGCCTGTGCGACTGGGAGCTGGCAGTGTGCAAATCCGGGCTGAGAATCGTGGAATCATGGAATGGCTTGGGTTGGAAGGGACCTTGAAGCTCATCCAGTGGCACCCCTGCATGGGCAGGGCCACCTTCCCCTATCCCAGGTTGCTCCAAGCCCTGTCCAGCCTGGCCTTGGACACTTCCAGGGCTATTTTTGAACGTATTTGAACATTTTTTTCCTTGTGGGTAGAGAAAAGAAAAGGCTTCAAACTCAAAAATGCCACATGGTAATGATGAGTTGGTGACCAAGCTGTGATTGTTTGGAAGAAATGGGGTAATTTTCCTGTCAGGAAAGTAGAAGGCATTTTGTTGGGTTGTGGGGTGGCACAAAGAAAAGCTCAAACCCTGTGACTGGGATCTGGAGAGGGGAGCAAGGGCCTCTCCTCCATTTCTGATCCCGGCAAAGAGTGAACGGCACATCCAGCGGGGAAGGTGGTGCTGAATTCCATCTGGGCTGGGCTGGGTTTGGTTTTCCCCTTTTTTTCCCTGATACTGCAAATATAGATCTGTTCCCAGTGTTCCACAGGAATCTGCTCCAGCTTTTTTGGGGTCACCGTGCCCAAACCGAGGCCATCGTTCAGAGAGGACCGGCTGTTAGTGCCAGCTCTGCCTCCTGCTGTGGGTTTTCGTTCTGGATCGACCCAAGCAGAACAGAAGCAATTCAGGACGAGTGGACAAGTGTTTTCTCCCATCCAATGGCTCTGGCATGAGGAATGTTGATTATTTCACCTCTCTGCTCTGCATTGTGTTCGTGCTTCTCGCCGCCTGTCCGAGCTGCTTTTCTCCCCTGGGGAGGGGCCACGTTCATGGGATTTCATTGTGGGATCCAGGAACACAGCGTGGCTCAAAATAAACCCCTCCACGCTGGGAGAGAGCTGTGGTCTCCATTCCAGCAGAGCAAGCAGTTGTTAGTGGCAGAGATGGCAGAAATAGCAAAGGCAGAGCTGGGCAGCTGCGAGGGGAACTCGAGTGTGCACAGGGCAGGGGCCCCATCTGCCTCTGATCTAAAATGTAGGGGCAGAAAGTCTGGAAAAGTGGTGGGAAATACGGGAAAGGGAGGTGGCTGCTGCCCCTTTCCCCTCCTTCCCTTCTGCATCTTCACAGAATCCCAGAATATCCCGAGCTGATCCCACAAGGATCAGCAGCTCCTGCACAGTCACCCCAAAATCCCAGCCAGCACTGAGGGGTCTTTGTGCAGCCTCTTCCAGCGCGGGCTCAGTCCTGGCTCTCCAGGTGGAATTCCTGATGGATCCTCAGAGATCCCCAGGCAGATCCCACGGGAGTTCTGCCTCTCCGGAGCTCTTTGCACCTCTACACGAGTTCAGATGTGCTGTAATTTCAAGCAGTAGATCGTGAGGTATTTTTAGGAAGAGTTCAAAGCTCTGCTTTCCAATGAAACTCACAGGCTGGAGGGCTGAAAAATTTGTCCGTTTTTCTAATTTTGTGACACAAACTCCACGCTGTAACTGGGATTATTTGAGTGGAGCCAGCTCACGGGTGGGGGGTGGCTGAGCTGGAAGTTTTTGGCCTTGATGTCTTGCAGGCGTTCTGGTGCAAGGGGGCACCTCAAACCTGTTGCTTTCAGAGGCAGAGAATGAGCATCGCCTCCCCGTTCTGCTGGATTGGCTTTGATGTCAGCTCCTTCTTCCTCATTCGTGCTGGAAGATGGGAACATAAAGTCCTTTTTGCCCTTCCCTGGCCATTTCCCTCATGTTGTCTGACGGAGTCCGAGCCTTTCTGAATTAGAGTGGAGAATGCGCTCGTCCTTGGGTGCAGGGATAATTCCTGCCTCTGTGTGGAATGGATGGCACGAGTTTGCCCTTGGAATTTTGGAGAATTTAATTGGAGTGGAAGAGGGCTGGGTTGGAATCCTGTGCTGTGGGTGCCTGACTTGCAGGCACAAGGAAATTGGGTTTAATTTGACTGAAATAAAGACATTTCGTGTCTTGTCCCGAAGGATCAGAATCCAGATTATCCACAGGGAATATTGGGGCTGAACTAAGCCATTCCTGACAGGTTTTTGCCGTTATTCCTTCCCAGATCCTTTGAAGGAGCAGCTAAGCAGAGTGGGGCTTCTGACCTTAAAATATATGGTTTAGAAGGGGAAAAAAAACCCCATCCGTGTGTAATTCAGGAAACTGGCAGCAATCCCAGTTTTCATGGACAGTTACAAAGGATTATTTCATGTGCTTGGTGGGCAAGGGATGAAGGGGGGATGTCTGAAGACATGTTTTCCTTTATTTTTTTCTATAAGGAATGTTCAGTTCTCCACTTTTATTGCCACTAAAGAATGTCAGGGGCATTTCTCATCCTGTCAGGATTTTCTCCTGCAGCCTCGATCTGTTCTTTGTCCTCTCTGGCCTTATTTGCCCCAGTTTCCACCAGTATTTTGTTTATTATAAACCAGAAATACTGCATTTACCTTTTACTGTTCATTCAGTCAAATAAACTCCGTAGTTTTTGGTTTGTGGGGTTTTTTCCTTCTGCTCTGGGTTGCCAGGGCAGGGTTTTACAGCCAGGTTTTCTCAGGGGAAAGGTGACGTCCTGCACTGGGTTTTTTTGGGAGATGATGAGAAAAGGACTTTGAAAAGAACCAAAGGCCTGTAGATATCGAACAACACGATTTATTGCAAATTATTTAATGGGAACCATTGGGAAGAACATGTCCCAGTTTTACCCATGCTCTCAAGCACATCCAGAACCTTCTCCCTTGGCTGGTTTCACGCTGCCTGCCCACACATTCGCTGATGGGCAGTGCTGTGTTATTCTGTAAGTTTTGTCCTGATCAAATTCCCTTTCTTCAGCCTGAGATGAAGGGCAGACCTTGCCATGCCATAATTTTCCCTCGTGTTTTTTTGCTGGTTTTCCGCACAGCTGTGGATCCGGGTAAGGTTGGGAAATGTGGGGCTGGGAAAACAAATATTGGCTCTTCTGGTGCAGCTGAAGTCTTGTATCTGGGACACGCAGCCACTTGTGCAGCTCCCTGCTCCCTGGGGATGCTGGAGAGTAACGAGCAATTAATGCTGGCGGTTCCGGGGGTGTTTGAGTGGGGCAGGAGCTGTGATGTTCTCAGCCACGGCAACGCAGCCACTCCTGGGCCTGTCCTTCCTGCAGAGCCTCCGCACCCATCGCCGCCGTGGGCCTGGGCTCGTTTTTTGTCACTTTAAGGACATTTCCGTTCTGCTGGTGCTCTCAGAGGACATTTCTCTTCCTCCTGCTGCCCTTTCTGGCTGTTGTTCTGTGTTCCACACCAGGGCTGCTGTGCTTGTGCTGGCGTTCCCCACCCTGGAGAGGAGCAGGGAGTGTGGGAGGGGAGGAATTCAGCAGGAAATCCTCAGGTGATTTAAAGGTCTTTGCCCTCACAGATCACTGAGCATCTCCTTCATCCCCTGCTCCCGTCCAGTGGGGAGTTCTTGCGCTGGAATTGCAATAAAAACGTTGTAAGCAGCAGGAAAACATGGAAAACCCGATTCCGTGAACTCTGTTGTTAACGTTACTCAAACTCCAGTGTTCAACAATCATCTCAAGATTTTGGGACTTTGGGACCCCTTAGCAAAAGTTATCCCAGAATGTCCTGGGTTGGAAGGGACCCACAGGGGGTCACCAAATGCAGCTCCTGGCCCTGCAGGACAGGCCAGCAATCCCACCCTGTGCCTGGGAGTGTTGATCTTGCCAGAACTCAGGAGAGTCATACATGGAATTAAGGAGAGTCACAGAATGAAGAAAATTCCTGTATAGAATTCAGGAAATTCGTACGTAGAATTCACGAAATTAGGGTCTAGAATTAAGGGTGGAATAGAATTCAGGAGATTCATACACAGAATTCAGGAGATTCTTACACAGAATTAAGGGAATTCATGGATAGAATTAAGGGAATTCACGGATAGAATTCAGGAGATGCACACACAGAATTCAGGAGATCCGTGCACACAAGGCAGCTTTAGGAGCCATAAATCCTCAGGCCTCACGGACCACTCGCAGCCATTAGCAAGCAGGGGTCAGGTGGAGTCTGTCCCTGGATATTCATTATCCCAGGGATTAACCTTGCCTGCTTCTATTTCCAAAGCTGCTCCTGCCCGTGCCTGGAGCCCAGGTGCTGCCCCTGGCTCCTCCCTGCCGTGGCTGTGGCCCAGAGCAGGGTCCTGGGTGCAAAACGCTCCTGAAACTGCGACCAAAGCAGCCGCTCCCCTCAAGAGCTCAGCTGCGCTCCCAGGCCGGGTAATCCCCGGTGACAGCTCCTGTTCTCGATAAAAGGGGCTGGGATCCCCGCGTGCAGGGCAGGCACCGAAATCTCTGCACGTGAGGGGTCAGTGCTCGGTGTTGGGCCATTTGTACATCCAATTAAGGATCTGAGGATTGGGCTTTTTAATGGGACCTGAAAGGGAAATACTTCATCAGAGACATCCTGATGTCTCTGAATTAAGGTCTTTCAGGAATAAATCCTTCCCCAACATTCTGAAAATTGTGGTTACCACGCTACTGCACCGGCTCTTTATGTTTAATTACAGAGCCACTGATTTTAAGCTTTTTCTGTCAGCATTTGGACCAAACAGTTCTGATTTTTCTCCTGTCAGGAGAAGTCCTGGAGGAGACAGAAAAAACAGGAGTGCAGCAAAGTGCGAAGCTGCGCTGAATTGATGTGTGTGGCTTGCCCAGGCTGCCCTGGCTTCGCTGGGATTATAGATTTGTGCTTACATTTTGGTCATTAAGTTTGGTGGAGTCGCCGTGGTTTTAGCACAGATTAAAAGCCTTTATGGATTTGCGACAAGGCGGCCTCTTGGTGGTGGCAGCGATGAGCCGTGGCTCAGGCTGTGCTCACAATTTCCAGCCTTCAGCCGTTCTCTTCCTCCCCACCAAAGCTGCTGCAGCGGAGGGCTCCTTTCGGTGGGGATTTTTTGTGTGCAGCAGCAATTAAAGCTGCCGGGCACGCGGGGCCTGAGGCCGCTGCTCTGACTTCAGTCAGGCCCGGAGAGAGCGCTGAGCTGAGGAGATGGAAATCAGAATGTGGCACTGAAGGAATAAAGAGCCAGCTCTGAGCTCTGTTTGTGCCCTGTGTGGAGAAGATAAATCTCTGTGTGTGCCTTTATTTTATTGGGTTTTTTCCAGAGATCTTTCCCGAAAGCAGAGTCACGTGAAGCACCCAGCAGCAGCAGCAGGAGTCTGGTTCCCTTTAATTCAATTTTCCCTCTGTCCTCTATTACACTGCATTAGGGGAGGTGAAAATCCAGTTGTGTTTGGGGTGCACTGGAGCTTTTCTTGGAGTAAATGATTGCAAGTCTTGGAGTGAGTTATTTCAAGGAGTGTCCTGCTTGCACAGACCAGGAGAGGTTCAGAACTGAGCTCTTGACAGCTCATTGAATTTTTGGAGCACAAAAGCTCAGCTGAAACGTTCTTTGTCTGCTTTGCATAACTTATGAGGTGCAGTGATTAAATTTCTGGTGTTTGCTGGGCTGAATTCTCCCTGGGTTTCCAGGAGACTTCCCAGAGGACAGCGCATGGAGCGTTTCCCCGGCTCCTGGCAATTTGGGGAGTGTTTATCCTGTCAGCCACAGCTGATGCTTGAGGCCTTCGCATACTTTAGATGCTTTTTGTTCCCTCCCTGGCATCACCTATTTTGAGCTCCTCGAGCTGTAAATGATGTCTACATTTGAGCTGGTGTGAACTCTCCCTGTTCTCCGAGGAGGGGCTCTCATTTATTGCCCGTACCTTGGCGTTTTGGTGCCCAGCAGAGTCAGAGCCGTGCTGAGCAGTAAACAAGCTCATTTCTCCCTTGCCTGAAGGGATTTTTGGTTCCTCTGCTTGCTGAGCAAATAGGGCAGCGCATTTGCATGTTCCCCTTCCCAGGCTTTTGCCTTCTCCTTTCATGACAATAATATTTTAGTTTTTGTTCGGCGCACGCTATTAACGATGCTAATGGTCCTAACGATATTCCGGAGGTGCTGTCGGTGTGGTGCTTGCAAAAGGTCTTCGGGTTAAAATACACTTGAAATGTTATCCCACAAATTCCAGTGGCATTTCCAGAGGCACTGGTGGTTTTAGGAAGTCCCCAGATTCCCAGAAACATCTTCACAGTGACAGTGCTTTGGCCATGGGCTGAGGTGGTTTTCTTCATCATCGCTGAAGGCTGGTACAAAAAGAAAAAGATTAAAATTATAAATACTGACGTGTGCTCTTGTTCTTTTGCTTCCTTGAGCCTTCTGCTCTTCCCACGTGCTTTTGTTTAGTGGAGTAACCTTCCCATGTTTTTCACGTCAATTCATTTCTTAATTAAATTTCTTTGTCACCTAACGTAGCAAGGCAAAATGGGACTGTTTAGTCTTAGGTCATAGGGCAGCACTGGTAATTTCTGTTTATTACAGGGGAGTCAGGCTAAGTCTGTGATTTTTAGCTCCTTCTAAACTATCCCGTGATGCTCAGCCACCACAGAATTCCCAGGCCCCACCAGGTACGAAAGATTGATTGGCGCATGAAATAAACCATTGATTGCTGACACGTTACGCTTGGCAAAAGATGGCTCCAGATATGAATTGAAACGATAAAAATACAGAGTGCTCTCTGCAGAGCACGTTTGTGAGAGGCGGTGAGTCTCTGAAATGGAGCTGGAATATTTCATGGGCAGGGTTAGCTGGGATATTGGGAATAAATCCTTCCCTGTGAGGGTGGGGAGGCCCTGGAGTGGATTTCCCAGAGCAGCTGTGGCTGCCCCTGGATCCCTGGCAGTGTCCAAGGCTGGCCAGGGCTTGGAGCAGCCTGGGGCAGTGGAAGGTGGAGCTGGATCATCTTTAAAAGTCCCTTCCCTTTGAAGTGCAGAGCTCCCGCCTCAAAGCCGCGGCCTGGCTGCTTTGAACACAGAAACATCCAAAAAACCGAAGGCACTTCAAATGATTTCTCGCTTCTGAAAAACCAGGATTTTGTGTCTTCTCTCCTCAACCCTCGGATCTGTTTGGTGTGGCCCCGAGCTGGCCCAGGTTGGCAGACGAGTGTCCTGAGCGTGCAGCCTCTGTCCCAGCCCTGGCACGTCCCAGAGCTGCTGTGCCAGGGATCCCTGATCCCTGTGCTGCCCCAGTGAGGGAATCGCTCCTTTCCCCGTCTGTTCCGGCCACTTCTCCCATGAGTCCTGAGCAGGAACAGCGAGCTGGGAGGAAAAAACTGCGTGGTCTGGGGTGGAAAAGATGTCCCAGAACCAGCAGCACGAGGTGGAGGGACCTGGAGGGGGTGGAGCCTCTGCCACATCAGGAGCAGCGAGGGGGGCTCTGTCACCTCGATCCAGGTGCTGGATCCAGGTTTTGGTGGAGCCTCTGGGAGTGGCAGCCCGGCTGTTCCTCTGCCACACCAGGAATGTTGCTGAGGGCTCTGTCACCTCGATCCAGGTGCTTTTTTAAGATGAATGACCTTGAGCAGAAGATGCTAAACCTGGGAGCAGGAGCAGCCAAGTCCTGCTGTCACTCCTCAGTCACTCCCACCTTGCACTTTCATGCATTTACACCCAGTGATGCTTCAAAAACAATTCAGAACTTGAGGCCTTTGCTCCTGCGTGGTTTGACCCGTTTGGAAACAGAAAAGAGACAAAATTTACATTCCGTGTTTTCTTTCCTCTTCCGTTTAACTGAAATGGAAGAGAGAGGTTTATTCTCCTCCTGAGACACCCCAGGGTGAATCTCTGAGAGGCAAAGGGAGAAATGATTCTGCAATATGGGATGGAATGAATGAGCTGGACCTCGAATGTGCCTTCCTCCACTGAATCTGGGAACTGCAGGGAATGTTCCACTGGAGTTCATGGTTTCTGTGGAGTAAATCCTGAATTTCAGGCTCTGCAGCTGGTTCAGCTTTAGCTGTTGATAAAAACACATCCCCCAAACGAAATCACCACATAAAAAAGGCTGGGGAAGAATCGTTTTCAACACTTCAAGATCAAATCTCAGGCTGGGAACGCTCCTAGGGCTGGATGATGGACTGGGAGGGAAATGGAGCTTGCAGGGAGTAGGGATTGCTTCCCTTGAGGAATGCCAGGGAGCTCCCTGGAGCCTCGGGGTTGTAGCTACTCCTGCCTCACAGATGCAGTGGTTCTGTGTCGCCCTGAAGGATGAGCTTGTGCTGCTCAGCACGCTGCCGAGACAAACTGGCTGCAGCAAGATTCGGCTTGAATCCCGAGCTTTTACAAATCCTGTTTTTCTCATCTTCTCCCGGTTCTTCCCCACAACACTGTGTCACCCACCCAAATTTCCTTCTCGGCAGAGGATTGTAACTTGCTTGGTTTTTAATTAGAACTGTCCACACTCTGATTTAATGGCTCCATAAAGCATCCTGGCTTACCCTGCCTCAGGTAAATGAAAATATTTGCTGTGGTAAATAGGACTATTAGTTTTATGATCCATAGCAATAAAAAGCTTTTATCAAGAATGTCATCAAAGGAGGCATAAAATTGTGTTCCACGTAAAACCACCGAGATGTCTGAGAAGTTTTATGTGATTTATAAATTTCCATAGCAAAAGGTGTTCGCAGCATCATTTTTTTGGTGTGCCTTGTGGTCATTTAAAAATGACCAGCACTCGGGAGCAGATCTCGCCCGTGGAAAGGATGGGGTCACAAGGTGGACATAATGGGAATTATTCCCTTTTCCCTGCACAGGTTCCCTGCATCAGCTTGGCCACGTCACTTTGTGCAGAAGCAGAATAATTCTGACTGAAATGCGGCGGAGGAGAAAGCTCTCTGAATCCCCTGCCCGTGTTGCCGTGGTGCCACAGCTGCCTGGGCCCTGGTTCCAGCTGTTCAGCCAAGCCCAGCTTTCCCGGGCGTGCTGCGGGTTGGAATGGGCCCCAGGCACCTGCCGGAGGCAGAGATGGGCGGGTGGCCGTGGATTTTGGCTTGGAGAGACCCCAGTCCCTTGGAGGGTGAGAGGCTCCTCGCTGGCCAGGCTGTGCTATTTTGTAGAAGAATTCAAATTCTGTTCAGTTTGAAAGTGAGCAGCATCTGCTTTTCTTACAGCGGGGAGTGAATTACCCTTCTCCCACCCCCTGCATCCACCAGGCCCTACTGGAAATGGGGATTTTCTTCCCCTAAATCCACCCTGGACCTGCTGTGGGGTACCAGAGCCCTGCCCAGGGTCAGAGCTCCCCTGGCTTTGGGATGCTCAGCTGAGCTCAATCCTTCCCCAAAGCGCTGTGGGTTTGGAGCTGGGCTGGAACGCTCCAGGGGAGGGCAGGGGATGTCCCTCGGTGCCTCTTGGCACATTCTGGAGTGTTTGGGAGCGGGGTGAGGAGCATCCCTCCCATCCAGGCCCCCCAGCTGGGTTTGGGGCTTTATTTTGGGATGCTCCCCCTCCGAGGGAGGCCTCGGTCCCGTCTCTGTCCGGGTGTTTGCCTGTGGCACCGTGCGGAGCTGCCGCTCGCTCCCCGCATCTCCGCGATCCGAGATTCCCCAGAGGAACCAGCAATCCCCTCCTCCCGTTCCTGGCAGATTTAGGGAGTGGTTGCCATGGCGACGGGGGAGGAATTGGATCTGCAGCCCAGCTGGGATCAATCCCAGCTGCTGCCTCCTCCTCCTGAGCAGTCAGCGTATTTTTAATAAAGTGACCGTGTACAGGAGCCTTGTCTTTGTCTTGTTAAGCCTTTGTTGTGTATTAAATCCCGAGGGCTTTCACCGTAATCTGCTTCGCTCACGAGCTTTACAAATCCCGCCCTTGCTCGGCGAGCTGTGCCCGTCAGATGCAGCAGATATTCCTGCCCTGGTGGTTTTTATTCCTGGAATTCAGTTTAATTGGTGAATGGTTGTTTGAAATGAACGAAATTAAAGGTAGAGCCTCGGAGAAGGGAGCCATTCCACCGCAGCTGATTCCATCCCCACTGTGCTTCATTTGCCAACATTTTTTGGGTTTTGTTTTTTTTTTTTGATTTTGCGTTTTCTCTGGGCTCCACTCACGTGTGGTGGGAGTGCATCATTACCTGTGACAGGAGCACAGGGATTCCTGGCCCTGGAGACACCCCCGAGGCAAACTCCATCCCAAATTCCCTGCCTGGGTCACCGGGAGGGTGGTGCCTGCCAGGAAGAGCCCTCGGAGCTGGGTTCAGCCGCCGATGGCACTTCCAAGGTAGCCCAGGAGCTGAACTGCAGACACATCCTGGGCTTCAGGAGCCTGCAGTGACCCCGGTGCTGGAGTCAGGGGAGGCCTAGAGGATCGAGATCCGTATTTTCTTTCAAATGGGACCCTTTTTGGGTCAGTGGTGAAGCGGTGGGGGCTGTGAAGCAGCAGTGGTTGTGTGGGAAGGGAAGGATGTGAGGGGATGAGCTCCCGTTTACCTGAGGGAATCCAAGCCTGTGGTAAATCAGGAATTGAGTGGATTCAGTGTTCCAAGCCATTCCCTCTGTGTGGAGCCAGACAGATCTGCCAGAGCAGTGGGAGCACGAATATTCCCATTTTTGGTGGCCGTCCTTGGGATCTGGGCAGGCTCAGCCCCAACACCCGGCGATTCCCCCGTTTCTCTGGGCTTTATTCCCTCCTCAGGTACAGCTCCTGCCTTAACCTCAGTCCCAGCCCAGCAGGGACACAGCCTCCCTGCCTGTTACCAAAATCACGGCTTAATTTGAGCTCATTTCTTTTGTTGAGATGCAAAACTAATTATATTTAACTGCAGATGAACAGGAAGTTGCATTAGCAAATTTGTTGGGTGGTTTTTTTTTTTGGTGTTTTTTTTTAATCAATGGGGAATTATTCAGCATTTTTTGGGGGCTGGGGAACTTTGTAACCAGATAAAAGATATGGGGGAGGGCAGAGCTATAAAAAGTGTTATTGTGTGATTATGAAGAGGCCTTTTAATGCAGTTATTATGTGATGCTAAAAAGGCCTTTATTGCTTCAAGTTGGAAGCAGAATACAAATGGGCTCACAGTGTCTATTAAATGAAGAGTGGGGGAAAAAAAAAATGGTCCCCGTTTGCCTGAACTGCAAAGCAAAAATAACGATTAACCAGTGATTAAAATCAGCAGAGCTGGCTTTGTTAGTTTGATCACGGCCTGGGCAATAAAGCTGAGCGAGTGGGGAGCGATTGTTTGTGCAGTCGCAGGCAGAGCCCATTGTTCTGCCGGACCTGCCTGTCCAGGTGACAGCAAAATCGTTCTGCTGCCGCGGCTGCCTCAGACAGCGAGGGCTGAGCTCTCCCTGGTGTGAAATGAGGACAGATGAGCTGGAAGTGACTCATTCCGAGGGATGGTTCCTTCTCGTGGCAGCTGAATTCCAGAAGTTACCTGCAGTTGCTGTGGAGAAACACAGCCGGGCTCTTTCGCGCCAGGTTTCCCAGGGTTGTGGCCCTTTGTAGGGCGAAGCCTTGAAAGTGTTTGCAGGCGCGCAGAGAACAAAACCCACGGCTGGGGCAGCCCCCCAGGCTGTCCAAAATCCTTCACAGAACCACCGGCAGAAGATAAAAGAGACTGGGGGGAAAAAAAAGCCGGGTAGAATTTTGCTCCTCAGCATCTCTGGCAGAATTGAGATGTTGGGATTTCTCAGTTTTGCGTTTAATAACTCCCCTGGGTGTGTTTGTGAGCTCTGGGAGCTCCCAATCCCAATGGAAAAGGGAGGGAATTGGCTCTCGAGATCAAGCTCGGGGCACCTGAGCATCCTGTTCCTGAGCTGGACAAGCTGCAGGGTGCTGGGAAGTGCATTTGGTAACGCTGCAGGTCACAGTTCCTGTCTTGAGGCAGGAGGCACGGCCAGGGACTTCCTTCTTTCCTTCTTTCCTTCTTTCCTTCTTTCCTTCTTTCCTTCTTTCCTTCTTTCCTTCTTTCCTTCTTTCCTTCCTTCCTTCCTTCCTTCCTTCCTTCCTTCCTTCCTTCCTTCCTTCCTTCCTTCCTTCCTTCCTTCCTTCCTTCCTTCCTTCCTTCCTTCCTTCTATCCATCCATCCATCCATCCCGGAAGTTTTCCCCTCCTGTGTCCCAGGGGAGGTTTCCAGGTTTCATTCTCCTGAAAATCTGCCCAGCACTTCAATGCACAGAAGGAGCTGAGCCCTTGGGAAAAAAAAAAAAAAGAAAATACAGGGAAATGTGAAGGTGGGTGCTGCTGCCTGGGCTCAGATCTCTTGCCTGGCCCTCTGGGCTGTATTTACACTGAGATATTCCCAGGTTGTGTGATTTCCTCCCATTTTTTGCAGTAATGTGGCACAGACGGGCCTAAAAAAAAGATGTAAGGTAGAGCCCAGCTGGTGGATTGGGGGTGATGGAGAGTTCAGTGCTCTCCACAGAGCCTTTCTTCTCCTTCCCGGCTGGAGCAGAAACCACCTGAGGAAGGAATGAAAGGCATTAACAGCCCCAGCCTGTGCCACTGCCTTCCCAGCAGGAGAAGTGCAGAGAGAGAGCCAGGGCTGCATTTATAGAGTGGAATGTGGGGAGAGAAAACGAGTGTGGATTTCCATCCGATCTCAATTAGCTCGGAGCCATTTCCCCAGCACCCCGGGCACTGCTGATGGCTGCTCTAAAAGCCCTGCCTTGGGCTGCTTTTCCAAGCTCCTTTCCATGACTCAGGAGATCCAGGGGTACTTGGATCACAACATTTCCCTTTCCTGCAATCCCTGCAGGACGTGCAGCCCCTCCGCGTGACCGTGGAGCGCTCGGTGCTCCCAAACTCTGCTTCCCATTGAATCTTGGCTGGGTTCTTGGTGTCTGCTGCTGGATCTCAGTTTTTGGGGATGGAACATTTACCAGTGCAGCCTGCTGAACTGCAGCGAACCAAACCAGGAGAGTGCAGGGACCTTGCACTGGGATTATCCTGGTTCTGATCATTCCTTCTGGTGTCCTTCTGGAGAGAGGCACTGTGTCGGGCTGGTTGCCGGTCACAGGAATTGCTCAGAAAATCCCAGTATTCCTGTCCTTTCCCAATGAGGGCAGGAGTGGAGCTCCCTGCTCAGTGCCTGAGCCCCGGCCCGTGTGTTTCCCCAGCTCTTTAAGCAACGTTGCCATTGGCACACACGGCCAGGTTTGCATTTCTGAAGCAGCGCCTGCTTCTTAAAACCCCAGGTGTGCTTGGCAGCTGAAATAATGCCTCTGTGGGCTGGAGGTAAAATTAGCTGCTCTGGGAGAGAGGTTTTCGGATTTTCATGCACTACATGAAAACACAGAGGGTGTTTTCCAAAGAAAACCTGTTTTGGCGTCCTCAAATTCAACTTGACCCGGGCTTGTTAGGCCACAGATCTGCTGTGGAATTAAGCTATAGCTGGAGGAAAGCCAGAATCCAATTACATTTTCTGCCTAATGGGTCATAATTTATGCAATGAAGAAGGAGGCTGGGACGTTGCTGGGGGAAAAGGGCACTGGGCCTGCGTGGATGTGCACTGGGAAGGGCTGATGGTCAATGGGAATGGGGAGGGCACGGCTGCTGTCCCTCCTCTCGTGTTTAAAACCTTCCTCTCATGTTTTGAATGTTCCTCTCATGTTTAAAATGTTCCTCTCTTGTTTAAAACCATCCTCTCGCGTGTAAAACATTTCTCTCGTGCGTAAAATTTCCTCTCTTGTTTAAAACGTTCCTCTCTTGTTTAAAACGTTCCTCTCGTGTTTAAAACCGTCCTTTCGTGTGTAAAACCTTCCTCGTGTTTAACACCAGTAGTTCAGAGCAGAAAACGGGTGTCCAGCTGTCCTGTCAATTGGTTGAGGGACCCGTGGGGATTGTGAGGTTGGCAAATCTTTCTCGCTGGACACCACTGCTCTTGCCTGACTGTGCTCATTCCTTTTCCAGCCTCTCTCCAAGTGGACATCGTTCCAAGCCAGGGGGAGATCAGCGTTGGAGAATCGAAGTTCTTCTTATGTCAAGGTGAGCGGTGGCTGGAGGCACTGGGGTTTGATCAGTTCACGGTGAAGCTGTGGGATGGTTTGTGCTGCTGGGCTGGCATTTGCTGCCGTGGGGGCAAGCAGAGTCCCTCACCTCAGCGAGGGGCTCTGCGAGCTCTGCAGGGCTGGGCCGCGCTCACCGCGCTCTTCCCTCCCCTCAGTGGCAGGGGAGGCCAAGTTCAAGGACATCTCGTGGTTCTCCCCGAACGGGGAGCGGCTGACCCCGAACCAGCAGCGCATCTCGGTGGTGCGCAACGACGACTTCTCCTCCACCCTCACCATCTACAACGCCAACATCGACGATGCCGGCATCTACAAGTGCGTGGTCAGCAGCCAGGAGGAGGGCGACTCCGAGGCCACCGTCAACGTCAAAATCTTCCGTAAGATTTTCACCAGGGAGCGCTAGAAATGAAAGAGAAGCGTTTTTATGGAGAGATAGGTGCAAGGGGTTGAGGCAAATTCTACCTGGGGGGAAAAAAAATCGATGTAGAGATTTGGTACTTTTCATAAGGGAAGTGTGGTTTGTTTTGTGCAAGGAGTTCAAGTAGCAAAGAACAAAAAGAATCTGACTTTGCTTTCTGTGTGGTGAAGGGTAGGGCAGTGTGGGCACGTGGTTTGCCGTTGAGGGTGTAGCAGACATGATTTTGAAGAGCTGCCATGGAAAGCGCCTCCCAGGCTTTTTTCTTGCATGTGTGTGAGGCAGGATTAGGCAGGACACTGTTTTACCTTCCCAGGAAAAGGTTGGAAGGGGAAGGAGGAGGGTGGAAGGAAAGGGGAAGGAAGCAGCCTTCTCCTTTCTTGCTTTGGAGGGGTAAGTGGGAATTGGGGTGAATGGGGTGGTCAGGGCATCAGCAGCACCTCCAGAGCTTGAATCCTTCTGCAAGGCAGCAGAGCAAGGGCGGGAGGAGAAGGTTCTGGTGCTTCCGGCAGCAGTAACAGAGAGAGCAGGTGTGGGTGACAGACACCCCTAGAGTGGAGTGAACAGGGGCCCAGGCATTCAGGGCGTTTGTGATGAGCCATCAGCTCATCCATGGGAGCAGCCTCTCCCTCCCTCCCTGCTGGGAAGGAGCAGCTCCAGGTTCCCATTTGGCAGTGGGGATTATTTAGAGCGGAAATGAGCTGGAGATGGGAGTGCATTCCCTCATTCACTCGGACCTTTGCCCTTCCTTGGGAGCAAGGAGATTTCTGGGGGTTTGGGGGTTTCTCTGCTTCCCTCAGGAGCTCAGCTCCAGGCGTGCTGAGCAAGCTGCAGTGACCTTCTCTTTGCCTGGTTTGCAGAAAAGCTGATGTTCAAGAACGCTCCCACCCCTCAGGAGTTCAAGGAAGGGGACGACGCTGTGATCGTGTGTGACGTGGTCAGCTCGCTGCCCCCCACCATCATCTGGAAGCACAAAGGCAGGGATGTCATCCTGAAAAAGGACGGTAAGGCCTTGGTTTCCGTCCATGCTGGGGTCAAATGTCCATCACCATCCCACACAGAATGTTGGGCGAGGAGCAGGTTGTGCCTGACACGAGGCCATGGATGCAAATGGAGCTCTCCCAGGTGCTGTGGTTTGCCAGTGGCAGGGCACTCGTGTTCCCACAGCAATGGCCATCAGGCTTTGAGACTGGAAAAAGCCGAGGATTTCTGGGAAAAAGCAGCGTCTCCATTTAATGGTGGAGAGGGAAGTTTTATTCCACTAAACCCAGAAGAGGCAAAGAGAACCAGGAGTGAGCTTCTGTTCCTTTGGTGTTTTGCAGTGCGGTTCATCGTCCTGTCCAACAACTACCTGCAGATCCGGGGCATCAAGAAAACGGATGAGGGCACCTACAGGTGTGAAGGGAGGATCCTGGCCCGTGGGGAGATCAACTTCAAAGACATCCAGGTCATCGTGAACGGTGAGGGGCTCAGGGCTCGGAGCAGGGGCGGCTGCTGGAGGTGCAGCTTCAGATTCACACCATCCCCTCCCTCTGCTGTGTGCAATAGAAATGGAATCCAGTGAGTGTGTGCCAGGTGTTTACGGGGAAAAAACATCGAGAAACCTGCTTAGAGTGAGGAACTGAGCTTGGTGGCACTCACAAGGGGTTTTGGCCACCACACTGATTTGTTTCTGCCCTTTCTCCCCTGTGCTGAGAGCTCAGACCCATGGATGGTGACAGGGTTTGGGTGGCTGGTGGCATCAGAGATCTCCTGCCTCAAACCCGTGGATTAACCCCTGATGGTGACAGGGTTTGGGTGGCTGGTGGCATCAGAGGTTTCTCACACCTTCTGTCCTTCCCAACTCACCCGCGGCTCTGTCCTCCCGCAGTCCCTCCGTCCGTGCGTGCCAGGCAGAGCACCATGAACGCCACGGCCAACCTCAGCCAGTCTGTCACCCTGGCCTGCGATGCTGATGGTTTTCCTGAGCCCACTGTGACGTGGACAAAGTAAGATCTGGGTGCAGGGCCCTGCTGGGGTGGGGATGGCTCCCCCAGGATGGAGGGAAGGGAACTCTGACTGCTTTTTCTCACAAGAGTGGCCTCGTGCTGGGACTGAAGTCACTTTGCTGTGGGTTAGGCAGGGAGCAGAGCCCACCCAGGGGGACTGGGGTGGGGAGGAGAATCAGAGAATAAAAATCCTGTTGGTGGAGGTAACAACAGTTTAATAAAGCGAAACGAAACAAGGGATTCCTTCAGTGCTGCCCATTCTTCAGCCAGGTCAGCTGAGTCCCCTGCCAGCTTCCTGCATTTCCCTGTCAGGCAATGATTCCCGCTCCAAGGACACTGTCCTGGGAATTGTGTAGCCTCTGGTGCAGGTGATGAGCACAACTTGACCTGGAAAAGCTGATGGCAGCTTGGAATGGTGCCTTGGTAGGCAAGAAGCCACCCTGGGTGGGGTCCCAGCTCCGTGGTGTCAGGAGGGGAGAGGCTCAGAGGCGCCAGGGGCTGGGGACAGGCCCCGAGCTGAGCTCCGTAGCCCCTGCGGAAAGGAAAAGGTGCTGGTCCCAGGGCGATAACGGCATCGAGGAGCCTGACCAAAGAGCCTTGGCTGCTGTGTGCCCCCAGGGATGGAGAGCCCGTGGAGGAGGTGGAGGACGAGGACAAATACAGCTTCAACTACGATGGCTCCGAGCTGGTCATCCACAAGGTGGACAAGAGCGACGAGGCCGAGTACATCTGCATCGCTGAGAACAAGGCTGGCGAGGCCGACGCCACCATCCACCTCAAAGTCTTTGGTAAAGAGCCCTGAGCAGCCCCCGCCGGGTGCTGGGCACAGCACGGGAGCTGGGAGGATCCTGCTCATCGCAGCGAATGCCTGCAGGGCTGATCCCGAGCTGCTGCTCTGCCCCAGCTGGAGTGTGAGGGGAAAGCTCGGCCCAGCTCCTCCCGGAGCTGCCTCTGCCCACACACGGGCAGGGTGAGAGCCCCAGGCTGCCGGGAACGTCCCCCGGGGTGAATCCTGATCCACCGAAGCTGCTTTAGCACCTTGAGGGGGCTGGCTAGAAGCTGGGCAGGGAGGTGAGCCCACCCCACCTCAGACTTGTAGGGGTGAATCTGCAGCTTTCCTGGGGCCCGTGGATCTGGAAGTGTTCAGGAATATGGAATTGTCCCTGCCTCGTGTGCAGCCTCCTGACAAAGCTGCTTAGCGAGGGGCTAAGTTGGGGCAGGGAAAGTGGAAGAGTGAGCTGGTAATCCTGGGGGCCGAGCATTTTGTACATTCTTACCTGGATCCTCTCGGAGAAGCCTCTGCTGTAAGGAGGAGCAGAAGAGGATTTTTAGGTCTTTGAGTTCTGCGAGGAGGTGCCCTCTTTGTCACGCTGCTCCTTCCCCCAGGCAGTAAAGAAATCACAATTCTCCCCAGTGCCGCCTGTTCCAAACCTCTCTGAGCTCCATCCTGAGCCACACCTGAGCCAAGGTTCCTTTTCCTCCTCCTCCTCAGCCAAACCCAAAATCACCTACGTGGAGAACAAGACAGCCATGGAGCTGGAGGATCAGATCACGCTGACCTGCGAGGCCTCGGGGGACCCCATCCCCTCCATCACCTGGAGAACCTCCACGCGGAACATCAGCAACGAGGAGAAGGTACAGCCCTTGCCCGAGCCCCGTGGGGTTGGTGGGGTCAGCACAGCTCCTCCCTGCCTGTCCTGGCCTGGAGTTGCATGCGGGTGCACGTGGAGCTCCGGCTGCTCCCCCTGCTCGGGGAGCAGGGCAGGGTCACATCCACCCTCCCCAGGTGCTCGGTTCACAACTGGGAAGAAGCTTTGCCATTCCTGCTGTGCTCTCTCGGGGTCAATTAAACTGGAGAGAGCCTAAAGCCTCTTCAGCGGAGCTCCCAGAGCTGCAAGGAGCTCCTGAAAGTGGGAATGAGCACCTGAGCCCAGAGCTGTCCCCGCTGTGCAGGTGGCAGGTGAGGGCTGCTCCCTCTCCAGGACCAAAATGAGCCTGTTAATGCCTCCTCCGTGCTGTCCTCTGGCACTGCACACCCCTGAAGCACAAAAGCCTGGCTGCCTTTTGTGCTCCCCTGTTTTGTTGATCCCGTCAATACCATTTTGTTCTTAAAAGGCAAAAATAATTAGCAGTTTTTTCTTTTAGAAGAAGGGTGCTGGTGTCGTTACTGGCGACAGCGCCTTTAATTAGCCGAGGTTAGGATGCGCTGCTGTGCTGGAGATGTTTCATCAGTGATCAGGAGGCAGAATTTGGAGCCAGAGAAAGCCTGGACAGAAGCAGGAGTGCGGAGTTGTTGCTAATTAATAATCTCCTAATAACTGGATGCTTCAGCTGCCTTGGCCATGCCCGAGGTCCTGGCTCAGTGTGGAGGCAGCAGGTGACACCGACATCTTGGAGCAACAGAGGTGTCCACTGTGGCTCGTCCCCACAGCTGCCATCCTGCACTGCAGCTCCTAAATGAGCTTTTTTAATTGCCCCCATGACGTCAGCCCCTCCCCGCGTTGTTCATGTGTAACTTTATTAATCGGAGTGCCAAAGTTTTCCAGCCTCAGTTCTTTCTGAGCATCTTTTGGATCCCAGGGCTGCTGTGAATCCCTGCAATGTTCGGGGAGAGGTTTCCAGTGCCTGCAGAAGCTGCAGGGTGACTGGGGGAGCTGTTTGGGCAGATTTGAGGTTGTTTATTCATGGGTTTGTGTCTGTCAGGGGAGCCCTGGGAGGTGCCAAGGGCTCCAGTGCTGCTGGAGCACAGCCATGGACAGAGCTCGGGCAGGGAGGAGAAAATAAAAACCAAATCAAGTGGAGGGAGAGTCCCCTCTGTAGCCCAGTTAAACCATCGGGATCTCAGTGGCAAAACTGCTAACTCATTTTTGCTGATTTTTGAGACTCGTCTATCCTGCTTGATGCTGCCAGGTTGGTGCTCAATGCAAGGGAAATGTTCATCCTCTGACACTTTCTTACCCAGACGGGGCGGGAAGAGCCAAGGTTTGAGGTAGTGCCATGTGCTGGTTCAAACCTTCAGGGCAAACATTCTTTTATCATCTCCCATGCACTCTCTATTCTAGGCTGGATTATTCTGTGTTTGTGTGTGCATTCTGTTTTGGTTTGTCTTATCCTTTTCCCATTCTCTATCTTGTGCTCTGAGTTGAGGTGAACGTTTCAGATGTCCAGAAAATCCTTAGGTCAGAGTAGCTCTGATAAATACTCCATTACAAATTCCATTAGAATATTTAATTCTATTAAATATTCTGGCACAAGTGCATCTATTCAGTTTATTCTCCCCTTTCTCTGGGACAGGACAGGGAAATGAATGGTCTTTGATGCAGGACAAGCAGTGCTATTTTAGGAGTTTTCAAGCCCTACTTTTGCATATTTCCCTTGTCCAGGTACTTGGATGCTTCTCTCTTGCTGCCTGTTGTTTGCTCTGTCATCATCCTTCAGTGTCGATTTTTAGAGGGGAGCTGCCTTAATTCCCAAGAAGATTCTGAAAAACCCACCCAAGCCCCCCCAGACAAGCCCCGAGTGTTGGTCCAGCTGTGTTTGCTGGCAGATTTTGGGGTGTCACAGCCTCTGGGTGCTCTGCCACCCTCCCATGGGGCAGTTGTGGGGATGTTCCTGGGAGGGAAACCCTGCAGGTCCTTTATCCAGAACTGGGTCCCCCTGGGAGCTCCCCCAGCCACAGCCCCATCCCCGGGAGGGCAGACAGCAAAGGGAAATCTCCTCACCACAGGAGCCAGAGAGCAGGGGAAGGGCTCAGCTCTGATGTCTCCCTCCTGCACCCCAGTTACAGTTTAACCTGGCTGCTCTCCCTGGGCCCTTTCCCCCAGGGATGCCCCACAAAGCTCCTGTTCCTCAGGCAGGAAAAATGCAGATTTCTGGGTGGATCTGAGCTGCTTGACTGACTTACAGGTGTCTTCCCCCTCAGTCACAGGTGAATTCCACCCCTGCACTGTGCTGTCCTAAAAGCAGCCCAGTCTGTCCTTGCTCTGATTTTCTGGGTCGCTGTTGCTGCCCAGGAGCCTCTCCCAGCTCTGTGCTGTTGGCAGCAAAAGCAAATGGATGAGTTTTTAATAATTCAGAAATGGGAAGGTGCCCGAGGCTCTGGGTTCCCCCCTCATGGTGCTGGGTAGGGCTCATCTCTGTCTCGGTGAGGAAGAGTCAGTCTGGAATTCTCTGGGATGAAGAACGTGGCTCTGCCTTTTCCCCACACCCCCGAGGGCCTTTGCAGAGAAACAGCGAACTCTGAGGGCTTGGGAATGGGCTTTTTCCCTTCCTCATCTTCCTTTAGGTTTTATCCAAGGGATAAAAAGTGTCCCCTGTGCAGAGAGCAGCGCACAGGAGTGCAAGGGGACTCCCAAGGCAGCTCCCTGGGGCTGAAAAAGGGATTATTCTGGATTATCAGGCTGCCTGTTGAGCTCCCAAGCGCCTTGTGCACAGCAGGACACACACCCCCAAGGCCTCGGGAGTGCCCCAAGCCCTGCAGGTGCTGCTGAGCTCCACCTCAGGCTCCTGGCCACGAGCAAAGCATTTGCTTCCATCAGAGCCACGGTCCCCGCGGCTGTGTCCCCTCTGTTGGTGTTCCAGTGCTCCCTGGAGGCCCCGTGGCAGCAATGCTCTGGTTTTGGTTCTCATTCCCCGAGCTTCCATCTCCATCGCTGTCACTCGTGTGTGCTGTGGCGTCCTCTCAGTGTCGCTGTGCCTCACAGCCAGCGATGCCGTCCTGGCTCCTGTGTCAGCAGGTGATTTTGGGCTCCTGAACCGAAGGGGATCAACTGAAATAACAGAGAGCAGGAGATCCCCGAAATACAAATTATGGGGGGGGGGATGGAGCCCGGCAAGCTGGCTTTTGGTGAACCACGGTGAAGATGGTCCACGCTGCTGGTGGCTTTCTCTGAGTGGGAGATCTTTGCTCTCCTGGGAGGTCTGTGCATGTTCTGCTGTGGGGCTGTGGCTGCTGCCCTCCCTGTGGGCTCCCGTGCCAGGGCTCTGCAGCTCCGGCGCTGCTCCTCCTCCTGGCACAGCGTGCATGGGAACAGGGCTCCAGATGCATGATGAGCGCATTAATCAGCGTTAATGAACCCGTGTGGGGCGGCAAACGGGCCAGGGGCACAAACTCGTCTCTGTACTCGGCAATTCCGTGAGCAGAGTCACCTCCCCAGCTCCAGGAGTGTGGAAAAGGTGAGATGTGACGAAGGAAACAGCCACTGGCACACGATCCATCAGTGTCTGGGTGCCACCAGCCTTTGGTTAATAATTCAAACCCGATTCAGAGGCGCTGAAATGGTGAATGCCAGTCAAACCGATGGAAAAGGGAAGGTGAGATCCGCCCCCACGCACAGGAGATGTACAGCTTGGAGCCTGCATGCGCACACAGCTCAACGTGCTGCAAACACTGGTACCTGAAAGCAACCTTTGATAAACTTTTATTGCTTTTTTTCTGTTGTTGTTGTTGTTGTGTTCTATATCTGTTCTCTCCAGGCTTCGTGGACCCGGCCCGAGAAACAAGAGGTATAAGATTACCAGAGCTTTAGCAAACTTCTTAGGTTGTTGGTTTTTGGTTTCTCTCCTAAGCATCACAGATTAACAAAGCTCTAGTCCAGTAACCAACTAAACGAGCATTAATCTGACCCAGTCCAATACATAAATACATAAAAGAAGCAGCTTCTAGAGGTAGAAGTGGCTTGGCATGCAGTGATGCGTTTTTTGGATGAGCAAAGTAGCTGTGTTGGGAGTGAGGAACTCTGCTTGTCACTTCAAAATTAAAGACAATTAAAAGTAAAAGCGAATGTAAAATGCTGCTTTCACCGTTTTTGTGGTTTTTTCCACACTGCCAGTGTGAATCATCCTCTCTTTTAGAGAGGGAAGAATTAGCACCAACCTGTATTTTGGGAAAGTCATTTTTCCCCAAGAAAGCCTCCTCTGCTCCAGCCAACTCACCTATTTGCTCATGGCACTCCTTCAGTTTGACCTTCTCTTCAAAGGACAACTGCATCATGTTCCATTTCCAAGTCAATGCAGAGAAACCTTGCACGAGGGGCATTTCTCCAGAAAATGCTCCAAATTGCTCAATTATTTTTATTTGTCTCTGATCTGCAAGGGTCAGCAAGGGGAGGGCGGGGTAATGCAGTGACTGGGGGTGGTGCGAATGGGGCTTGATTTTATTTCACATTCAGTGCTGTGCTGTAATAATAGTAATGATAATAATAATGATAATTAATAATGATAATTAATAATGATAATGCTGCACCTGATTTGTAGCACTCTTGCTTCAAAATGGAGCAGAAGGAAAGTTCCCCAGCAAATAACAGGGGTCAGGTGGAGGACAGAATGAGCTGTCAGAGCTGGGTGACTTGGATTTGTATTTTTAGGATGAACTTCGTGGAGGCTCTGATTTTTTAAAATTACTTTTAAGCCGTCTCAAAGCCCAGAGACTGAACAAAGCTGTAACTTGAGCACCACCCAGCTGTGTCCCACGTGGGGCTGAGAAGATCCTGCCCGTTCTTCCTTCAGAATAATCTGTTGGATTGTGGCAGGTGAAGGCATTGATGTTCAGAGCAGTTTTGCATTGAAGAATTTGGAATTTGAGGAGTTGCATCTCTCCAGGACCGCCCTGAATTCCTGCCCCCTCCCTGCAGTGTTTTCTCTGTGCTCTCTCTCTCCAGCTTCTGATTAATACGAGCGCTAATATTATTAAGTTTGCTGTCTCTCCATTTCTTACTGCCTCTGTGTCTTAGAATACCCGAGAGGGGTGCAGGATATCTCTTTAAAATCGCTTTAAAGTTGCTTTAAAGTTGCCTGGGGCCTTCTAGCAGTGGATTCCAGCAGCAGGATTCAGGTCTGGGGATGGTCAGGGAATTGAGTATTTCACTTTCATGAAGGGATTTCAGGGGAAGAGGTGAAGTCAGTCCTGGCAGCATCTCTGGGTGACCCCAGCCACGGCCCCAAAGCGGTGGTGCCTCTCTGGCAGCTGGGAATTGGTGCAACCTTAGGAATATCGAAGGGTAAACAGAGATCTGAGCCCTGCACTGCAAGCACAGGGCAAGGAGAGTCCCCTCATCTTCCCTCAGAGGAATTGCTGCCTGTGGTCGGGATTTTTGGGATGATGTGGGAAGTGGGTGAGGAGGAGACGGGGCTGTGGAATTATTCACGGCTGCTGGTTTGGGAAAGGGCTGGAAGCTCCAGAAGGTGAAGGGAAGAAGGGAAATGCATTTTTTTTGTGTCTCCTCTGCCGCTGAGGTGTTGTGCTCTGGGCCGGCTGTGCCCACAGCGGCTGTGCCCCAGGGCATGGCCAGGATTTGGGGGAAAATGCCCGCACTGGCTCGGGAAAAACTGCAGGAATCGCCAATCTAGAGCACATCCCATCCGTTCTGAGGCGAGTGAGACTCACTGCCCTATCCCTGAGCTCGCCTCCCCGTCCCCAGGAACCATTTTGTCAGCCCACATCCTTGGAATCGGGGACATTTAAGCAAAAAGTCAACAAATGCCAGCACCTGCCTCACAAATTCCTGCCCTGTCCCCAACAGCCAGAGCATCTGAGGGGCTGGAATAGGGATAGAGAAAACTTGGAATGTGCTTTCTTGGGTAGATGTCTTTCTCTCTTTAGAGCGTTTTTCCTGATCTCTCTCTCCTTCTTTCCTTGTGCCTTTTTGCATCAAGAAACAGCTTCATCTTCAGAATCATTGCTCATGGAATCGTCACTGACTGTGATTTCCTGGCACTCCTTTGTGTTGGATCTTGAGGGAGTGGGGAGAAAGGCAGGGGAGTTTGGGTGCAAAATTACCTTTTCTGGAATCACCTGTGACGATCCTGCACTGGAATTTTGTCGCTTACACTCTCCTGGTGAGGTCACAGGGACAAATATTGAGAATATTCACCCAGATCTGGAGTCTTGGCTCTTACTCTTTCCAGGAACGCTGATACTCCTGGAGCAGGGATTGGCTGGAGAGCAGCAGGAGGCAGCAGCGGGCACAGCCGTGAGGGTGCCAGATTTACTCTCTTGTGTTTGTGCCACAAAATCAGAAATGAGAGGAGAGAGTCGGTGCCTTTGAGCTTCCAGGCTGAGGCAGAAGCACCAGGGTGGAGGTTGGAGCCCACGGCTTTGTGGTTCATGGATTTTTAAGGGAGTTTTGGTTCCAAACTGGAGAGGAAAAACCCCCTGGGCTGGGGTGGCTGGGCTGGCTCAGTCCCCTTGCAATCCCCTTGGATTTTACATTCCTTGTCTCCCTGGCAGTGGCATCCCCACGCTCTTCTTGCACGTGGGAAATGGTTCCAGAATTTTCTTGAGGCAGGGCTGTCTCCAGAAGTTTTCTTGCCCTTTTCCCTGCACTTCGTGTGCCACGTTCAGGTGAAAGTTCTGAGCTTTCTTTTTGCCCCGTTCAGCCTTGAGCTCCGGATCTGTTCTCCCTTCTCCCACTGCAGGGACACTGAGACAAACCCACAATCACTGAGAGAGCAGGGAGGCCTGGATGCTCTGTCTGGAAGCTGTTGGCGAGGTTTCTTGGGTTTTTTTTCTCTTTGCACGCTGGCAGAACTTTTTAACCAGAGCTGGATCTCTGCAGTTCCCATTCTGGGGAGGAGCTTGACTGTCCAGTTGCCCTCAGATCTGCAGCAGCAGCTGACGCTTCGGTCCTTCTTTGCGAGTTTTCCCCTTCCCCTGAGTGCTTTCGAGCGGGCCCTGCGTGACAGGGCTCCCGCAATTCCCTCCCCGCGGCCTCAGCTGGGGCGAGGCCGAGCTTTGGGGTCGGCGTGGGGCAGACTTTGAGGCACCCCTGGGCTGCCCAGGGGGCCGGGGGCTGAGCTGTGACCGTGTCCCCTCTCTGGCAGACGCTGGACGGGCGGATCGTCGTGCGCAGCCACGCGCGCGTGTCCTCGCTGACGCTGAAGGAGATCCAGTACACGGACGCGGGCGAGTACGTGTGCACGGCCAGCAACACCATCGGCCAGGACTCGCAGGCCATGTACCTGGAAGTGCAGTGTGAGCAGGGGCCCTGGGCTGGGGAGGGCTCACGGTTTTTCCCTTTCCCGTCCCAGGGCTGAGGGTGAGGCGGTGGAAGCGGCTCAGTCTGATGAAACCCTCGCTCTGAGTGATTTTTGCCTTTTTCGTGTGTCATTTGTCGTTACCTTCCCCCTTTTTCCCGGTACTTTTCCCTACCCTTTTCCCCAGCTGGAAAAACCAAACGCATTCCAGAGCTCCGAGGCCCCTGTCCTATCGTAATTCTTCCTGAGGACCAAAGTCTTGGAGTCAAATTTTCATCAAGAAATACAGTTAGTGCCAAAAGTAGGGGGCTTGACCTAGAGAAAATTACATCACCACTTATCCTCCTAATTAGTACTTTTTATCAACTTTGCTAATTTCCTAAAACCTATCAAACTCTATTCACCCCTGCAGAAGTGCGCTCTTGTAAGTATTCTTCCATAACTGCCCCTGGAGCTCCAATAAAAATCCACTTTTCTATGACCTCCTGTACTAAAATTACCTCGAGTTTCATTTCTAGGCTGAAAAGGCAACACGAGATGTTACTGGGTGCTTGCTCTGGCTGTCTCCAGCTGGGATGCTCCTTGCCCCTCACCATGGATCCGCTGCAGTCCCATTTGTTGGGAGTCAAAATCCTTCCCCAGAACAGCTTTCCTGGCGTAATTTCCCAGATCCCTCCTGCTCCCTGCTCCTCCCACGCTGCACAGGAGCGGCTTTGGGGCTGGGCGGGTTTTCTCGTTACGTTCTCCAGCAAAACACGCTCCCCATGCCCCTGAAGAGGGGACGGTTCCCGTTTCCTATTTTAGATTCCCTTTCCCGCATGAGGGTGGATCCAGCCGGGGCATCCTCGCAGTGAGGCTGCCTGGGCTGCCTCCAATTCCTTTCCCAAATGCGTCTTTCAGATGCCCCCAAGCTCCAGGGCCCCGTGGCCGTGTACACCTGGGAAGGAAACCAAGTGAACATCACGTGCGAGGTGTTTGCCTTCCCCAGCGCCGTCATCTCCTGGTTCCGCGACGGGCAGCTCCTCCCCAGCTCCAACTACAGCAACATCAAGATCTACAACACCCCCTCAGCCAGCTACCTGGAGGTGAGGGCGAGCCAGGAGGGCTCAGATTTCAGATTTCTGCTGGGATCTCCCCAGGGAATCTCTGCCGTGCGTGGATCTCTCCTCTTCTCTCTCTTGCAGACCTGGCTGCCCCCTCTGTTCGCTCAGTGCTTTCGGGCTGTAGTGGGTTTTGGTGATAATTGAAAGTTTCCTGTGGAGGGAGGAGGCAGAGGAATTGTTTTGTTTGTGCTGGTTGGTGCTTCCAGGTCAGCCTTGGCGTGGCTGAGGAGAAGGGGCTGTGCAAAGGAGGATTTTAGTGAGAAGGAGCAGCTGGGAAGGGTCTTGGGGAGAGAGAAGGGGGTTTGGGCAGGTTTGCTTTGCAGGTGGAGGTGTCGAGCACAGGACTGGCCTGGGGCTGTGGAAGAAGGGAGGGAGGGTTGGTCTTTCCTGCTCGTCCTGCTTTGGGATGTTGAAGGAATGTTGAAGGAATTCAGTCTTGTCCTGTTGGGAGAAGTGAAGTTCTGGCACATAAATGCTGAGAAAAATGGGGTAGTAGAAGGTAAAGAAAATCAGGTAATAGAAGATAATCAGGTAATAGAAGATAATCAGGTAATGGAAGACACAGCCCCTCCTTGCCTCTGATTTTTGCCCACCGCAGTTCTCTTCCCCCACGGACAGCCCTGGGAGCACAAACACTTGGATTTTTTATTGGAGCTTCTCTCCAGCGCAATGCGGAGCGCCCTGGCAGAGGGAAAAGGGTTTTGTGGTCAGAGTTAGAGCCTTCCTCCCCCCCACAGGTGACCCCAGACTCGGAGAACGACTTTGGGAACTACAACTGCACCGCTGTGAACCGCATCGGGCAGGAGTCGTCCGAGTTCATCCTGGTGCAGGCAGGTGAGCAGGGAGGGCAGGGAAGGGGCCAGAGGTGCCAGCGTGGCCCTTCTGTGCTGCTTGGTGCCACTGGGGCGGCAGGAGAGCAGCTTTGCCTGCAGAGGGGCTGCTCATGGAGCGTGGGTTGGGGTGAAGATGCTCTGTTCCCCTCTTCCTGTTTCCAGGGGCTGTTTTCCCCAGTTCCCCCATTGTTTTCCCCAATTGTTTTCCCCAGTTCCCCCATTATTCTCCCCAATTGTTTTCCCCAGTTCCCCCATTGTTTTCCCCAATTGTTTTCCCCAATCTCCAGTTGTTTTCCCCAATTCCCCCATTGCTTTCCCCCATGGTTTTCCCCAGTTCCCTGGGTCTCACTGGCTGTTCTCCCTCCTCCCCAGACACGCCCTCGTCCCCATCCATCGGCCGGGTGGAGCCCTACTCCAGCAGTGCCCAGGTGGAGTTTGAGGAGCCCGAGGCCACGGGAGGGGTGCCCATCCTCAAGTACAAGGCCGAGTGGAGGGCCCTGGGCGAGGGCGAGTGGCGTTCCAGGTTCTATGAAGCGAAGGAAGGTAGGAACAACGCAAAAAACGGGATTCCTTCCTCTCCAGCAGCTCAAAAAATGGGACTTTCCTTTAGGGAAAAGCCATGGAGGGTGGGGAGGTTCAGGGTGGAGGCCCCAGACAAGTTTTTAAACATTTGCCGTGAGTGACTCCTTGAATTTCCAAATGGCAATGAGGGTTGGGCTGTGCTGGCAGCTCTGTCACAGACCTGTCTGAGCAGGGGGGAAAAACCCCGTGCTTGGAATAAAAATTTTCACTGGCTGCTTCCCACCGGAGGCTTTCAAACCCTCATCTGTCACCCCTGAGTCCCCCTGGAAAATAAACCCTGCTGTTCCAGCAGCCAGCCCCTGTCTCGTTGAGGTGATCTACAGCAGCGCTCACTGCGTAAAATCGATCTTGGCGTCAAATAAAACAAAAGAATTTTGATTTGGGGAGGACTGTGAAAAGGAGAGCTCTACTCCAGAGCTGAACCTTCCACCACCGATCCTGTGTGGGGCTGAAATTCTTCTTTTAGCTCCCCCTCTGGAGCGATGTGGTCCCAGCTAGGGTCACGTTTATTTGTCTCTTTCCTCCCCGTGCGGGGAAAACCGAGTTCGTTTGTTATCCTTTGAGTCCTGAGCTTTTTTTTTTTTTTNTGTTTTTTTTTTTTTTTTTTTTGCTTTCTTCCCCCCCTCATTTCTGCCCCAGCCAACGTGGAGGGGCTGGTGACCATCACGGGGCTGAAGCCCGAGACCACGTACACGGTGAGGCTGTCAGCAGTGAACGGCAAGGGCGTGGGGGAGCTCAGCCTGCCCGCCGAGTTCAAGACCCAGCCCGTCCGTAAGTAGAGCCTCCCTCTCCGGGATCTCCCCAGGGAATCTCTGCCGTGCATGGATCTCTCCTCTTCTCTCTCTTGCAGACCTGGCTGCCCCCTCTGTTCGCTCGGTGCTTTCGGGTTGTGGTGGGTTTTGGTGATAATTGAAAGTTTCCTGTGGAGGGAGGAGGCAGAGGAATTGTTTTGTTTGCGCTGGTTGGTGCTTCCAGGTCAGCCTTGGTGTGGCTGAGGAGAAGGGGCTGTGCAAAGGAGGATTTTAGTGAGAAAGAGCAGCTGGGAAGGGTCTTGGGGAGAGAGAAGGGGGTTTGGGCAGGTTTGCTTTGCAGATGGAGGTGTCGAGCACAGGACTGGCCCGGGGCTGTGGAAGAAGGGAGGGAGGGTTGATTTTTCCTGCTTTGGGATGCCCCTGCAGCACTTGAGGGGATTCTATGGATTTCTGGGCTCTGCTCTGCTCTGCTCTGCTCTGCCTGGGCCATCACCCGTGTCCTGCTGTGGCCCAGCGCTGCCCCTCCTGCTCCGGGGCAGAATCAAGCACCAGCGCTGTCCCTCCTGGTGCGGGAGAGAATCGAACACCAGGGGCTCTTCAGGAAGGGAGGGAGAGAAAGAGGAAAGCAGTGGAAGTGCAGCGGGCAGGGGAGATGTGAGCCAGGCAGGCAGGGAGAGGAGGCTCTCCCGTGGTTCTTTCCCGTTCCTCCCGCATTCACACCTGGATCTGCTGTTCCCCCCAGCTCCCCCAGCCCTGCTGGAATTCTCTCTTCAGACCCTCTGTGCCCCCAGGGCTGCCATTCCCAGCCCACCCCGAGCATGTCTGGAGCCCCTGAGCTGAGCCTGGGCTCGGCTTTGCCACCTGCCCAGAGCTGCTGAGCAGGACTCTCCCGGGATTTGGATTTTCCAGCTCCATATTCTCTGTCTCCTCTTCTCACATCTTCTACATTTATTTTTTTGTCTGTGCGTCCATCTCTGTCTTTTTATTTCGTTTGGTCTGTGTTCCATCCATGGATAAACCGCAGGCATCCCTCACCCACGTAAGTGCTCTCTGCATTTCTTCCACTCTCTCTTTTTGTGTTTTTAGACTCTTTCTCTAACCCACAGAACTTTCAGCTTTTAATTTAGCGCCTCTTTTCCTCTCAGGAATTGGAGTAACTGGTAGTGTCCATATCCTAACAACACTGACTCTGGAGTAGTCACTCTGCTCTTTTTAGAACAGAATTAGGGTTAGCTCCTCGTCTGTGCTCGAAAGCATGCTCTTGAAATATTTAATGTAGTGATTATCTAATAATAATAATAATAATAATAATAATAATAATAGCTAGCTCACTGACTCCGAGTGGGGTAGTGGAAGGCTTCATGTTTATGGACCAATTGAAAATTGTTCAGTTTTAATGATATTGAGATAATTCAGGGAAATCAGTTTAGCTAAATTGCAGATCTGGTTTAGACCACTGAAAGCCAAGCAAAAACTTCAAATTTTTGAATATCCTCACAATTTTGAAAGGGCAAACTTCAAAAAAAAAAAAAAACATTGAAATTTTTTGCCTCTTCTCACTACTAATTCTTACCACTGGACAGTCTTCCAGCCC
Source organism: Dasyornis broadbenti (assembly GCA_013397935.1). Classification (NCBI taxonomy): domain Eukaryota; kingdom Metazoa; phylum Chordata; class Aves; order Passeriformes; family Dasyornithidae; genus Dasyornis; species Dasyornis broadbenti. Next base: position 93,611 of record VZRN01002069.1, read on the forward strand.
TTGTGTAGATTGTGTACTTAAATAAATAAATCTCCCACTAAATGAAATAAAACGGCATGCTCCCCCCTCCCCGATGAAAAATGAGTCCAAAAAGTGACGGATTTGTGTCACTGTGAGTGAAATACTGAGATGGCTCCACAGCTTCGTGCCTCTCCAGTCAGAGCTGATCGATGGAGCCCAAAGAATCCTCTTTGCCCCACTGAGCCTCATCCCACTGATCACTGCATCCTTGTGGGAGCTGCTGTTATTCCCAAGATCACATGGACGAGCTCGGAGAAGCTGCTGGCACATCCTTTGAGACTCCTGAAGTAAAAAACAGGAGAGATTTTTTTTTTTTTTTAACCTTTTTATTTTTAACCCAAATTTTGAATCGGGCTTGTGCCGTTTTTCCCTTAGAGATTGCGTTGGACAAAAGCTTGGATTTAGTGGAGCAGGAAGGGCAAGGATGGATGGATGGATGGGTGGACAGGCAGGATTGCAAATCGTTAGGGAGTCACCTGGGAGGCATTTCCAGCAGATTTGTGCAGCCTGGAGTGGTTTGGAGCCGTGAATTCCAGCAGCAGTGACGATGTGGGGGTGATGATGGTCGCTGTGAGAGCTCAGCCTGGGGACTGGGCCCTTCTGGGGTGGGGACGATCCCCAGCGCCCAGGGAGGGCAGGGCTGGGCTCTCCTGCAGGGAAGGGGGAATAAAACAATGGAGAAGAGAGGAAAAAGCCCACGGGACGCTCCGTGTGTGCCCAACCTGGGGACAGGTGGGTGCCTGTGCAGAACATTCCGGCACTTTCGTGGCAGAGCTTTTTGCTATTTTTCTTTTTTTTATAAATTTTTTTGTTTTCCCGTGTGGCAATGGGCTCTCAGCCACCCTGTGGTCCCCAGCTGCGGGGTAAGTCCCGGTTCTTCCTCCTTTCACCCATTTTCCACCTCCACATCCATCCTGCTCTCCCAAACTTTGCAGCTGGGCTCGTCCTGGGCCTTACATTCTCCGATTCTCTCCCTGCTCCTTCCCAGAGCCCATCTCTGATCCTGACTGAGGAAATGCCTTTTTCCCCGTTTCTGCTGCAATTCCAATCACCTGTTTCTGGGCAGAGGAGGAGTTTGTGTGCCCCTCAGTGTGATTTGAAGGTCACAGAGATTTTTCAGGAATTTTTACAGCTCACGTTAACCGAAGCCACTCATTTTCCTTGCCCTATTATTTAAAGTTTCTACCTGAACGTAAAGCCTGACACAGTTTTTAATGCCTGCTGGGAGAAGGCTGAAGTCATTTTGATTTATTTAATTTCCCTCAGTAAGTAAAAGCAGTTTCTGTCTGTCTTAGAGGGCCTCTCCATGAGGTAATTAGTGCTAATTATGTATTATACTGGCACAGAGCAGAGTTCTGGAGGCTGGCAGAGCATCTGTGTGACTTGACCTGGGTTTGGATTTCCATTTTAACAATTTGCTGGTTTTCTTCAGTTCCTTTTCCTTTTATATCTGAAGCCAAACAAAGGCCAGGGGGGATTTTTGAGCCCAAAATTGTGTTCAACCCCGAGGGCGTGTGTGGGGTTGGGATCAAAACGTCTCCGTGTACAAAACCCCGAGGCAGCAAACCAACACTAAAACAACCCCCACGTTCCAAATCTCCTCATTTTCTGGTTTTTGGCAGCATTTTACAGGAATCCCCTCCCTTTGCTCACCTGATTTCTCTTTCTTCAGCCACTGCTGCTGCCCCCAGCTCCCGTTTAGCAGAGAGTGAGTATGGCAGGAGGGCTTTGCTCCTTGCATGATCTCCTCACCGAGTGTGATGCTCGTCTGTCATCCCTGCCTCTTCTCCTGCTTTCCTGGGGGCTTTCCCCCCCAAAATCTCGCTCCCTGGGGCTGCTCTGCAGCTTCCCGAGGTTTGATTTTACCCTTCTCCCGTCCCTGTCGTTCTCTGCCTGCTCTTGGGGGCAACACAATGAGAATTCCTTTGGGTTTAAAGGTTTTGTGGGGAACAGCAGAGAAATCCCTCCCAGCTCCTGTCCCTCCTGCTGTGTTCTTCCCAGGATTTCAGGAAGGGACATTCCTTGTCCTTGTGTCCTGGGAATCCTGGTTTCAGTCTGTCTGTGCTCTGGGCAGCACAGCCTTCTCTCCAAACTCACTTTTAGGGTTCCTAGACCCATTTTCCTGCTCTCTGTGTTCCCTGGATGCAGTGCGGGGAGGTGGGAACGAGCAGGGGCTCAGGGGGGTCCGTTCTCCTCGGGAATTGCTCCTAGAGGCCTCCCCAGTATTCCATTAAAGGCCTGGCTGGGGGCAAAAATGGGGATTTGGGGCTTCAGAGCCCTTCGGGATGGAAAAGGCTCAGGGCAGGGCGGGGCCCTTCCCGGAGGGCAGGGCAGGATTCCTGCAGCCCCTGCGGTGACACAGAGGCCTGGGGGTGTCACCCTCGCTGCTCTCCTGGTTCAAGCCCTCCCTGGCCCTGCTGTGCCCCCCGATTCCCATGGATTGCTTCTCCTTGACCGTGTCCTGCCCATCCCTCCTGTCTCCATGGCAGCCCCAGCTCCCGCTGCATCCGCGAGCTCCGAGGCACCGCGTGAGTACCTGGGGCGGCTCCCCTTGCTCCGGAGGGATTCCCTGCACCCAGGGAATTCCAGGGCTCTGCTACGCCGCGGTTTGCAGTGTGAGCATGTTCAGATCCCAGCATGGTGCCGCTCTTCCCCCCTCTTCCCCTCGTTCCAGGCTGGAAAATGGGAATAAAAGGTTTAGAAGAAGCACAGAGAGGGAGAGAAGGAGATAAAACCCCCCACAAATTATCATTTCCAAAAGGAATGTTTTCCTTTCATGTTTTCCATTTCAGCGCTAAAGCTGCCTTTGCAAAAGGGCTGTGGATTAAATAATTTTCTTGCAGCCCTGCTTTGCTCTATTTTCTCTGAATATAGGGAGATACAGTTGATATTAAAATTAGGGATATTGGATGCTGGAATAAGATGCAAATGAGGAGGTGGAATATCCTGCAGGAGAGATCCCAGCTTAGTTCTGCTGGCTTTGAAAGACGTCTCAGACTTCCCAAAAAATCTCAGTTTGAGATGGGAGCTGGATCCACACTCCCTTGTTGGTGGGGTGGTAAAGGGAGAAGAAAAACACTTCAGGAATATCGAGGTTTCCCTGGTGCATGTGTGTGTGGAATAACCAGAGATTCCCACAAAGGCAAAGCTTTCCTTGGGATTTGCAATCATTTTGTGGGAATGGGGGTGTTGGCGTGAGGCATCCACCTGAGGTGGATGGTTCCTTGCTTCTGGATGGAAAACACTAAAAGCATGGAGTGTGGGGTGATCTTGGGGTTGGGATGGAGGGAGAGGAGAGCATGGCCTGACAGAAGGATTTAAAACCCAAAAATCGTTCTTGCGTTTGTGACTGGCTCATTTCAAGGTCTTACACGTGGCTCTAAATGTCCTTTACCTGCCAGTGGCCACGAGCAGCGTGCTCCTTGTGCAGTAATTTTTATTTCTGAAGCGCCAGACCCCGATCCCTGCTGCTGAAGAGACCTTTCAATTCCCCTCAGACTCGGAGGACGGGCTGGAGAGGGCAGAGGGCAGGGTCTGCTAATCATCCCTTATTCCTTCGAGATTCCCTCCTGCCTGCTCCTGTGTGGGCTGCACACAGCTTCCCTTGGAGGGAAATCGTTGGCTTCACGTTTTACACAACATTTTACTCCTTAAAAGAAAAAAAAAAAAAACTTTACCCAGAGAAGATCCTAAGAGCTCATTAATGATAAACGTTTCCCCCAGGTTTTTTTTGGGTGTGGGGCTGTGTGTGGAAGAGGAGGAGGAGGAGGAGGAGGGTGAGAGTTTCCCTTTTTTCCCTTTCGCGGAAGCTCAAGCAGCTCTGTGGTTTCTGTGTGCCCTCCGCTGAGGCAAGCAGCGCCACGTTTGTGCGCTGGGCTGGGCCGCAGCCTGCGGAAATGGGAACTTCAGCAGCAGGGAAAGGGCACGGGCACGGGGCAGATGCTCCTCCAGCTCGGCATCATTTAATTCCTGCCGCTGCCGCTGCTGCAGGATCGGGGCTCGGCCCTGGCCTCACCTCGGGGGCGCGGAGAATGAAACTGGGAGCAACCGGGGAATGAGAGCTGCTCAGGGCACCGCGAGGCCGGGACCGAAACCCAGCAAGGCTGCAGAGAGCTCTCCTCACGGCGATCGGTGCCTTGGGGGAGAGGGAAGAGGTTCAGGAATGCTTCTCCTTGGATTTAACCCTCTCAGGGTGCTCCAGTCAATGGTCCCGCACCAGCTCTGACGTTTTCCTTGCAGCTCTCTCCACTCTGGGACCTGTTTTGCCTTGCAATGGTTGAGCTCACTTGGAAAAGGGGATTTTTTTTTTCAGGTTGGATGGGGCTTGGAGCAGCCTGGGGTAGTGGAAACTGCCCTGCCCAGGACTGGGTAATCCTTAAAGTTCCTTCCACCCCAAAGCATTTTATGATCTTTATGCTGCTAATTCTGCCCGTGATCATTACCTGAGGCTTCCCCTGATGAGGACAGGCCGCCTCTCTTGCCTGTTTTGAAATCCCAGGTGATGCTGAGCTCGCTGGAGTTTGGGAGATGTTTCTTCCCGACCAAAAGGCGCTGATTTTCCTTCCAGGCAGTCTCACAGTAACTCTCAAACCTCCCTCCTTCCCAATGCCCAGAGCTGTGTGTTTAAGCAGAATGGATTGAGAGCTTGGCTGTAACAAATGGATTTTACATTTTGCGCCGTCACTCTTTTCCCTGGTAATGGTCTGTCCTTAATCTTGTCAGAGACGAGCACGCAGAAGATTAAGGGTTTAATTCTCTCGACATCAAATTAACAGGGAACTACCAGAGCACTGTGGAGTGGCCTCATTAGGATGAGGCAGAGGCACGAGCCTGAGAAACGCAGGTTCTGAAGGGATGTGGGGAGGGAAGCAGAGCAGGGGCTCAGGGCTGGCGGGAGTCTTTCCCCTCTCCCTGCACTGCTCCATCTCTGCCAGCAGCTGCCGCCTTCCCTGGGCCGTGCTGGAGATGGATTCCCATCGTGGGATGGCTCCTGGCTCACCCCAAGCCCTCGGTGTCACCTCCCCACTGCCCCCATCCCACCGCAGCCCAGCTCCTGGAGGCAGAGCCCTGCCCTCGGGAACGGCCGCCCCTGCAGGTTTTTCCCTCTCGCAGTCGTTGTTGATTTGTGCTGCAGAGGGAGGGCACCCCAGGCTGGGGAGCCGAGGCTGATCCTGGTTTTGGGCTGATTTCACCCTTTCTCCTCCTCTGCCTTGGAATAACAATATTCCCTTTTCTTCCCAGCAGTTTTGTGGATTCCTCCAGCACTCCTGGCACACACTACAATGATTTTTGTTCCTTTTGTTCTTTGTTTGACTAAGCAGTGACGCAGCTGTGCCTAACACGAGGCCATAACTCAGTGCTTGCTCTGGTTTAATATTCTTATTTTCCAGGCGGTTTTACTGTCCCCCCAGTGTTTCTGATATATGCTGCCTAATTTAATTTTGCTCCTATTTTTATTTACTCTGTAATTCTGTTGTTGATTTTTTTTCCCTTGCCCATTGTTTACATCAGTTTTTTAATTTTTTTGTATTTTCCATGTGACCTCCTCCACTTTCCTTTCAACCAAACTCATGTGCGTGCGTATCATGTGAATTTGTCATGTGGCTTGCATGGTGCTGATGATGTCGTCCTCGCTGGTGAACAGAAGGTAAAATACTTTGTTCTGATTGGTTGCCTAGATTTTTGGGGTGAGGATTCCCCTCTGGGATCTCCAAATTCCAAAAAAAAAAACCACAAAACCAAAAAAACCAAAAAATCCTTTCCCACCGAGCCTTTTTTCGGAAGAGTTGCTCGTCACTGTCTGCATGGGAAGAACTTGACTCCAGGCTGCTGCACTGAGCTGGAAAAACTTGGATGGAAAACGGGGAAAAAAGAAACCCAAAAAATCCCCAGGCTCGGTCATTTGCTTCTTCATTCTCAGAGTCCAGCATGGAACTGCCCTAGGCAAGGGCTGAAAAACCTCTGGAATGAGCCCCAAAGGCCCAAATCCTTTGGCCTCTCAGGCAAAGACTGGAATTTGATGGGGAATTAGGGCTCAAATCCTGGGAGCACCATCTCTGCTGTGGCTTTAGCAGCGTTTTGACCCTAAAAATACACATTTCTAGAGATTCATACACACGCCTGCACACTGCTGATAGCCTTCCGGAAGAATCCTGAATTCCCTATCCCTGGAATCGAATTATTGGGAAGCACGTCATAATTTGATGGAAGAAATGGATTTTTGTTTTTATTGTAAAGGTTAAGCATAGCTGGAGTGGAGCTATATTATAAAATACTCTCTGTAAAGTGTTATTATTAAATGCTCTCTACATGAAATGCTACAAATAAATCCTCTCAAGAGCAGCCTCAGAGCTCCTGGTGGGAGCCAGGCCTCGCCCCATTCCCATCAGAGGCGCTGCTGCACTTTTCCTGCCAGAGCCCCTCGTTCCTCCCACAGAGTCTCTGGGAGCCTGGCAAGGATTTAACCTGAGCTCAGCTCCCAGGAGCTGCTGTTCCCCATCAAATCAAGAAGCAAATGATCGACCCCGGCACCTCCTGGAGACGGAGCCAGGCTCCAGCAAAGTGTGTGGCAGTGAGAAACGATTCCTGCAGCGCTGGGGCTTTCACAGCCTCGCTCTGTGCGCCGTCTCAGCGGGAGGAGGGAGGGCAGCTCCTGCTGTTCTGCCGAGCAAGGAGCTGCGAGAAGCAGGGAGCGATTGGCTCGTTCCAACCCAGGAGTTCTGGAATCACCTTTTGGTCTGGGACCACCCCCAGGAAAGGATTTAGGCTGGGATTTTGGCAGGAAAACAAAACTAACACCAGTAACCTCCCCACATGACTGCATGCACAGAAGACCCCTCTGCTCTGGTCTCTTCCCTCTCCGCTGGAATTCCGGGAGGACGGAAGACTCGGCTGTCTCGTTTCTGCACGTTCTGGTTCCGTTCCCGATTTCTGCCGCTGGTGTTTGCGTCCCTCGTGTGCACCCTGACCCCCAGCCTGTCCTTTCTGTCCCTGCTGTCTGTCCCAGCCGTGGGTCACAGTCCAGTCCTGGTTCTGTGGTGCTCAGAGGTTGCAGGAATCAGCCTTTTCCTCGTCCCTCTGCTGCAGAAATCGCCCGTTTTCCTCTCTGAGCACAGGGAGGGTGCAGGACCTTCTTTTGCAGCTCCATGGTCAAGAGCAGGGGTTTTGTGGTGCTGTTTGTCTTTTGGGAGCGAAGGAAAAAAATAGAATTGCTTGGTTAATCGATGTGTTCACTGTGCCCGGGTGAGGATGAAGCTTTCCTGTCAGCTGGGCAAGGATTCCAGCTCAGTTTAAAACACTCATTTTTCATATTCCCTTCTCTCCCCACCTCCAGCTGCATCCACTCCTGGCGCTTGTGGCACCCTCTGAAAAACGCAATAAAAACAAGAATTTCAGAAACCCAGCAGAGCAGTGTCGGGGCAAGGAGGCACTGATAGAAACCAAGGGGTTTAAAGGAAGCCAGGAACCATTTCCTGCTTCCCTGCAGCAGGAGCTGCTTGGTGCTCATGGCTTAGCAGGGAGTGCATGGAAAATGAGCTGGAAGTGTCACGGCTCAGAGCCCTGCCCTCAGCTCCCCTCCCACAGCAGCTTTGGGAAGCCATCCAGGCTTTGGGAGCCTGGAGAGAAATCTTTATTTCACTGCTCAGACCCACCCTGAGTGCGCTCAGAGCCCAGGGAAGGGAAGGCTGAGCTCCCCCGTGACCGTGAGCCCTGGCAGGGATGGGCTGGGCAAAGCTGCTGCCTCCCTGCGAGCTCAGCCCGGGCACTGGGAGGGCAAGCACAGCTCCTGGCCCAGGTGAAGCACCTGCCTGGGTCCTTCCTTGCTTTGCTGAGTGTCCTGGGGTGAAGCTGGAGCGGGGCTCAGCCCCTCAGCCCCATCAGTGGAAGCGCCAGGTCCTGCATCCCCCCTGCCCAGCGAGGATTCGCTCCAAGATTTGGTGATTTTGCAGAGGAGATGAGGGCTGTGCGGAGCTGCTGGCCCTCACCGAGCCCAGCAGCAGCACCGTGTGGGCTCCTGGCAGTTTCAGAGGCTGCGCAGGGCCCTGAGGGGCCGGGCCAGGCTGAATTCTGCAGTCAGGGGCCGGGCCAGGCTGATTCCTGCAGCGTGTGGGCTCCAGGCGTGAGGCCGTGCTGCTGCTGTTTGTGTGCGTGCAGCCCCGTGCCGTGGGGAGGATGCATGGCTGAGCACGAGTTCCCTCCCCAGCCCCTGCCCGCCTTCTCTCTCCAGCTGCTCACCTCTTCACTCACCGTAGGGTTGCTGATCCTGCTGGACTAAACTTTTCCCACTAAACTTCTTCCTCCTCTGTTTGACACACTAACCCACTTTTCATTTTGCAGCCCTGTGTCTGGATTGCATCCACCTGCTTGAGATAGACTAAATAAATACGTGTTTATGGAGAGAATACCACTCTTTCCCAGGCCTTGCACTGCTCCACCTGTTGGTTTTCAGCCCTTAGAAAGGTTTCTCAAAGCAGCAATGAATTTAAACTACTGGGGGGAGGAAGGAATGAAGCAGGAGCTGGAAATTGGATCATTCAAAGTGAAGGGGAGGTTCAGCAGAGCAGGTGATTAGGGTTTATTTATTTATTCAGGGTGTCCTCTGTGCCTGGGGCAGGATGGAACTGGTACCCTGAGCTGAGGAGAATGAAGCATTTTCCTGATTTTGATGAGTTTCCTTGATAATCCATTTTTTTTTTTCCAAATAACCCTGAATCCCCCGTTGTTGCAGGGGAGCCCAGCACCCCCAGGCTGGAAGGGCACAAAGCAGAGGATGGGAACTCCATCAAAGCGAACGTCATCAAATAAGATCTTCTTTCCCAGGCCTTGCACTGCTCCACCTGTTGGTTTTCAGCCCTTAGAAAGGTTTCTCAAAGCAGCAATGAATTTAAACTACTGGGGGGAGGAAGGAATGAAGCAGGAGCTGGAAATTGGATCATTCAAAGTGAAGGGGAGGTTCAGCAGAGCAGGTGATTAGGGTTTATTTATTTATTCAGGGTGTCCTCTGTGCCTGGGGCAGGATGGAACTGGTACCCTGAGCTGAGGAGAATGAAGCATTTTCCTGATTTTGATGAGTTTCCTTGATAATCCATTTTTTTTTTTCCAAATAACCCTGAATCCCCCGTTGTTGCAGGGGAGCCCAGCACCCCCAGGCTGGAAGGGCACAAAGCAGAGGATGGGAACTCCATCAAAGCGAACGTCATCAAATAAGATCTTCTTTCCCAGGCCTTGCACTGCTCCACCTGTTGGTTTTCAGCCCTTAGAAAGGTTTCTCAAAGCAGCAATGAATTTAAACTACTGGGGGGAGGAAGGAATGAAGCAGGAGCTGGAAATTAGATCATTCAAAGTGAAGGGAGGTTTCAGCAGAGCAGGTAATGAATCATGGGAATGGCTGTGTGTGAAGCACAGCAGCATCTCTGACATTTAAAATCCAGAAGAAGCATCTTTGCAGACGCTGTTCCTGTTACTCTTGGTGCCCGATCACTGGGGAGAATACTCGAGCCCGTGTCAGAGGAAAGGTCAGGTTCTGTGAGTGCCGTGTTTCCTGAGCACTTCACTGTCTCTTTACTCATCGCTAATTATCTCTGAGATGAGGGGGCAAAGGACCAAGGAGATGCTGATTCTGTGCTGTCCCTCTGCCACAAACCTGGCCGAAATTCAGCCTTGCTGCTCGCCGAGGTTTCAGGTGGCTCAGTGCTGACCCAGATCAGCCAGGAGTGCCCTGCCTGGTCCTGGCAGCTGCTTTGGGGCAAAAAGGGGCAGAACCAGGGATTTGCCTCTGGTTTCTTTGAGTTCTTGGTGATTGACCATGGCAGTTATTGCAGAACAGCTCCTTCCAATCAGCTCCATGGTCAAAAGCGGGGATTTTGTGGTGCTGTTTGTCCTTTGGGATTGAAGGAAAAGAATAGAATTGCTTGGTTAATTGCTGTGTTCACTGTGCCCAGGTGAGGAGGGAGTTTTCCTGTTTATTTGTGCCTTAAACCGCCCTTGTGTCACCTTTTTATGTTCAGTGTGCACTGAGAAAACATTCCCGGGGTGGAATCCACACCTGGAATGGCCAGGGTGTGGGTGGGAGCCTTGAAACAAGGACAAAGCAGAGGGAAGGATGTGGAAAAACAGAATATAACCTGGGGGAAGGAATGTTGCCTCTCTGCATCCCTCTGAGGAGCTGTGGAACACAGATTTGTGTGTCCCACACTCCCGGAGAGGGATTGATTCCCTCCTTGGACCAGTGCAAGGAAACGGAATTCATCTTAAATCACAGTTTCAGCCCAGGTCTCGCAGTTTTCTCATTGATATTTCACCCAAAAAAAGTGCTCAAATTTCATTGAAAGGGAGGGGAAGGGGCTTCAAGTTAATTTTTGAAGATGAACTTCGGAAGGATTTTGAAGGATGAACCTTTCTCTGGCCCCTCAGAAATGCCTGTGCTGCCCAAGAGTGGCTGGACACAAATCCAGAGGAATCAGACCTCCTGTATTTGGCTTTTTTAGCAGAGGTGCAAGCAGGACGTGCTGGAGCTGGGGCCGGGGAGCCTCCCATGGTGGGGGAACTGAGGAGTTGAGTAGGAAAAGCCTTTTGGGGGCTGTGGGTGCAGGGATGGGGCTGTGAATCAGCCCTGCAGCAGGAAGTGACATTTCCATTTTCTGCTGACGGCAAAGGGTGCAGATTGGGAAATGAGAGCTTTTTTCTCCTGAAAATGGATCTTGAAGGGGCCCACGTGAAGGGGCCCAGGGGTCTCCAGGATCAATGAAATAGTGGCACCAGCTCAGGCTGAGCGAGATGTGCTCTGCGGTTCTGTTCAGGTTTTTCCACCTTCATTTAAGTGAATCTTTGGTCCAGCAACTCCAAAACCTCTGAACAAGATGGGAAGTGCAACCCCGGCTCTGTCTGAGAGGCACAAGGTCCTTGCCAGGGATGCCCTGCCCATCCCCATCCCACAGGAGCAGCCACAGAGCCCACCTCGACGTTTCCCAGGTGTTTCCCAGGTGCTTCAGAGTTTTCACAACAAAAACAGCGAGGAAGTGGTCCCTGCTTTGGGATATTCCTGGGGGAGGGTGGAATCCTTTCCACTTGGGCTCCACACAAAAATGGAAATTCGCGTTGCAAATGCCAGAAACGCTCGGGTGCGGCAAATATTTCCCTCAGCCACACGGGGTCCTCCGTGCCTGGGGCAGGACGGAGCTGGTACCCGAGCTGAGGAGAATGAAGTATTTCCTGATTTTGATGAGTTTCCTTGATAATCCATTTTTTTTTTCCCCCCCCAAATAACCCTGAATCCACTGTTGTTGCAGGGGAACCCAGCGCCCCCAAGCTGGAAGGGCACATAGGAGAGGATGGGAACTCCATCAAAGCGAACGTCATCAAGCAGGACGATGGCGGCTCCCCCATCAGGCATTACCTGATCAAGTACAAAGCTGTGAGTGCGGCACACCCAGCCCAGCCTGCTCTGGGGGCTTGGGCGGGCTGGGATGGAGGGGGGAGTTTGAGAGAGAAATCCCTGTCACTCAGGGGGTTTGAATTTGACATGAGAGAGCAATTCTGTGGGGCAGTGGGGTACAGCAGTTTCAGCTTTTGGCCTCTGAAAAGAACCCGATGATGGGGCAGAGATGAGAGGAGAAGCTGAGGGGATTTCTTCTCAGAAATTCCTGCTCAGAATTCTTCCTGAGCAGGAGAGAGGCAGCTTTGGCCTCTCTCATCCTCTCAGAGCCAACAGCACCTGATGGTTTCACTGAGCCCCACAGGAGCTGGGGTTGGACGGGGGGAGCTCTGGAGGTCACCCAGTCCAACCCCACTGTGACAGCACCCAGCTGGGTTTGGGATTCTCCAGAGAGGGAGCCTTGCCCTGGGTGCCCTTCCAGAGCCCTGCCACCCTCCGGGGGAGGAGTTCTGGTTTGTACTGGGGTGGAATTCCTTGTGTTTCAGTTGATGGCCACCGCTCCTCGTGCTGTGACGCCGAGCAGAGCCCGGCCCCGTCCCTGGTACCCCTGGGGTGTTTGTGTGGGGCTGTTTGTGGGGTGCTGAGCCCTTGGGGTGCCCCCTGACCCCGTGCCCTGTCCCCTGTGCTGCAGAAGCACTCGTCAGAGTGGAAGCCTGAGATCCGGCTGCCGTCGGGCAGCGACCACGTGATGCTGAAATCGCTGGACTGGAACGCGGACTACGAGGTGTACGTGATCGCGGAGAACCAGCAGGGCAAGTCCAAGCCCGCCCACTACGCCTTCCGCACCTCGGCGCAGCCCACCGTCATCCCAGGTACCGCCGCCCCGCGCTCGCCGCGGGTTCCGCTGCCCGTTAATGCCACAGAGCCGCCCCTAATGCGCCGCAGTAACCCCGGCAGCTCGCTTGCTTCAAGCCCGTTCTCTCACGGTTGGTTCCCCCATCCACGGCTCGGGGAGGTGCCTGGGTGCATACCCGTGCCAGGGATGTACAGCATCGCTGGCAGCGCTCCCTGGCCAAGCCCTGCCCTGCTGGCTCCTCGGGGCAGGGCGGGAAAAGCTTTCCGTGAGCAGAAAGTGGAATTCCTGTGTGAAACTCAGAGAGACCCTTCAGCTCCGCACGGTGATGCTGATTTCCCAAATTTCCCTTCCCGCTTGTTTGTCCGTCTTTGGGGGAATGAAGGCATCAGGAGGTTGCTGGCAGTTGGAGAAGGAGGCAGTGAAAATCTTCCTCTGAGCGTTTTTCAGTTTGAATTATCAAATGACAGGAATTTTCAAACAGCAACGGCTGGGGAGGGCATTGGGAAAAAGAACTCAAAAGCTTTAGGATTCTGCTGGAAGCTCTTAGGACAGACTCTGCTGCTCCAAAAGTGAGGGATGAGGACAATTGCTACAAGAACCACCCAGAGCTATCAGCTGGGAAAGTGGAATTGAGCTTGGTGCAATCTGTTGAAAGGACAGTTAGGATTTCTTTTCTGTATGTGGGCATTTAAGAACCGGAAGGGGTGGGGAAAGCCACACAAAGCAACCAAAACCTGAGGATGGGATTGCTGGAGTAGCTGTGAATTAAAGCTGTGCAGGTTGAAGACTGAGAGATGCTGAGTGGAGTCCTCCCTGCACAGCCAGGATTGGTGCTGCCAATCCAAACTGAAGGGATTGACTTGATTTCATTCTGTCTCTAAATTAACTCATGTTTTTTCCTGAAATTAGAGAGTTTCCTTCAGGCTTTTCCTTGCCCTTGGAATTCAGTCCCTGCCCTGCTCCCCCCGTACCCATTCCCTGCCGAAGGAAACAGCTCAGACCGTGTGGGAATGCTGAAATCGCCCTTGGCTGAGGCAGACAGTGCTGCCAAGCACAGAAACGAGTGACTCTGGGCTGGAAAAGTGGGTCTGGCAGTGAGGAGGAGGGAGATGGGGCACAGGAGAGGCTGGGGGTGCTTGAACAGGGCGTAGTTTTGGGAGGAAGAACCCTCAGTAACTCATTAGCAACTCTGTGATTCTCGTTTTCAACGCCTCTGATCCTTGCTCCCCCTCTGAGCCCTTTAAATCCGGTGGTAATGTGTCCAGGAATCCTCTAAAATCCAGGGAAAACCCCAGTTTGCTATCACAGGGAAACTGCTCTGGCCTTTCTGAAGTGACTCCGTGCTTGGCTCAGCGTGAAGCGCAGAAGGGATCAGGGTTTGAGGCTGCCACCCAAATGTTGCACTTGGAAAAGCAATTTTCGGGAGCGCAGGGCCTGGAATTCAGCTGGTCCTCAGAAAGGGCTGTGGTTCCTGGGCAGGGACACGATTTTTGCTGCGTTTGTGACTCTTTCTCCAGGGGTTTTGTCATTCCAAGGTGTTCCCAGAGCCTTTGGTTCCCCAATCTCCAGACTGAAAACACAGAGGAAAAGATTTCCAGGGCCAGGCTGGGTTTTTCTCTGCTGTGCAGCCCCGCAGGTTTTGTGGCCAAACTGCAGCAGGGAGGAGGCTCTGGGCATTCCGTTCCTTTTCTTGTTGTTTCCGTGGCATTTCTGTGTTTCCATCTCAAAATGAGCTGTGCAGGAGCCAGAGCCGGTGCCTGACAGCAATAACCAGGGATTCCCTGCAGGAAAATGTGTATTTCTTGACAGAAGAAATTTGTTCCTTTGTTCCCCTCACCTGTGCAGAGGCCTCAGGGTGCTGGCAGGATGAGGGTGTTGCTTTCAGTAATAATAATGACGATGATGACGATGATTGTGGCGTTGGAGCAGCTCACAGGCAGCTGGGAGGCTGAATGGCAGAGTCAGAGCATTCCTGAGAGCTTGGAGCCTCCTCAGGATGACGTGGAATTTGTTACCCGAGCTCTGGGAAAGGCTTGGGCAGGCAGGTGGATGCTCCGCTGCACCAAAGCTTTTCTTTTTCTCCTTTTTCCCTGTGTGAAGGCAGCGTTGTCCTCTCCAAGCCCGCATCCCAGCCGCCCTCCCCGTGTGTTTCTCGCTTCTGTCCCATCGCTTTTAATCTCATTTGCCCGCACACCCCATCCCCCCTGCCTCGGACCCTGCTCTGCAGCTTTGGGCTTCGCTGAGCTTCTGACCCTTTTGTGGTGAACGTGCTGCTCCTGGAACCCTGAGCCATTTTAATTTACGAGATGAAATAAACCTTGGATTCTTATGTTTTCTGTATTTATGACCTAATTTTTTTTATCTATTTTTC
>VZRN01002070.1:0-17697 GCA_013397935.1 Dasyornis broadbenti
GAAAGCCAGGCGTGGACAACAAGAAAAGGATGGCAGATGCAGGTTATCCCAGGTTATGGATTACAGCAAGTGGCACTATACTGTCGGCAGCGACTGAGGAAAGAGGAAAAAAGATTTCAGTTGTCTTGCTATGTTAAGCTAAAACTAATGAGTAGATATCTCTGAAAAGATTTTAATTCAGACAGAATATGTTGGAGAAGAGAGATACTTTTGTGTGTTGCTAGGATAAAAATATAAATTGAATTTATGTTTTTAAATCAGGCCTGGGCAGCTAAAGTTGACAGTTCCTCTCTCACAGGAGAAGGAGGGGAAGGCATTTGGGTTCTCTGGTGGAAAAATGGAGCTGGAAAACATGCCACAGTCCAGATCAGTTGTGGTAGGTCACCAGGTTTGCGGTGTTTCATGTGACTCACGTGATTTAGAGAATTGTGACTGTGGAGCAGCAATGGATACCTCTGTGCTTTTACAGTTGCAAGGGGTAGTTAGTTGCTGCCTTAGTGAACACAGATCTGGCTGTAGAAGCAATTCAAAGTCCTGTTTTATCCTTGGGGAGAGGAGGAGGCTCGCGTGGCAGTATATTTTTCTCACTGTATCAAGTTTTCATCTGGCTGTTGAATATAATTTCTGAGCCCAGGGTGTATGTTATTTCCTCTTTGGCTTTGTATACGTAATTTTAACTTGTGTCATAGACTCAGACTGTTATCCTTTCTTTGTTTTTCAGCATATTAATGAGAAACAGGAGGGCAGAGGAAACCAGAACATTTTTGGTCTGGTGCCTTCAGTTTAATATTCTGTGTGCACTTCATTAGCTGGAGCCGTTAACAAAGTGGGGTCTTTTGTTTTTGTTTGTTTTTAATACAGTGTGAATTCTGAAAAGTGCATACTATATGCCCACTAGGTAAAATACATGCTGTTCCTCTGTGGTGCTGGTTTTGGGGCTGAAAAATTCCTATTGCCCCTCCTGGATGCTCTCCTAGGCTGCATGAAATGGATCCGAGCCCACGCTGCTGCAGGAGCTGATCCCAGCCGTGGCATTCCGCAGGGAGGCTGAGCTGGGTTTCCAAAGCAGGTGCCAGGATGGATTGCAGCAGGCACAGTGCTCCTGGGGAGCTGAGGGAAGGAGCTGCTCTGCAGGGGCACAGCTGCAGCAACCCAGCTGCGGCTGCTTGTGGTGTAACGTGCGGCAGAAGAGGGCGAGGCTGGAGGGATGTTAATCAACTTTGTTATGACATAAGTTCATATTTTTATTGCAGCTGACCTCACTAAGACATTTCCTGGCTTGAAGGATGGCCTGAATGCCACTGAGCCCGGGCTTTTTGAGCTTTCAGAACCCCAGGTGTTAGAAAACCAAATTCTGGTCATTGATGCCTGCTGCAGTCTGGCCCTACTTTATCCTTTGCTTTCCTTTTTGCTGGGAGCGGTATAAAACCTGCTATTAAAGCTACCTAAGGCTGGAGTCACCATTGATCCTGAACTATCATTTGATTATCATTTTAGTTGCCTCACAAACCCCATATCCCTTGTTCTCTGGGATGCTGGAAAAATAAGACCAGTGCTGCTGCAGGAGGATGTGGTGCTGTTAATTTGTTTCTCTGTTATGTTCCAGCTGGGCCACTGGAATGTGGGGATTTAACTTTTCATGTTAGAGCTCACCTGCAATCCTGCTCCCAACATTCAAACTGTAACACATTATTGTGCTGCTTGGAAGCTGTTCATGTTGCCTCACAGCACGGTGGGGTAATTCTGAGATGATGCCGCTAGGTGCACTGAAGTTCCCACGCTGGCTCATGCCACAGCGAAAGCATTTCCATGTGTTACAAACATGTATTTGCATTAAAGTTATAGTTCAGACTGGGAGCCGTCTTCTGAAATATGTCTCCCAATAATCCCCAGTTCCATTTGCTTCAGAGAACAGCCTTGGAGAGAGGAGAAACTCCATTATTCTATGATAGAACTGGAGTGGGAGATGTGCTGCTGGAGCAAGGTGCTGCATGTACTCTGTGTACTGGGTCAGAGTAGAGAGAGAGAGTCCAAGCTGGCTTTCCCCTCATCCCCAAAAGCACACAGCAGGATGCTGTCCATCAAAACCAGCTGCTGACTTTAGCAATCTCCTCTGCTGTGCTGCATTACTTGTTACTTTGGACTACGTGTGCATTAGACAAGATTCTGTGACACTTGTGTGGTTTGGTGGGGTTCATTGCCAAAATAATTGCTCTTATAGATTGTTTTTTGTTTGGTCGGGGTTTTTCTCCCCCCAGTGAATGCAGATTTTATATCATGCTATCTTGGCTAGGTGGTCTTATTTAGGGACAAATTGCCTTTATTAGTTTTGTATTGTGTTACTGGCAGTAGTTTGTCCCATCTCACTCAGTCAGCTGCACACAATTTGGCTGAGGTCTATTAATAGTTTCCTAGTTTATGCTTAGCCTCCATGCTAGGTTTCAGGCAGAAGAGGTATCACATCTGAAGGCATTAGAAGGTGAAAGCAGATTATGAGCAAAGACTGTCTGCCATGGAAAATCCTGCTGGGTGCTACAGTTCTGGTCCATATCAATGGAGCATCTGACATCTCTGAGGGAGAAACGGGAATAACCAAGTTAGGGCATGGAGAACAAGGAACAGTGGGAACATTTGACTTGCTCGGGCAAGAGGCAGTCTGTACCAACACAAGCAATTAAGTCTGAGCCTATGATCGGCTCAGACTAAATGCCTTAATCACTAGATTGTATTTTCATTTTTAATGGTTTCTCAGTGGGAATGAATGAGAAGAAAAACAGGGAGGAAAACAAACAGAAATCACTGTTTGTGCCCGTATGTCATTGTGTTTCAAGTATCTGCTATTGTCTGTGTTATCTTTCTTTGACTCTGCCTCAGCAATTTCACAGTATTTTATTATGTAATTTTAAGGGCCTTTACCCCGCATTAGACTGAATTAAAATGCCGTGGCACCCAAATTGTTTGCTTGCTGTACCTCCTTATGAGACTTTTCTCTAGGGAAAAGTTCTGTGTTGCAGTAGACATTTCTTGAAGCACATTCACTGCTGTTTCTTAAATGTGAGTGCTAACAAACAGCACTACCTTAATGTATGGCAAAACAACAGCAGCAGGATTTTGGGAAAAAGCCATCTGTACTAAAGTTACTGGAATTTTCATTGTGTCTGGATAAAACAGGTGTAAAACTGACCACCTCCAAATTCCTTGCCCCTGGCTTTGATGCTTTTATCATTCATGGAATGAGAAGTGTCGTATGTGACCAGTCAGTGCATTTGCTCTTGTTGTGCATAACTTTCAGATTATAAATATAATAATAAAGGAAGTACCTTACACAGATTTCCAGAGAAATAATTGTTTTTACCTTCAGCTTCCAGTGTCAAGGAGCCTAGTGTCTATCTATTTGCATACTGATCAGTTAAAATGCTAAAATTAACAGAACAGAATTAATGGAAATTGCTATGCACCCAGTTATCTGCTCCCTATGAAAAAGACAAATACAGTCTCACAATGTATTACTGGAATCAGAAAGAATGAAACATTGCTATGAAGGAAAAGTCCACTCATCAGCATTTTTCCTGACCAGCTCCTCTTTGCAGATAGACTAATGCTTTCAGAGTTCTTATTAAGCTTATTTATGTACTTCAATTTTCTCTGCATGAATTAGAAAAACAGATAAGAAAAAAAAATCCTAATTTAAAGTATAATTTATGATAAATTTTTGGCACTGCAAAGGTTGATCATGGAAAAAAATTTAAATATTGGAACTTCATTTCATACTTATGATGTCTGCT
This sequence comes from Dasyornis broadbenti, assembly GCA_013397935.1. Lineage (NCBI taxonomy): Eukaryota > Metazoa > Chordata > Aves > Passeriformes > Dasyornithidae > Dasyornis > Dasyornis broadbenti. Next base: position 3,786 of record VZRN01002070.1, read on the forward strand.
GTGACAATGGAGTTTAACTGCAGGACTTCTTTTCCTTCTGAAAATACTAATTGGATTTTCAACAGGATGTTCATGAGTAAAAGATGGCGCTACACAGTGAGACTATTTTTTCTTTAAGTAGTTCTGCTTAATGAAATGTATAAAAATCTTATATTGTTCTGTCAAAACAGAAGTAATGTGCTTACTCTGTTTCCTGCTGTGATCAACCAATCTGGTAATTTAAATCTAAATGTGCCATAATCTTGAACACCGGGAGGATCAGAAAAAAATCATAAAGAAAACACCTACGTTCCCAGTTAATAGATGGCCTTTTGAGCTCATTTTCAATTTACTGCTGTCCTTCCTTGCTGAAAACAAAAACAAATTTCCTGAAAATAATATCAAAACAGCAAAAGTGCATCAATTAAGCCACAAGATTCAACAGGGCATCTTTTAATGGGCCATTAAGCCTGGGGCGTATTGTGAAATACCAAGGTAAAGGGCAGATTACTTAAAGTGCCCACGGAATATATTAATGATTCATTAAAACATGCCATGTAAACAAATGGTCATATCATAACTAAGTGGCCTGATTATGCAATCATTTTTAGTGGTGTATTAAAGGAGATCTACAAACAGAAAGTTAGAAATGGATCCAGCCTGTTAAAATGAAGACTAAAGTTATTTTTAAAACCTGAAATACATAACATGTACAATTTTCCCAGTAATCTCTCTATGAGTGAGGGAAGCAAATGTGTTAAGCAAATAATTTTCCAAAGCAGTAATCTGAATAATTGCCTGGCAATGCTGCTATAGTTAGAGCTAGATTTCTCATCGGCAATCCTAAGGCTGGAGTCACCAGTGATCCTGAACTATCATTTGATTATCATCTTAGTTGCATCACAAAACCCATGTTTGTTGTTCTCTGCGATACAGGAATTCATTTCTGTTGTATAATGCCATAAAAAGCATTAAGTGAACCCTCCAGAAAAGGAGGCGGTGTCTGGAAAAATACAGTTCCAAAGAAGGTGTTTCTTCCTTTTCAGTTCACATCAAGTGCAAGAGCAGTAGTGTATCAGAAGCAAGTCATTCCTGTTTGTAGAGGGGTCTAGTTCTGTTTTTCAAGGGATGGGTTTCATTTCTCTTTCACAGACATTCTTCAAATGGTATAAAAACTGACTCCAAGACAGGGAGATGGGAAGGAAAATTTCTGCCCCCAGTTGGTGAATTAGTTCAGGTGCAAGTGTCTAAGAGTAAACCTAAACTGTAGTATGTGTAATTGAGTGAGTGGTAGTTCTAATTAGTAGTTCTTATGAAAAAACTTGTAATAAACTCTTTCATTTTATTTGGCTACATCAATTCACAGCAAATGGATTGCAATGAAATTTAACATTGCAGCACTTCCCTGAAAAACACAATCCCTTACACGCTGGGAATCAACAGCGTGTAATGCTTGCGATACCCGCGTCTCCCAAGAAACCATTTTTACTCTATAGTTGGTCCATCATTTATATGAACCAAGACAGTAAAAAAAGGAAGATAGAAAAACCACATTGAAAACAATGTGGGCTGCATGTAATTTCTTCTTGATGGCTTTTAACGTATTACTGATCTAAGCATATGGTAAATAGCGCAGGTTCTTTCTTTTTAGTGGTGCTGCCTCTAGTGAGGCATTTTTCCTTGCCTTTAAATAGCCTAGTGTTGTTAAGTCTACACTGAGCATCTATCACAGACCAGGCTGCATGGGGCTCTGAGCAACGTGCCCTAGTGGAAGGTGTCCCTCCCCACGGCAGGGGCTTGGAACGAGATGGTTTTTCATGCTCCTTCCAACACAAACCATTCCATGAGTCTGTGATGGGTTTAGATAGAGCTATTTAATGTGCAGTGCTTCCTGAGATTGCTTCAGCCCCTCTACAGCACAAAGAGATTTGTGAAACGGTCATTTGTAAGAACAAACTGTAATTGAGGGTTCTGGTGCCTGGACTTCAGAAATATGTTGTTGGTAAATGTTGGTACTGGTGGGTGAGATGGCCTTTTGTCTGCTCACCTCTGAAATGTGTGAGCCCAATGAAAGGGAGCTGTGTGTATTCAGTTCCAGTTTCCTTTAGCAAAACTAGAAATTGGCCAGTACATTTTTATTAAAGCATAACTCCTTTCTCAATTGGTATTTGCTTTTGTACAGATGGCTTTCCTCCCTGATTTTTTTTTTTTTTTTGTCTGTTGGGGATGGGAAGTAATTGCTAAGAAGTTCATTCTGTTTTTCCCACACAGTTCTTCCATTTCCTTCTGACCCTTCCATTTCTCCTGAAAACCTGCATTTACAGCTTTTCTCCTAAGTACTTTGCACCTCCAGAGCTCTCTACCAGTCCTCCTTTTTTTTTTTGCCTGCATTTCTGCTGCTCCTTCCCTTTTAGAGAACTGTGTTCCTTATGCTTTTGCCTTTCCCTTCTCGCTCAATTCAGTAGCAAAACTGCCAGTAACTCTTCTTAGAGCCATGCTGACCCTGCCCTGCTCCCTGGGACACAGCTCTCTCTCCCCTTTTAAGGGCTGTGAGCTACTTGCAGACTTCCCTGCTCTGAGCAGCCTCTTCTCTGACCTTGTACACTGTGTTAAAGGTTGTGTACAGTGCATAAAATAAAACCTCACCTGCAAAGTAAGCCAAGTCATTATTATCTAACCCTGGTGCTCCGCAGGGTCAGCAAGAGGCAGCTGTTACTGTCAGAGTGTGAGGATGATACTGGAGTGCTCTCAGTTAGCTCTAGAAACCAGTGGAAAATAAACATTTCCAGCAGCAGCAGTGTTTCCTTTTCAGCACAGAGCAATATTTGTATACTGGAGAGAAGCGCAGCACCATAATGACGGTGTTATCCAGCTTTTACAAACAACTTGTTTTGACGTGATCACCAAATGCTGCGAGGCTGCTGAATTGCTGCGTGGGGTTTCTGGGATGGAAAAGTGCTCTGTTGGCTCGGGCTCAGGTAAACGAGTGCTCTTCAATGACATTTACTCCTGTAATGTTCTTTGCAAATTTAAGTGATTGAAGTTTTATAACCACCTTGCTTACTGGACTTACTGGTCTTTTTGAAAGCTGCTTCCTCACTTTATCAGAATATACTTGCAGTGGTGAAACATAAGGTTTTCTTCAGGAGAAACGTGGAAGAGTGGAAGTCAGTAGCTCTAAGATCAATCCAGTTTTTGTGTTTTTGATAAGGTTGTGATAACTTTAAGATTCAAGTGTCTGCAAAGCTTTCTATATGGGTCTGAACTAGAAATGTCACCCAGCCAGTGTGTCTAATTCAGTACCTGCCTGCATTTCTCTCTTCTGAAGCTGATAAAATCCTGCTTCAACCAGGTAATGGGCCGAAATAAATGGACTGTGCATTTTTCCTAAGTTCTTTGAGAAGAATGAACTAATTCCTGTTCTTGTTCATTCTTCTCTTTCCTCAATGCATGCAGCCTTCCTCCCCTCTGAATCCAGGGCTGGATATACCCCACTACTACCAGTGCTTCAACCCCTGTATTTCCCCAGGCATGTGAAATGACACTTCTGAGCCTCTCAGGCACATGGCAACTGCAGTAGGCCCTGAAAAATCCCATTTTATACCTCCCACCACCACAAATGAATCCTACCCATTTTCCGCTTCTAGCATTCATAAACATTCCTCTCAAAAAATAGTATTTAGGCAAGTCTTTCAGCTCAGACTTTGTTCACATGATTTAAGGATTGGGGTTTTTCTTACATTGATGATGGTCAGTATATAGGAGACATTGGTCTGGGTACCATCTTGTCATCTCAAATATGAAGCTTTTACCTCTGTTGTTAGTCTTGGGAAGCTGTGGAAGTTTTAACAGTTTGATGATTTTTTTTTTTTTTTTTTCCCTGCTCCTCTAATTTCCTAAGCCAGATAAGCCAGAGAGGCTTTTTGAATCTCAGGCAGCTGCTGGTGTTAAAAGTACTTCTTAATTGCATATTTTTGAGAGGTTATAATGGCCCAGTGATTTCCTAGATTTGCAGGCCAGAAGACATTACTGTGATCATCTACTCTGACCTCCTTCAGAGATCTAGGAATCACAGGGTGAAATCCCATTAAATGGATTAAAATAGTAAGTGTAAAATTAAAAAGATAATAAAATTTAGTATTTCTTCTTGGTGTTGGTCCAGGACTTAAGGTAGTGAGGTAGTGCAGTGCAAATATACCTGATTTCCATGTCTCTGTGCTGCAGAAAAGAAACTTTTTCTCTCATTGCTTAGCAAGTGTTGCCTTTTTTCCTCCCCTGTGAATCCTTCTACTTTAATAAGGAAATGTAATCTTGTTGGATGTTAGGCTATCCATGCATGTGGAACAAGCCTGGTGTATCATCCCTGCCATGCTTATAGCCCAAGGCCTCATGTAGATGTGACACATCACTTAGCAAAGATGATGGAGAGGACGTGTTTGACATCCTTGGGATCCAGGCGTAGATCTGGTATCTGCCAGCTTGTGTAGAACTGAAATCCAGAGTCCCGCCCTGGAAACTTGGGCATCCTGTGTGCTACCAAACATGAGAGCAGTCCTGGAGGCACCTTGCCACGTGCCACAGGACAGATTTTTGAGATGATTCTTTTCAGATTCTGCTTGCTCTGGAAATGATCAGGTATGGTCACTCTCTCTGTTTTCTAGCAGCGCAGTGGGTTACGCGCAGCACCTGCTGGGCAGCTTTTAAGCTGGTTCTTTTAAAGAAAATAGCACCCATCCTTTACTGCAATAGCCACACTAACGAGGTAAAAGTAACTCTGACTGACAGAGTCTGGATTCCAGTAAAGCTGAAGTCAATACCAAGGCAACTTAAAGTGTGGCATTTGCTTTTCTCTGCCATTGATTATGCATTTCCTCCTGACTTAACACAGGTGATTTATAGTCAACAGTGTGCGAGTGTGCATGACGATCCACTGTAATTCAGCCAGGAGATTCCTCAGGAAAGGCCTGACATATTGGGGTTTGTCTATTCCTTTGAAATGAACTTGGAGAAATATGATTGCTGGCATTCTGTGAATTCAAACAAAGTCTAGAAACGGCTATTGCCAGTGGCATAGCCATTGGAGGCCACAGTCTGAAATGTAAATATTCCATGATTCTGTGCCCTTTCTGGTGCATCCCATGTGAAATTTCCTCCAGCATTGGCAGGCACAGATAACCCTACCCACTGCTGATGGTGGAGGAGAAGGTGAGAGTTCTTGTCAAATCCTTCTTGCCAGTCAGAAAGATTGTTAGTCTTGTTCTGATGCTCTGCAGGAGAGAAAAAAATCTTTAGAGCGCAGGAAATTTCCCCGGTGTGTAAAAAGCATGCTGTGTCATTCATTACTCAAATGAAGGCCAGTTTGTGCTTAATTGAGTGGTGAAACTAAAGCAAAATAGATCTCAGTTTATTTAATTCCCATACCTATTCTAATAAAGACCAGAAATGTCTTGCCAAGAAACAAACTTTGGGTATTTTGGGTCTGAAAAATTTGATGTCTGTAGTGTAGGGGAGAAAACAAAAAAGGGACAGTGGCTGTGGGAAAATGATTGGTCAGCACAGTGTCTTGGCATGTGGGTAAAGAAGAGTTTGGTTTTGCCGTGGCTGGTGGAATTGGTGACCTGGTCGAGCAGGTGTTTGTGCTGCACTGTTCCGTTTTCCACTGGCTACATCTCAAGTTATTGTGGACTTCATGAGTTGTTTGTAGTTGTCTGCTGTAATAAATTTCCTTCAAAAACACTGATATTGTGGAAATATCTACCCATAGATGCAAAACCTGCTGGAATTGGAAGACGTGCTCAGCTGAATAATTGTTTTGGATAATGCAAAAGAGGTTATGAATTAACAGGCTGGAAGAGTAAACAAGATTAGAGCTAAGTGCTTTCAGGGACTGTGTAAAAAAATAATCAAAGGCTAATTGCAAAGGAGTGGGTGAGGCAAGGCCATAAATTAGAAGGGGTGAGAATGGAAAATGGAGAGGTCAGGAGTAAGTTGGCCTGGTAAAACAAGCAGTGAAGGAAATGAGAGGGGGAAAAAGATAGTGGGTGTTTCTTTAGGTAGAAATATCACAAAAGTACAGAGTAGTGTTTAAATTGGGGGTACAGTGAAAAGCGTCTCCTTAGCACATAAAAGTATATCAAATGGCATCTAGAATACAAGAGCTAAAAGATTAGATGGAGTAGAAGTGGAGAAGATGGAGAAGAAGTAAATGGAGAAGAGAGGTGAAAGGTGTGAAATTGAAAACACTATCTGAAGGTAGAAAATTTATATCTACTGTAGTATTTAAGGAAGAACAAGGGTGCAAGTTAAGGTGGAAGATGAGTGAATGAGTGAAAAAGCAAGAGAAAATAGGGGACAAAAATTCCATATCTCCTGTAGAAACTAAAGGAAAGGAAATGATCCTCTGTTTTACAGGGGTTTAAGAGTCCAGCAAGCAGGAAGGATAGCAAATCTCCTTTCAAAGTCCTTGAAGTGCTTGAAAGAGCTTTTGAAAGTCATTGCTCCTAAGATGCAAGCTATAAGACAAAAGATGTTTCTCATAACCAACCAGAACATAATTTCTTATGCATCTGTTTTCCAACCTTGAGCATAAATCACTACCATTGTCATTTTTGTAGTCTCCATTGTGCTAGAAAAGTGTAAATTGCAAGGCTCATGGGAAATTTTCTTCTGTCTCCTCATGCCTCTGGGTCATGTCTCCAAGCCTTAAACGTGACCTTGTCCTCATGAGAGAGGTAGAATTATTTTCTGGATTGTTTCTTCTGAGGTAGTATGGAACAGCTCTTCTGAGTTAACTCAGAACAAAAATGGTTCAGAAATAGTAGAACTCTGATTCTCATCTCTAAATATCCAGTAATCTCACCTCCTATTCTCCCTGCCTGTTGTTTTTCTCACTTGTCTTCTGCCATTCTCCCCTGTGCTGTGGAGCATTCAGCCTGAGTCTGAACAAATGTGAAGAGTGATGTATGGACTGTAAATACAGTTTTCTCTGCTGACTTTGGGCCGTTGGTAGTAAATGCATTATCTCGAACAGCTACAAGTTTTATAGAGAACATTATGCAAGCACACAGGGACTGTTGTTGACTGTGCAAGTATCAAAGCCTATTGATTAGCTGCTACATGGGCCGTAATAAAACTATCGTTATTAATTATGATAGAAAATTATGTGTGTGTCCAGGTAGCAAGTCACCTCTTCTATTTTTTTTCTCAATTTATTGCTGAGGTGCAGTAGATTGTAAGTCACCTTTACATTTTGAGAGAGAAAAAAAGAAACTGACATTCTTGCATTATTTCAGACTAAAGGGGATGATGGCTTATTGTCTTCCCAGCTTTTACTGCAAGAAATTGTTACAAGTATTTGTGAGCTGTTCCACACAGAAATAACTGATTTTATAACCTCTGTAATATAGGAGAGCAGTAATCTGTTTTTCAATATTAGGTCAAGTTGCTCTCATCTAATCTTGTCTGTTCCTTTCTTGCAGTTTCTATGCTAGAAATTGTAAAAGGAAATACTCTTATAAAAGATACATTTATTGAGTGAAGATTAGTTGTTTGTTGCTATTGACAGCACTGGGGATATGAAATATGTTCTTTAGAGCCGTTGGTTAGAGCTGCCCTTTTCTTTATGGCTACAGGTATAAAATGCAAAGTATATACAAAAAAGCTCTATTTTATACAATATGAAAAAGATACCGTGTCTTTAATCTTGACCTTGCAGCAGTTGTTCTCTCTGTGGTGAACTATATGTGGTTTCTGTTATAATAAACCTTTGAGCTTAGGCTGATTTTTCTCTATATGGCTTAATTTAATTCAATCACCACTTTGTGAAGAAAATAACTATTGGTACAAATTAAAATATTGGGGGGCTGAAAGGATTATTTCTGAGTGGATAAACTCTAGTACTCCTGTGTAAGGTACATATAAGACTTTTTTTTTTTTGTGTATCATATATACAACAGAGCTTCCAAATTAGTTCTCTTGTCCTGTATGTCCCCAAAGAGTGCCGAAGGAGCTATTATTTTATGAGGCTATTAAGCTACCTTTTGGACTTGGAACTCCAGATTTAAGATCTTCTTACTTTAAACTTCTGCTTATTTTTCTCTTCCCTTCCTCTTTCGTCTCTCAAAAGACGTGATGCTGGAAGTACTCATTATTTCTAATGAAAAAAATTTATTAAGGTGTGTGAGAATACTGTGGAATGGAGAATCTGGAGAGGCTTTCTCCTTAATAAGGATATGGTGCAAAAGCACTGATATTGATATATACTCTTTAAGATTATAGCATGGTAATAATTTTCTTCTGCATTTGGGAAAGGACCTTAGCTGGAATAAACCTGCAAAATTGATTTGCAATGGGGGCAGTTATTTTAGCATGGACCAGGAAATCCTCTATCTGTTGCATGGGTGTGATCTGCAGATTTTGCTGTACTTCTTCCCACCCTCTACATGTGCTTTGTTGCACTTTTAATTTAGATAATTCCATCTACTTTGGTTTGGAAGGATACGCGTTTCTAGTCTTCAATTTAATTTTCATTAAATTAATTGATAAATAGCAACCTCAGATGATTAGAGAATGGAGGTGGCTGAATGGTAGGTGGTTGAAGTTTAATTCTGTTTTATTCGTTCACTGTATTTCAATTAAAGCAATAATTTTACAAATAAATGCTTGTATAATCTGATTCCTCCTTTTCACTTTCAGCTGAGCAGTACTGCTTCTACATATCTGTTGCAAGCTTCTTGTTTCAGCTGTGCATTAAGTGGCTTTGAAAAATGAGCTCAATTGATAAGCTTAGGTAACCAAAGCCTTGCAAACTCAGGCTTGATGGTCTCACAGCAGAGAGCAGTGCCTGGGGTTTGGTTCAGTTCTGCTGAGCCCCGCTCTCCCTGTCGTTTTGGGCAGGTTATTTTCAGTGCAGGGAACCAGGCTGAGCCTTCCATCCTCCATCCTGTTTCTGAGTCACATGTGGCTTTCTTTATATTGCACACCCAGATGAGAGTGATGGAGACCTAGGGCTCATGGAATAAGGGAAAGGAAGGTGAATACATGCTGCTATTGTGTTTTGAGGAGGAAACTGTTTATCTCATGATTCTTTCATATATTAGTGCTGGAATAGAAAATTCCGGTACTGATGCAGTTCCCTGTGCACCTGAGAGGGGTAGCAAGGCATGTGCAGGAGAACGTGCTCCTTGTGATGCTGAGGGTGTCTCTGAGAATTAAAATTTATTTTTAAGCAAGAAGAAAGCACTCAGCTTTTTGTTCTCATCTTAGGTAGCGTGCAAGCCCACAGTTCAATATCTGTTTTACATTCCTTTCATCAGGTCCTCCCTCAGTAATCTTTTCCTTAATGTAAACAACCTTGATCTTTTCCATCTCCATTTATGAGAGAGGTCTGCTCTGCTTCTCTCTCCAGAGCCTTCTTGGGGGTGTATGCAAGAACCATGAGGGGCAAACTGCAGGGTGTGAAGGAAAGATGTTATTCTTGAGAGTAACTGATGCTTCGTTAGGGACAGTTTTCTTCTGTTTAAAAGTGTACAGGGCAGAGTTACATCTTTGCAGAGGATCCTTCTGTTAGGATTACTTATGTGGGCACAGGATTTTCAAAATTATTCCCTAATAGAAACATTTGCAACAGAGAAAATGGATTTGTCTGTGTGTTTGAGATATGTATATAATACCATTAGCGTATACGCAGATGTATTCACTACAGTTATACATTAAAAATATGGCTCTCTGTTGCAAGGTCAAGAATTGGAGAACTGAGAAAATCTAAATTTGTAATTCTTCGTGCAACCTTAATTCTATGCATGCTGGATTTCTTCCAGCACTTATCTTTCAACACTGAGCTCTTATCTTGCTCAAAGCCCAAAGTGTTTGGAAGAGGAGGTCGGATCATGGAATTTGAAAAACATGTCATAATCCTGAAAGGGCAGAATAAAGGCTGTGTGGAAGCATAAATCTGCCATTTCTTAAGCTGAAGTGTGTGATTTGCAATCTAAACATTTTAATGCACTTTATTGGATGTCATTTCCTATTTATTTTGTTAAAGGCAAAGAGAAAAACAAGTCTGTTTTGAGTAATTGCAGAAGCTGTTATATGGCACATTATCAGGGTTTGAGAGCCTTCCCTCCAGCACTGCCACATCACCTCTGGCAGCAGCTGGCAGCAGGAACAGGCTGTGACTGCCAGGCTCTGGGCCTGGGGAGGAAAAGTAGTCTGTGCAAGTTGAGGTTTGTCATTTTTTGTAAGAAGGGACATTTCCTCCCTGCTGGATGCTGCTGGAGACAGGGGAGGCAGCAGTGACGACATCTGGGTGTTGGCACTCGGCTTGGCTGCTGTCACCAAGGGTGGGAAGGATGTTCAGCTGGCACCTGCCTTGTCCCAGGAAAACCAAATGGAAAATGGTGACTTTTGGAATTTTGACATCTCTTGAAGAAGAGAACAAACTGGCCGTCCTAACTTTTTTCACCACTGTGTTGCCCGAACCGAGGAAACACAAAACAACCGAGGTTATTTTATGCGGTGCTTTATTGAGGGCCCTGGGAGCCTGCGGACTAGCGTCCAAAGTCAGAGCCCCAAGCTTTAACAAAATCACCGAGTATATATACGTTTCTTTTCAATATTGCTTCATCACAACAAATTTGATCTCTAAACATATCTACTTAATTTATGATTTCATTGTGACTTTGTTTTCGTTAACTGAACATTCTTTACCATGACTCTANTACATTGAGAAAATATGAGATAATTAGTGGAGAGGATATCGATCTTATATTTAGATGTTGAGTTTTTCTTCCTCTTAGAAAAAGGGTAAATTTTCTCTGTTTCTTACATACAGTAACTTTTCTTTGATGAAATAAAGAAAATGCTTTCCCAGAATTCAAGATATTTATATTTACCTCTGTCCACAGAAAAAAATACCCCTTTTTGAATAACATATTACTCAGGTTCCTATCATGTCACTGATAATTGTTATTAATGGAATATGTGTTATTCTTCCTAGCAGACCTGCCAAGCCAAAGAATAAAAGTGTAAGGAAGTAGAATTAATAATTCTGTTGCAATGCATCATATAGATAAGGCAGTAATTGCAAGGTCAGGTGGGCGTACATAGATAGATGGTGAACCGGTTGTGCTGTAATGAAAGCACAGGCCTTTTACATATGTTTATGAATAATGTTTCTCATAAAGACACTAGACTGATTGTCTACAAAACCATCTTCTGAGCCAGAAATTATCAACACTCGTGGTAATGAAATATTAAAGATAAATTTGTGAATCCATATTAGAAGGAAATTTCAAGCCATTATAACTTGCTGCTCAGACATTTCTTATTCCAGAAATGAGATACATGAAAAATTCTGATACAAGAATGTTCCATCTCTTTTTCTGTTAACATATTTACCAATCTCTTTATAAGTGATGTGCCTTCTCTTAGGCCTAAATGAAAGAAAATAAAGCTTCAAATCACTGACAAAAGGTGAAGTTGAAAAATACGTAGCATGAGTTTTTCTGAGAGAATCAGTATATAGTTATATTTTTGTGTTATAAGAGACACGGGAATTAGATTTGTTGGTTTCCTAGCAACTAAGAGTCTCAGAATTTTAAAGCTGAAGATCAAACTTCTATCACCTGCTTAGAAGTACAGACAGACATGTATTAACAAAAACAATTTCTGAAATAATTTCAACATAAGCCACTGAAGTATTTTATAGTAATCTAAAAATAAGATCTGGCTTTCTAGATCAATATCAACCCTAATCACGGGTAGGTAATAACTAACATTTTCCTCATGTTATTTAAATATTTATCAAATTCTTTTAAATATGTCCTTTGAGCCTTTTCAGGGGAAAAAATAAGACCAGCTATTGGGAGAAAGGAAGTTGGAACTTCAGAAAAAATCAATTTTTCTTTTCTTTTTAATGCATCTAGTTGTGTATTTTAAACTCCAGTTTGTTTTTAGTACTTTCTCATGGTAGTACTTCTCAATGCTGTGAAATTCAGACTCTGACTTTATTTTTTGTTAAAGTACTTTGCAGCATTGGCACATTCAGCTTCTGAGTAGTAGCTTCCTAATCAGTGTCTTTCACTGCTTAAATGCAGAATACTCTGCAGGATGAAAAGATGGCCTCTGGCCACTTCTCCTGTCAGTGCCACGCCTGGACACACGGTATTCGTATGGCAGGGACCCTCCCAGGCACTGGAGCTCGGCCCAGGGCAGGTCCTTCCAGCTGTTCCCTGCAGTGCCCCTGGTTTCTGGCCATGGAGCAGGGAGGTTTTCCTTGCTGCGTGAAGGGCTTTGCACGGCATTCCCTTATTCACACAAGAGAGCACAGCAGTTTAGAGAAAACCCTCAATTCCAAGATAGTAAATATAAACTTAGTGATGGATAACATATTCATGAGTTGAATTCTGGGTTAAGAAGGGTGAATGTTTCTGCTTGACACCTTATTGTAGCTGTTTGAAATACAAATTGCATTATTCTCAAATGGGAAGTAGCAAACAATAGGCTGAAGAAATCGCAGGAAATTATAAAAAAAATAATCATAGAACAGAATTACAGAATGGTTTGGGTTGGAAGGGACCTTAAAGACCATCTCTTTAAGAGGGACACCTTCTACTATCCCAGGTTGCTCCAAGACCAGTCCAACCTGGCCTTGGATACTTCCAGGGATGGGGCATCCTCAGCTTGTCCCAGCAACCTGTGCCAGGGCATCACGACCCTCTCAGGGAACATAGCAAATGACTGGTAGCCATGACATTTACAAATGAAGGGCAAACTAAATTTGATGTATATTGTTTTTGACATAAATAAGTAGTTTTCAAATGTATTTGTGTGGTGAAGCAATTGTTACTGCAGATCCATTCTGTTACTTACAGTTTCCCTGGGTACTTGACTGGCTTTTAGCAGGCAGCAAAGGGCTTGGACATTGTGTGTGAACAGTAGCTGTATCTGGAAGCAAGCAACTAGTGCTAACATTGTTTTAGGATCAATGTTGAGGCATAGTAGCAGTTGCAATGTATTATGGACTGGGGCAAATTTTTCCATAGTTATTGCAGATTTACTGTTTTATTTCTGGAAAAAGATGTGGTATATGGAACATGGGACATAAAATCTGATCTGTCTGAAATAGCTTTCTGTTCTTGGTGGTGCAGCTCATAGTCCTTTTTATGGGCGTTGCTTTTATATTTTGTCTTTTCATCTGAATGTGAATTTTTTTTCCAGCTTGATCAAAGCCACTTTCCCTACCTTGAGAGTACACCTATTTTTTTTTTTTTTTTGTCACAGTTGTGTATGACTCTTGGGCTGTGAGGAAGGAATTATGAGCCTGAGGAAAGACAGGCAGAGTGCTCCTTGCCTTCTATGTTAAAATTACAATTCAATGCTTTTGGACAGTGCCATGACACTTTTCCTACTATTTACAGTGTCTTCTGCTGTCCCATGAGGTTTTATAAACATGGCAACTTGATTTATTTCCACAGATTTTCTGTGTGATTTGGGCAATCTAAGCAATCTCCAAATGTGGCAGGATCCAAGGAAGCACAAACATCCACTGTCCACAGCTCAACTGCTGGCACTGCTGGTGTTCTGTCCACTGCAGTGGAGTCCTGGGAACATGGGAAATTCTGCAGTGTTTCAGCACACTGTGCTTAAATGCACACTCTGCTTTACCCTCTGCCCCCTGGACTTTCCTGGCCCTTCCTCCTGTTATAGCAAAGGCACCCAGGGCTGTGCTTGGCCCTCGGTGCAGCTTCCCTTCTCTCTCTTTCCAGCTAGGAAGCAGGAAGGGCCAGGCTCACCGCCTGCTGCAGTCAGATCCCTTTGCTTTGGGTCACACTCCAGTAAGCTGATAGTTTTTCTCACTTGCCAACACGACATTGATCCACTTTAGGTTCAGCTCCTCTGTTCAGTAGTTTCCTTCTGTTTTTTTTTTTCCTTT
>VZRN01002070.1:20881-53620 GCA_013397935.1 Dasyornis broadbenti
TTTTTTTTTTTTTTTTTTTTTTCCTGAGTATCTATCAAATTAGGTTGAGTATTTGCAGAGCAATAACTCAGGATTGACTGGTGGAAATCTTATAATCCAGGAACGTGACCTAGCACAATATCATCCTAATTTCCTCTGCGAGGATTAATTCTGCTGTTTTCTTCCTCCATGACAGTGAATTGAGCGTGTAGCAGACTGTGCATAGAGAACGCATCCTGATCCCCTGTAATCTTTGCAAACACTTCAAGTGACCTTTCTGTTGAATGTCCTTTAAAAGCTTCCAGGATATTATCAAAAATAGCCAAAGTAATTACTGACAGACCAAGCAGGACTCCATTTCTTCTCCAGCTTTGCTGTACAGCTCACATCTTTGCCATGGAATGTTTTGTCGTCTTCATTGACTGAGCTCGGTTTTGATTTCTCTGGATAAATCCACTATTTATTTTAAACTGAACTCAAGTAGAATGAATGCTAAGCTAAAGGAAGAATTCCTGAATGTGTAGTGAAGCAGCCTTTCTTCTGTCTTGCGTGCTAGCGTGCCCAGATCCCGGTGCAACTGAGTGGGAACCACTGTGGAGTGGTTCCACATCTGCACCTGCACACCTTGTGCTGCAGACAGAGGTGTACCAGGTCCATCCAGAGAGGACTGTGTGTGATAGATGCCATTCGCAAACTGGATCACAGACTAATCTTGTGCGACAAGCGTGACCCACGCTACTGCTTCTCCTGCCTGTCTTACTACTCCTACAGAAGGCACTGTTTCCAACACTTCATTGTCTTTTCGCTAGGGTAAATGGATTTTATTTTTGCCTGAATAGACAAAATTTTCCTTTTTGGCTATGCAGACTATTTACCAGAGGGCCCCAGATGCCTTCCCACATGTCAAACATGTTGGGTCACTCTGCTGTACACGTGAAGCCCCCACAGCATCTGTGCGTGCAACAAGAACACTTGTGTCGAGAAAATACTTCATCAAGTTCTTAAACACCTGTGATTCTGCCTAATAAAGTCTGTGTAGCACATAGCTTTTATACTAAAGTTAATGATGCTTTGAGGCAGCGTGTTAGGTCTGTGCTTTGGCTGGAACAGCTGCCATCAATTTCTAGTGTGCTGTCGGTTTGTGTGTTTGACAATCTATCCATTTGTTTTCCTGGTCTCATCCATCATTTGCTCACAGTGCTTTCCAAGAGTTGTTGTCTTGCTACCAGCCTCTAATTTCATGTCCTTAAATTCATCAATGGGTTGTATTTATCTTGATTGACAATTCATCACAATTACTCCTGCAATGGAGAACAAGTTTTAAAAAAAGTAAGTCTCTTTCATGTGCTGTAGCTTATATGGAACCTATAATCTCTCTTGGAAAGGAAACCTAGAGAAAAATTGTCACAGGTCCTACACTTCAGTCCTGCCCAAAAACTTTAACAAAACCATGTTTAATACTTGTAACCCTGGAAGGGGCTCAGTTTGCTCAGAGTTGGGGCCCTTTTCTCACCTGCTGGCTCCTGCTTCCCAGGAATTCATGCTTCCACAAATCAAGAGCTCATCTAGACAATCTCTCAAGCTTTTATCACCATGACAGCTAAATACCGCTGTCCTTGATCTTGACTAACCCTCTTCTTTCAATACAGAGAGTTGGAAATGTTACATAGGAAAAATACAGAATGTAACTCTGTGTTGTCTGCATGTAACAGATGGGGCTGAGCAAAAGCCCCTAACCAAAGACCCCAAATCCTCAATGACCTTTTTATCTCTGTTAGATGGGTGAGAAACTTGAAGCATGAGGGGCAAAAAGGACGTATCAATATCTCTGTGAGTATCCTCTACGAGAAGAAATTCTTCTCTGAGATCATCCAGGTTTACTTCCCTCTCACCAGAGCAGTTTTCCTCTCATTTGCTTTACAGAAACAGTTTTTAAAGTATAGTCTTTGCTTGGTTTTCTTGATGAGAATATTGCAGTGTTTGAGATACCTGCTGTTCTGGTTCTTGTCTGGGCAAGCAGGATAACCTGCTGGGGATTTTTCAACGAATTTCAAATGAGTTATGTCTCTGTCAATAATACGTGATTCTGTATGGTTAAAATACACAGAAGGGTGAAATGCATAGAAAGTCCAGTGATTATACAAGGACTTGTATTATGCAAATATGCAGAGCACTTTTCTGAAATGGTTGTTTAAAAAGGCGATTTTAGTGTCCGATTGAAAGTCTGTCCTTTGTCCTAAGCAAGTCCCAGGAACCTGCAAGGAGGTTTCTCTGACTTTGGCTTTTCTTTCTTTTCTGTCTTGGTTTTCTTTCTTGGGTTCACTTTGTGAGGGAAAGGAGGACACATCTTTCACATTTTTTCTTGGTCACTTCAAATCCCATCAATACCTTTCTGCTGAGCAGGGGTTTGACGTGGTCCAGAACAATTTTCTATTCATCTTCCTTTCCTGTCCAAGCTGTTATTGACCTTCCTTCAATTCTTCCCTTTGATGACACTTAACCTTGTCCCTTGCATGTTTCTTTGTCTGATTTCTGGCTTTTTAATAGGCACTTAGTTCTACAGTTCCTCAAGTGTGAGTTTGGCGCTTCAGTTCATTGGTGCAGCTTTCATCTCCTTTCTGATTGCAGTCTGTAATAACTTCCCATTTTGAAAGTAGAAATATTCTCTGATTTTACTGTGCCAAGCTTCTGTGCTCTTCAGTTCTTACAGACAGTACCAATTCTTCATTGATAGCAGTATTTTCCTTTTCCCCCAGGTCTCCTTCTTTCCCTGTACTCTCTCTTGTAGTGGAGCTCTTTCTCACACCCTCAAATAGAGATGAAGTTTTTTTAGATTACCTTAACTTGTTACTAAAGCTGCTTCCAAAAGAGGAAACGTAACAAAAACCTGCTTATATGAATTCGGACTCCCACTTTCCTTAGCATTTTGCATGGTCTCTTACCCACAACCAACTAATTTTAAGCAGTGCAGGGTTGATGAGTTACACCCAGTTCCAAGGTTCACCAGACATTTCCTTAGAGCTAAGCAAAGGCAAGCCAGAAGCATGATAAGTTTGTGACTGTTGGAGATGGTTGAATAAAACGGGGCATTTTTC
This sequence comes from Dasyornis broadbenti, assembly GCA_013397935.1. Taxonomy (NCBI): domain Eukaryota; kingdom Metazoa; phylum Chordata; class Aves; order Passeriformes; family Dasyornithidae; genus Dasyornis; species Dasyornis broadbenti. The sequence goes on from VZRN01002070.1 coordinate 23,956, forward strand.
CTGCAGGTTCGGGAGGAAGCCACTTGCCATGATCTGCTAGGGAGCTGCTAAGGTAGCAGAGCCTGCCAGGAGAGGTGCACCCGGGTACCTGCTGCATTTGCAATGTCACATCTCTTAATTGGCTTCCAGCCGTTTCCAAATTTGCTTCTGTTTTACTTAGTAGAAAACCCATCTCTAGCCTTATCTCTCTACCTTATTTCTACTTGAGCTCTGAGTTCCAAAATTAAGTTCCTTTTTTTTTTCCAAGTCTCATTGCTTGATGCAGCAGCAACTTTCCTTTCGGTTCCAGTGCTTCCCATAAAGCTCAGGAGTGCAGAGAAAGAGCTTCAGGCTAAGGCAGAAATGCTACCATTTTGTTTTGCTTTATCTATCGATTTGGCTGCTTTAATGAAGACTAACACAGCAGGCCTCCTGCAGAGGTACTTTGTTAGTTACTTTCAAAATACAAAAGGCTCGTTATCATGCAAAGTGAAACTCACTCTTTTATGCAGGGTAGACTGTATTGCTCTTTGTGTGCCACAGAGACCCACCAGTCCTACAGTAATTTGCACTCATCAGGGAAAAATCTCGTGTCTGCTGTGATGATGTGCTCAGAAGCTAAAAGTTTTCTTGGCAGGTCACTTTTAACTACCTTGCCTATTTATCTGGCAGGAGGATAATAGCAGATCGATGTTTTATGGACAGGAGTCGGGGTGAAAAGAGCAGTCCAAACACCTGGTTATGAATATTTTTGCACATTGGTTTCTTATATTTTTTGATGGTTATAAAAGGAGTCGACAACCGTAAAGACACTCTTTGAAGCACTTTATTCATGTTTTCTGAAAATACCTTTGTAAGCAAGATATGCCAGAAAGGTGGGATGGGCTCCTAGTGTAACTAAGGCTCTTTTGCACTTAGAGATAAGTGGTTGTTTTTATCTCCCCTCTTTGTAAGAGTGGGCTTCATCCTGCAAAAACAGGTCACCTGTTCCTTTGCTAAATGTTCTTTTTAAAAATAGCATCTATATTGAAAGTTTCATTGAATAGGTACCATGGCATCACCTCAGATTCCTATTCCTCCAGTTCTCAGGAGAGCATAGGGATTTTAATAATGCAGATCTTTGATGAAAACTTAATGAGGCTGTCTGTCAAGAGTAAGGAAATACAGTTGTTTACTCACTGAAACAATTTTCACAAATCAACTCACAAAGATGTTTTGCTGTCCCTTTATATCAGTTTAGCTTCCAAGAATGTATCATAGGCAGAATGGAGGGATCTCTGCAGGGAAGCCCAACTTCTTCCAAGTTCCTGTAGAATGTGCCATACTTGTAAGTGTTGGGAGATTAAATTAAGATGGAGCAGAAACAGATGTACTTTAAAAAATTTCGTAACTAAAGAAAATCATCTTCATAATTGATTGAAGTTCTGCTTTCCCCATACTGTCTCTCACTAAACTTCTCCCTTTGCTAAAAGCTTGAACCCTCACGACCTCACTTATAAATAGATCCCTCCCTCAGCCAGTGCTTGTTTAAAGCCTGTGGCAGATTTTCCTGTGGGTTTTTGGCACACAGGTACCAGGACATTCAGAGGTACCTGTTGATACAGCAGCTTTAAAGGCAATTGAAATATGCCACCCTATGCCAGAAGAGAATGTAAACTCTTTGGCTCAAGCTTTTGGAAATGTAAGTCTGTTTGATTGGCTCCCAAAATATTGTCAATGGGCCTCAGTGTGGGAACTGGCTGAAGCAGAAAGCAAGTGTCTTGTCACAGAATGGGTCTCTTCACTCTTTATAATCATCTTTCTGAAGAGAAAATTGTAGTGTTTCAACAGTTGAGTTGTGCCACGTGAAATATTTTTTAGTGCTTAAAGCCAAATCCTTCTCTTTACCAGTAGACAAAGGTTTGACTAAGCCATCCCAGGCGCTAGATACTAGACTGCTAGCTATGGAATGTGGCTCTGTGCTGACTGAAGGGAACAGGGCACAGTTGTCATTTGAAAACACAGCCCCAAGTAATGAGGCATTCCTTCCAGCTTACAGGATGCACTTATACTTCAGCAGTTTTGAAGATTTTCCAGCATTCCCAGAGGACCAATGTCACTCTGACCTAATTTACATTGTCAACATAGGTCTTTGCCTGAGCAATACGATTGCCAAGGAATACAGATGGCAAAACTATGACAGAAGTCTAAATATTTTTGCAAATATACATAAATTCCACACGGCTTGTCTGTGGAGGGAACATTTCCCGTGTAAATCTCTCAACAAGTATAACTAATTACTGTCACACTGTCTTCTTCGGGGATACGAAACCGACTCTCAAAAGAAGCGAGCTTTCTTTTGTTCATTCATTCAAGAGAGATTGTTGAGATTTGAAACATTTGGACTTTTTGGCTGGTAACAGATCTTAGCTGAGAAGTGCTGAGCGAGTTGGAGGGTGGCATCTGTGCGGGGACTGAGCGTGCAGTGTAAACACAAGAGCGAGCGTCCCCTGCGGGAGAGACGCTGAGCCTCTGCTCTGCGGGGACTTGTAGAACACTTCTCTAACTTAGTTTAGGCACACAATTTGGGGAACAGGTATCCCACAAGGATGGTGAGGCACTGAGTAACACTTGCAGTCTCAGACAGCTGTCATCTTAGTTATTTGTTAGGCAAAGGAGCTTAATCCCATGAAATGCAACTGGAACAGCACAGGTCAACCAAGGCAAAAAAAGCTTGTTCCTTCAAGAGTTCAGATTTCGTCCAATCACTGCTGTGGTGTGTTTCTCTAAAATGAAGCTGGTCTAAAGCCTTTAAAAGAAAACCCAAAAGCACTAATGATGCTGATAAATTTTTTGCTTCAGAAAATCAATGCAAGAAAGAGTTTGCTTGAAATGTTTGACTTTCACAGGAGGTACCTACAGATTTTTTTCTCTCAGCAAATTGCGCCACACGCATTAGGAATGGAGAAAATGTAACAACTCTCTCGTCATCTTGCTTTCCAAGAATTAATAAATACCACCATTTAGTACTTTCTATTTTGTGCCATCAACATTTAAAATTCAGATTGAATTTCACAGCAGGTTTGGTATAAGCCTTTAATCTTAATAATGATCCCTTGCTCTACCATGCTCTGACCAACTTGGAGGTCGTTAGAGGTCCCTTCTGGGAACTTTCCAGCTGTTTCTGTTTAGTTCATGTATATTTATTTACATGACTTTTTAACCCCATTTGATAACAGAAAAATAGGGTACGATTTAGCTGCATCTACTGTTGATCATTTTCCAGAGAGCTAAGTACAGCAAGGGAAAAGCAACATATGGCACTGTTTTCTCTACTGATCGCTTATTATGTATTGTTGTGACCCCAACAGTGCCTTTGGCTGTACTGCTATAGGTTAAAGAAAACGGCTTGAGTACTTTTCCCCTTAAGCTTTCAGACAAAAGAAATGTGACCTGAAGGTAATTTGTGCGTACATCACACCACACTGAAAAGAGTGTAATTTCTGTCTGGGAAAATGAAATAGACTTTCTAGTATTGTGTTTCTAATTAGATTTTAAAATCTTATTTTTGTCAAGTTAGAACTCATCTTCCTGCACTGCTGTTACGTTTGTGCTGAGAGCTCACATTTTCATCATGACAACCCCCCTTGAATTCAGCTAACAGTCTTTTAGTTTAATATTAATATTTTGCCTCTAAGGCTATACCAGGATCCTATGTAATTTCTAAACATTACAAGAATAGTTCTGCTATTCTTATTCTCTTATTAGAATAGTTCTGTTATCCTTGCAGAACTACTTTAAAAAAAAAAAAAACCCTTGCAAAATTGCTTTGTCAAATTGCAGTCAAAGTGGTCATGTTCAGTGAAGGATGGCTCAATGTGAGCTTGAATGAATAATTGTAAAAATAGTTGAATTAAAAATACAAAATTCTAACAATTTGCACCAAAAAAAGTAAAAGAAATAAGGGGAAACTCAGGGGAGAAGGTGCAGAGGATATGAGGCAAACGCTCCTCTCGGTTATGCCAGAGTGGCTTTGTTGTCCCCCCAGTCCATCAGTGCCACTCTGCTGAGCTGCCGCTGGTAATTTGTCCCATGAAGATTAATGACCTGGGGAGAACAGAAGAAATTAGTTGGGTTTGATTTTTCAGACTGGCTAATTCAACTTATTCCTGTGCAGAATTTGGAAAGCACTGGACCAGCACTTCAAAATGCTGTATCATGGGCATTGGAGGTAATTAGTGACTGTATGTATGAAATTTTTAAAATGCTCTGATATTATAAACACGTTAATTTCTGTGCTATTGATCACAAAAGCATTATGCAGTCAAGAGGTCAGCACCCTGCTATGTGATCACATCCTGAGTTGTTCCAGGAAAAACCTGTTAGTTGTAAAGCAACATTAACTCTGGTGGCATTGAAAAAAAAAAAATGGGATTTAGCTCCTTGTGTTCAATGGCCTGGAGAGGGCACGGCCTGTGCAGCCAGGAGCTCTGGCTGCCACTTTCCCACACAGACTTACAATGCAATTTCTAATTGAATTATTAGGAATCAGCTGCTTTTCATGTAAGGAGTGTGTTAAATACCTAATCCCTACACTATTTTTATGCACTGATATATAAGAAGTGATTTATATACTGACATTCTTACTCTCATTTGATAAGCAAGTTTTTTCTTTTTTTCTCTGGCATATGCTGAAAACGAAACAAATCCGCTACTGTTGGCATAAAATGAATCAGGAAAAAACCCCAAAGAATACCTCTGAAATCTGCACAGAGGAAAAGATTCATAATTCTTCGATATTCAGCTTGGTATTCTGTGAGCTGCTGACCTTTCTTGCATTATTAAAGACGCCTTGACTAATATTGCATAGTGTCTCTGGCAGATTTTGATGGTAATGTGCTCTGGAGAGTCTTCCATAGGCAAAAATTGCTAGCAGGACTAGGACAGGGGAGCTTCAAAAGCCTGAATTTGAAATATGTCACTAGAACTATATATTCTGTGTACTCAGGTGTAAGCATGGGGAGTAATTTAATTGAGGAGTTGAGGAGTAAAAAAAAAAAAAAAATCTTGCACAAAGACCCCCAGAGTGCACTGAGGGCTATGGAAATAACACTAAGGAAAAAAAAAGATACTGTGCTAATTACCTCTACTATGGTGGTGTTAGCCGCACATTCAGTACCCTTACAAAAATAATCAGAACTGGATAAAATGAAAAAATTCAATTCTTATTCTTGTGCCTGAGGATATGATAGTACATGTTAGAATATAAAATTGCATGGGTACCCAGGAAAAATAAATTGGGATTCAAGTCCAAACTGAGAAATGAGATTTTGAGGTTTGGATTTAATTGTATTCAAATCTTCAAAGACGTTTTCCTGATATTTTTGAGTGCAATACTTTATTTGCATTTCTTTTCCTGATAAGTGAAATAGAAGAAGAATGTGAATTCCTGCAAAAATCTATGTTGCAGATTCAATCCAGAACCTACTTTTGGGGACCAGATCTAGAGATGATATTAAATGCCATGAAAGCTCTGAGATTTGACCTTGATGTTCTTTGTCCTAAAAAGCCCTTTTACAGAGAAAGTCATCGGGTGGGCAGTTGCAGAGCTGCTGTCGTGCTATTTCCAATCTGGTGGAAGAGGCCGATGCCAAAACAAACGTGGTGAAAAGCAGCACAGTTAACGCAGGGAAAAGCTCTCTGTGATGTGTGCAAATGGTTGTTTCCAAAGCCTGACTACAGCTGCGATCTGGAGAATCGGGTGTACAGGTAGGGCCTCAAGGACCTGGTAAGGAATAACCTCTGAATTCTGGAAAACAGGCTGGAGAGGCAGTTCGGAATGCTGGTTGGACTTGAAAACGCATCAAGAACCACAGCAGTGCCAGCCCTGCAGGAAGGGGTGTGTAGCACAGAGATGAAGGCTTTGCTCAGGGGCTTGGCAATAAGAGGCTCAGCAGGTGAGCAGCTTAAAATGGCGTGAATTGTGCAGCGGGGGAACGTCCCGGGGAGGTGCAGAGGGAACAGGTCAGGGGTGTTCTTGCTGGAGGAACGCGGGAATGTTGTTGCCTGGCGCTGTGGCAAAGACTAGTTGAACTTCATGGTTCCCTCACACAGATGTGGTTGCCGATTTCTTCAGCCGTTTATGTAATTTTACAGATGAGAACGTGAGTGTGGGTAGATAAGTGCTCTGTTCGTATTCCACCCCAAATCATGCAAATGAGCACCAAACCCTGAAAACACACTTTATCAATTTGAATCTTGCATAATTAATAATAAATTTACTTAACTGTGGGAGAGTGATGAATCTATTTTGTAGCATGTTTACAAAACATTTTAGACTGTTTATCTGAGGTTCTTGCATTGCCACAGTGCTGTTTGGGGAATGCAAAGCACTACAGCACGAGGGACATTATAATCCCTTATTTATCCCCTTGCAGATCCTGCCGTATGTGGCCGTGTTGTTTGAGGCAATAGCCCTGGCTAGCTTAGCAGGTGCACTCACCATATGTCAGAGCCCTGTAACTGATCACAGACATATGTGCAAAAATTAGCAATAAAGCAATGTGAAGGCTGTAGTGGAGATTTAATCCTCTGCTGTGCTGGGCTTATTGTCTCTGCTGTGCCAAAGCATCCAAACGTGTGTTTAGCTTCGAGCCTGTCATCAGTCCTAAAAAAGTCAATGCAAAACTCAAGCCTTAAATACTCTGGACAGTAAACATTAAGCACTGAGAAGGAAAAAATATATTGACAGCAGGGTTTTTTTTCTCCCAATGCATTCAGCCACTTTGTTTGCCTTGCGTGCAGTTCTTTAGGCACTCCCTCTGTTCTTTACATCACACAGAGGCACTAAGGTTTTTGCCCTCCCTGTGCGGAACAAAGAATAAAGAAGAATCCTTGCTCTGAAGTGCCTGAGTCTAAAAAAAATATGAAACTAATAGCTTACCTCACTTTTAATTCTGCTGGCTGACTGGCTGCAGGAAGCACATGTGGGCCTTGCATCCTCATTCTTCCTTCTTATTTTGGGGATATTTTGAAATTTCACATCACGTCTTCTGCCATGGGGACAGAGGAGAGCAGCCTTCTTTTGCTCTTCTTCCCCAATTTCCACACTGCAGCTCTCAGCTTTCAGCATTTTGACATTTCATTGCTCCTCCCAGGGAAAGGATTCTCCATGTTCCCTAGCCTTTCCCCATGACTTCGTTCTGTTTCGGAGAGTTGAAGTTTTACAAGGAAGACAGGCAAAGATCAGGTGGGATTCTTCTTGTGCTGGTTATGCCAAAGAGTCCTGTGATGCGTGGGGCACTAATAATGTCCTTCTGCTGTGGTTCCACGTGTAACGGTATCTGCAGGGATGCAAATAGCTTGGAGTTTTCTATCATTTATTTGTTTCCCTCCATTTTCTGTAAAATCAAATTGGTTCTTCTCTGCCATGCTTACAGCATTCCTGGAAATATGGACCTTCATCTGGTGCCAGGTGCAAAGTTTCTACATTGCATTTAAGTAGAAAAATGCAGTAGAAGAGGAGCATGAGACCTCACAAGTTTTGCAGAGCTAATGGACCAGTTATGCGACTGGTGACAAGGACATGGGTCCTTCACTTAATCTGCTTCCAGAGCTCTCCTGAAATGTCTGAAAGTAAAAGGAGAAGATGAAAGTGAAGGCAGTTTTTATTGTTCCTTAGCAAGGACTGTAAAGCTTGCTGAGTTTCTTGGTAAGACAGCTGTGATACACACCTGTGTAGAAGTTTAAATTGAATTTGATGAGAAAAGGCCTGATTTTACTCCCTTGCTAGCAGAAGACTTCATCTATGTAAGGGAAGGTAAGTCTATTCACTGAAATTAACTGGGTTTGTGTTCAAACCATAATTCATAATTGAACCAATTAAGAGTCTTTTTAAACAAACCAACCAAAAAAGACCTTGCAGATAGAGTCCAATATTAGCAATATTAATCTGAGTTTCAACCAGTGAAAATGACAAGCATAAAGAAGCAGTGGGAATGAAAGCCACATTTCTCCCTATTATAGCAAGCAGATATTTTGGAGGAGTGTGTAACTGAGCTGGAGAGACTCCATGTGAAAGAACTTCAGCATGTGCTGAGTGTTTCTGTCGATGGGAATGATGGTGCTTGCTAAATGCAACTCTTACTTATCTGGTAATTTTTCAGACTATACGACAAGGACTGCAGGGTGCATTGTTAAAAGCCTACACAATTAGAGATGCTAAAATGCTTGGGTCAGATCTTTGTCCTCATAATTAAACATGCATGATGGTAATCAATGTGTAATGATAATGAATAAAAGCCAATAGAATGACTGATATTAGGGCTTTTTAATTTGCTGTTTGTGTGTCTCTGTTATGGGACTTCCTATTATGGAGAACAATGTCTTATTATTTAAACCATTTTACTAGATTGCTTTTGCTATAAATGATAAAATTATAAATTATAAAAACAGTATTGTGCAGTTAGATTGACTTATTTATTAGTTCAAAGACAAGTTTGTACTTCTGTTTTGATTTTAATGGGAATCTAGAGAGGATGTTCTCTCAGGAGCTTACCAGTTCCTACTTACCAGCTTCTTCGTCTCTGATGTTGTAAAAATCTTGAAATCAAAATGTTTTTCAAAGCTGGTGTTCTCAGTGCTTCTGCCTTTGCTCTGCACCAGCCTGTGTTAAGATGCTTATTTGAAACTCAGTTTTGTGCCGTTTCATTGGAACCCTTAGGTGTGCAGAGAAAGTAACTAAAACGCACATCAGATTACGCAATTGTGCGTTTTGATGCAGAGAAATGAGTACGAAGAATTTAGCAGCATTGACTTTTGCTATAAGCTTTTGCTAATGAAATTTAATCTGAGCGATGAACACAATTAGGCTGACAATGTGTGTGATATTCTAGCTGTGGACTGTAGTTGATTGGGTTATATTGTTTATTATCTTCTATCACATAAAAAAGAGATGTGTTTAGTATGGTTTATTTTTAATATTCAAAGACTGCAATTAAAAAGGAAGACTAAATGGAATAGAACATGAAAACCCCTATTGATAACACATTTTATGCGTGAGATGAGACTAGTCTGTGCATTCAGTAGCTCATCATTTCAAAACTGTTTTTTATGGGTTACTGATTTTGTAAACTGGGAAAATAGGAACATAATTTTGTAAAATGGCCATCAGTCAGATACTGAAAGTGAAAGAGTCAAATTGCAACTCCTCCTCCTCTATAACCTGAAAGCTGGTACATGTGAAACATCCGAATATAGCTCTTCTCTCTTGTAACATAGATTTTGAGTGTGAGATGCAAACAGTGTATCATCAGCTCTGGCCAAGAACAGTACAAAATCTTACAAGGACAGAATTTTCCTTTTTCTGAGGTCAGCTGTTCTAGAGGCTGCATTTTGAACCCAGAACTAGAAATGGTGAATTTTAGAGTTCTCATTTGCTGTTCATATTGGGATGTCCCAGGGACCACCATTTATTAGACAAGCACACTGAGTGGATTTAGGCAAGTTACAAGAAACTCTCCCTTCTCTTTCACTGGAGTTTTAAATGGATTAATTATTTTGGGCACTGTGTACAGTCAGCTGTGTTGATTTCCATGGCCCTTTCCTAACTTCACTTCCCAGAGATGTGACCTGATGCAATTATAGTGAAAATCAAAAAATTACTTGCACACCCATGAAATTGTATCTTTTCAAAATGCCGTAATCTCCAGATAGTGTACTGCTACTAAGATTTTCTTTGAACAGAGTATTTGAAGGAAGACAGATTTATTTGGGCAGGGGTGAGCAGGATGGGAACCTGTGGGGTACAGGCAGGATGTTTTCAGAAATAAAACACAGTGAAAATCAAAAGTGTCTGGCTCCCTGTGATCAGTTATGAACTCCTGGGGCTGTGAGCTGCTGTTGGCTGGTGTTTCATGGCTCAATGCCTTGAAAAGCCTGTTCTTCAAAGTGAGCACCTTTCAGGCAATCTAGGAGTCCCAGACTATCTTGGAGCCATGATGGGTTCATCACTTCTGAAAAACTGGGGTTCAGAAAGCCAGGACAGCTGAACTGGAAAAGTTGGGACTCTCCTTGTTTCTGGGTCTGGTACACAGGAAAAATGTTTGAAGGAGCTGTGAGACTGCAAAACAACGCAAATTTCAGTCAGGTGACTCTGGTATGAGGATGAATTTTAAAAACATAATGTTTCTGATGCAAGAGAATTTCTATTAAATGTTCCTTGTAGAAGGAAAAATACCAATTTACCCTGAATACGAGCTAAACAATTTCTACAATGTCAATATTTCAGGCCAATTGAAATTCTAAGTTTCGACCAGTTTAACTTTGATCTTTTGCCCACAATAAAAGCTGCTTTTCAGGGCAACATGAGACCATGCCAAATACTGTGTTATGTGAAGTAGCAATACTTTTTGGATATGTGCCACTTCCATGCATGTGTCATCTAGAAATTGCCAGTCTGGAAAACAGCAAATGCAATAAGCAACAGTAAGGTTTGGATAAAATAAATCAAGAACAGAGTATATGACCTCTCTCAATTGTATTGCATACCATTTCCATGTGGTGATTTGATGGAAATCCAAGAAGTGGCAGGAGTTATGGGAGAGTGGAAGAAGAATGGGAAGAGGGAGGGAGAGAGAGAGAGAGAGAGACTTCCTGGGCTTTAATAGAGAAAAGTAGAAGAAAACAAAAAAAAAAAGGCAAAAAGATACAGAACTTTGGACTGCTAAAATATTTGGTGATGACAAACCTGGAAGGCAGAATGGAAAGAAACCATGCCAAAAGCAAAATAGTGCAAGTCATAGTTCTGCACTATAAACTGATTGGATTGTATTGGCACAATGAGTGAAATTGTGTCAGAGAAATGCAAGACAGTGTATGCTGACCCTGGGAATTCATGATCCACCCTACAGAGGCAGGCGAGTTAGGCCAGGCAAGTTTGGGTAAACTCTCTTGTGCTCACTCTTTGCAGCAGCCCCAGAATGGGGACAACAGAGCAGAGCAGTCAAAGGATTCGATGCAAAGGAGGGGTCCTGGGCTGCAGCTGCTCAAGGGCCGTGCCAGCAACACAGGAGGGGTGTCAGCACTGCCCTCACCTGCCACAGGTCATCATCATAGGTCAGCATTTTAGGGCAGTGAAAGAGTGAACCCAGGGGACTTTGGGGGACATGGTGTGAGCACTGCTCATAGCACTGCAGATTCATCCCTTTACTTCTCACCGGATACTTCCAGAGATAGAACATAAAATAATATGAGGAGCTCTGGCGAGTTCTCTCCTGAGCTGGGGACATGTGGAAAGTCAAAGTTCTATAAGCCACTTAAAAAGCAGAGCCTTGCTCCTGTATGGACATACCAGCTCTTGTCTGCACGGCTTGCTTCTGCCTTCCCATGGGTATGGAGATCTTTTAAAGCGAGAAATGCAAAAATAAGATACATGACAAATACTAGAGGCTACTGACTGCTACGAACTTTGCCTGAGGGAGATTTCCACAGGGCTTACCAGGAGAGGTCTGCCTCCAGCTGCTTGGATTTTCAAAGTTTAAGTCTTGCCTGCAATGAGCTACAAAGCATGTGGGGTTAGGGGAGCAGTGGGACAGCGCTCTAAGGGATGAATATATCACTGTGGGTGCATCTGGGCTGTCATTCTGTAATGGTTCCTGCTTCAACCTGAGGTCTTGTTTGTGCGTAAAGTTCTGCTTTTGTGCACTGCATGCAGCTTTAGCAGCAAACTACCTGCCTGCAGGCCACACTGTGGTGCAGCTCAGAGTCATGGCAGGACATAAAAACGCTTGAGGTAACTCATGTCCCTCTACACATTCTTGTATTTGTATTTCTCTTCTAGTTTCTAGCTAGAAGGGGCTCTATTTAGCAAGTGCAATAATGAATGCAAAGATTAGCCCTCCTGAACTGTGAGCAGAACAATTGTATACTCACTCTCTGAGAGGTTTAGTCAGAGCTCTATCTGCTACCTGATTTGTATTAATGTCACATTCAACCCCGGAGTCAGCAAACTATGAGCCCAGCCCCTTATTTTTATGTACAGCCAGGAACAGAGGAGTAGAGAATGGTCTTCATACAAACAAGAAGATAAAGAGATTGCCATGGTAAGAAAATGCTGCAGGAGCTGGAATGGCTGTGCCATTGAAGCCAGCATTGATCTAACCCTTTTTATTTTTTTTTTTTTCTAAAGGATTAACTGAAAGTGAGTTGCAAAAGAAAATCAATTCTGAGAATCATTAGGGTTGGAAGGAACCTCTCCTGGGTCACGCAGTCCATCACTCCTATGATTGCTCCTAAACCAGCTCTAACAACTGGGTATCTACTCATATTTTTTATGATGGTGCTACACTTTTCTTTAGCTGGTTGCAACAATAATGTTAAAACAAACATTCTTTAAAAAAGAAACATTGCAAAGGAAGCCCTTGGGTACATTTTAGCTGACAGATAATCTTCAAGGCTCATTTCCTTTTAAAAAGTTACAGTACTCAGATGTCAATGTGTATTCATCTTTGTGGGTGCCAGGAAAACTAAAAGTATTACTGCCTTTTTTTGTTTTTGTGAGTGGTTCTCTTTTAGACTCTTGTAACAAACTCTTGAGTTTGAAATCAATGTCTAAATGTCCAGTGCTCTTGAAGGAATGAAAAAGCAGTTATTTGTGGTCCTCGTCAAGGGCAGGAAAACCTTGCTTTGAGTCAGAACTGCAGGCTCATAGAACAAAATTTACTAACATGGAGGGGATGGTTCCAGGAAGGTGTTACTAGTCTTGTTTTGTGTGAGATCCAGTTGAAATCTTGTCGAAGATGCAGGTTAATTCTTGTAGCATAATGTCACTGTGAGCTCCTGGGCTGCTTAGTATCTTCTGCTGTGTGTTCCAGCAGCTTTTCTCACCTGAACTGTACTTTGTTTTGTGTTGGGGAAGGTAGCAGGCAAATACTAAAATGACTTTGTAGTGCAGAATGGGAAGATGCTTTTTTTTGAAACCTTGGCTAAGGGAAGCCCACCTGTTTTTACCTTTTGCCTTACTTATATTGTGTGCTTTCCTTCCAATGCCATGCAGGCATCTGTCCACAGGTTTGTGGGTTTGGTGCATGACAGATGAAAATCACAGAATCCGGGAATGGTTTGGGTTGAAAGGCACCTTAGGGACCATCTACCTCCAGTCCTCCTGCCATGGGCAGGGATGCCACCCATAGATCAGGTTGTTCAGGGCGCCGTCCAACCTGACCTTGAACGCTTCCAGCAGGAATTGGCATGCACAGCTCCTCTGAGCAACTTGTTCCACTGCCTCACTGCCTAACAGTGAGAATAAAAACCACTACTGCCTATTCAGCTCTCTGATAAGAGCTTATTTGACTATCTCTGTCCATTGGTGCAGGAATTACATTCTTTGTGGGGATAGCAAGTCAGGGAGAGCGGGCAATTCTCCCATCTTGGTCTTCAGCATTTTAGAGCAGCAAAAGAGTGAACTCAGGGAGGACTTTGGGGGACATGGTGTGAGCACTGCTCATAGCACTGCAGATTCATCCTTTTACTTCTCACCAGGTACTTCTAGAGATAGAACATAAAATAATTCAGTAATAACCTAATGCTTTGCCCTAATCTGGCATCTCACACTTTTATGATTTAGAAAAGAGGCAGTTAAATTATAATATCAAGAAAGCTCCAGCATAACGCTTTACTTTAGTTGCATAATTTTGCAGCAGCAATTACCTCAGCTACAAATTTAATTTAAAAACCTCTTTGAAAGCACAGTCTCTCTTATCATAAAATATACTTGAAATCAATGAAGGATGATTTCATTCCATGTCTGAAGATACTATTTAATAGCCAGGAAAGAAACCTGCACACAGACACACGCTCTTACTTGTTAATAAATTCTGCTGTGGCAATTACAAATTTTGACTTCCACAAATTCATTTACTCATGGCGAAACATGAATTATAAACAATATTTGCCAACTTAATGCAGTTGCATTCTTACACCTAGCTGGAAAATAGACAGGAACTCTTGAAAATGATCCTAATCATGATGCTATTAAGTAAGATTCAGAGAACATACTCTGATAAACATCACAGTGACTGCCTACTATTATCTTATATTTTCCTTCATGATTCATGGTATCTTAGCAACCATATAGGCCTGATAACCTCTAATGGCTCTAAAAATGATGCACTTGGAATCTATCACTTAAGGCCTGGTGCTCAAGTAATGACACTCTTTTCTTTGATGGCAGATCTCAAGTCAAATAAATACACAGGAACTGGATCAGCTTTCTTTGTCTGGATATTAATATTTTGCATGGTTGTTCAGACTGAGCAAGGAAAGGACTCTGTAATCCAAGCTTAATCAGTACAGATTTTTGGATAGACATACATACCTTAATTAACTATATGGATTCAAAAGAATGTCAAAAGAGCAGTGGGTTATTGACTGTCAGAGAGTGGTGTTTGTTCGTTACAAGGGAGCATGGAAAGGGCAGTGTCTTATCAGACCGAGGGAAAATGTACAGATTTAGCAACAGTGCCTGAAAATGGGGCTGTTGCTGTGCTGGCTGTGGAGGTGTTGTCTGCCTGGTCACTCCTAATGAGTCCTGGGACACTCTGAAGCTGTTGAACAGTGGGAAGTAATACACTGATGTGTCAGTGTCCGTGTGTCATCACGAGCACAGGCTGGAAAGGAGCAGTGGGAGGGAATGTGGCTCTGTTAATGTGATTCAAATTTCTGCCAGTAGCCACTTTTTCTTAAAATAGGAGAATTTAGAGTTAGGTAGGATTTGTTCCTGTTTCCTTCTGGATTTTTTTTTTTTTTGGTCTTTTTAGAGCTATGCACTATTGCATTAATTAAATTAGAGGTAAACCATAAAGTCTTTCTGCCTTGGACTTGAGACAGGGGAACTCTGTTTGAGGGTCTGTGAGAAGGGCACAGAGGTGGGGAGGAGGCTTGTGGCTGCCCAGCTGTGGAGGCCACAGCAGCCAGGCGTTCTGTGCTTCCCACGGGACAAAGGTGAGGCCAAGAGGACTCCAGGAGCCAGATTGCATGAAATTATCCCCACCCTGTCTGGAAAGAAAACTGGTGAGGGTTTGAGGGATATATGTTTGCAAAGAGTGAGATTCCCAGCCTGTGGTATATCTAAGACCAAGAGCTCGCTAAAGATGGTTTCAGTAGACAAGTTGGGGCCCACTATGGTCAGAGAGGAGGACTCGCTGATGGGCGGCAGTACTGCTGAGCTGGATCTGAGTTGCCACTTTCAGGAGCAAATGGAGCTGGAGATATGCACAAAGTAAGTCGCAGGCTATCAGTGCTGTGCCAGCACTGCCAGGGAACCCCAACATCCTCTGTCAAAGACTAACACCTTGGGAAATTACATCTGAAACCCCCAAGTCTGGGAAACAGAACCCATTGTGTTTTGGAGTAGTTTTCTGTTACCATGATGAATATTATCCAAACAAAAACTGCAGAGTCAGAGGTATTGTCAAGCTTCAGAACAAGGAATGGAATGTCAATGACACTCACTGACTGTACTGGTATAGTTCCATCGGATGCTGAGCAGACAACATTTACATTTAAAAATACAAGTAATCAATGTATGTTAATGTATGCCCTTCATGCGTTCTGCACTGAAGCATTTTATCAGGCACTTTAAAGAACCTTGCTCTTGGAGGCAAAGAAACCTTTGAGAAACATACCAGCAACAAAAGCTTCCTGAGGTTTGGAAAAGAAAAAAAAAATCCACATATTTTTCAAAATACTTTCTATGCCAGGTGCTGTCCTCTGCATAGCACTAATGCCATGTCTGTGTGGTGGAAACCATTTTAACTTTGCACTTAAAGGTGCTTTAGCTTCTTTTTGTAAGGTGTATGTCAACAATGCGTGTAGAGAAAAAGGCACAGGGGTGGCACACACGGAGCAGCAGCTGCCCAACACACAGAAAGTCCCCAAGGAAGGTGTGCCTGTACTTCTCTTTAAGCCTTGCAAATGTTCCCACTTTGCAAATATGATTATTGAAATGCTGATGTAGAATTCACTGCCATAATTCCAAATTAAAGTGACACCTGCCATGATCCTGTTAGTAAAATCTGACATATGTCTGTGTTACTTTCAGATATGTGGGCAAACAATTACATTAGAGCCAGGAGGAGGCAGGGTGTGAGTTTGGGAGAACTCAGAGCAGCTGTTTTTGTGCAGGTTTTTACCTCACTGTGAGTGCAAAGTAAAAGGAGAGCACTAAAGGATTGCTCTAGGAAAGCTTTATCACCAGTGTCAGCCCAGGGTGGGCTGGGGTAACAGCTGCACACGGAGATGGTGTGGAGGTGCTCTCATCTGTTCATGTCATAACTTAGGCTGTAACATCTCCATGAGCCACAATTCTGTAAGAATTATTAAACTCAAGATCCTGTCAATATATGATATGAAAAGAATTGCCACAGGCTTTGTTGGAGTTTGTTGTTTTCTCCAAATGACTGCCTGTATCTCAGCTGGTTTCATCCCTTCCAGAGCTTATCAGCACATTCATAATTGATATTCCCTCATTCTGCCTCGGGTAGAAAAACACAGGCCCTCACAGGAAAGGAACCATTGGGAGCTTGAACCTAAGGCCCAAACTTCCTTTGTTACAAACCATGGGAAGTAGAATCTGTGGCGGCTGATCCCAGTTAACAGCGTTCAGTCATTCAGTGACAGTAACTTCTTGTTTACATCCCAGTCCATGTGGAAAAGAACTGAATGATCTTAGTTTGGGGTTTAGTTTTTATTAAGAAATCCCAAAAGATAGAATTGTTTTACACTAGGTAAAAGCCTCCCCCACAGTTTGATCAGCTCCAGTAGAGTCTTAACAGCCCTGTAAATGGATACTGAGGCTTGCCTACAAAATCCCACAAAAAATGCTCTAAGGGGGCCCATGACAGACTTTGACTTCACCCTTCATGACTGGAATTTGAGAGTTTATACAGTTTGGTGAGATGTCTACTGTTTTGTTCTCAGCAACTCTGCTGACAAAAACACCTTTGCTGAGCAGTTGCGTATTGACAGCCAGAGAACGTTTCAGATTGTACATGAAAGAAGCCTAATTTCTCACATGATTCCTGGAATATTTGAGCTATCATGCAATTATGATACAAAGTTTGGAGACTATGTTACAGGATGCCTTTTAAAAACCCCAGAAACCAGACATACTGTCACAAAATGCATCATCAGATCCTTCTGTGTAACATACCTTAGCAGAGACAAGTGAAAAAATGTCAAAACCAAATAAAGATTCCTTAGTTACAACAGCTATTTAAGATCCAATTTAGCCTTTCTTTTACGTTTTCTTTCCTGTAAACCACTCTTCTCATGTTTTCTTCCAGTAAATGAGACGTGCATAATTCAGTCTTATTAGAGAATTGATCCCTTTCAGGATAAAAAAAAAAAAATTCTTCTGAATGTTAGGGGAGGAAAAACCCAATTGTACTGATTTCATAATACTTTGTCTCACATTCCTAGCTTTCCCTCTGCCTGCAGGATGTGCTGAGATAAACTGACAGGAACACGGGTCACATCAGATTTCTAATAGTTTTCTAAATGAAATGCATCCATATGTACATTTTTCTGTGCTCTAGGTGTAAATCCTATATTCAAAAGCTCCATATCCCTAGTTTTTCATTTCCAACTAAATAATTCGGGGTAGCTTTCCCTCTTTCTTGCACTGGTATATATTGGTCACAGCTTTCTTCAAACAAATAGTATTATGTTGGAAACTATTATGTTGACAGGAGGAGAAATAGTGCAGAGATTGTGTTTTATGATATCTTTTATGTCTTTTATTTGTGCTGCTGCTGAGTTACACGTTTGTTTTTGTTCTAACTTTTGGATGAAGTCACTGCAATAGGTACAAGGAGTGCTGGGAAACTACACTAATTAAAACTGGCTTTTTTTTTTTTTAATGGGATTCAGAGAGCAAGCTGTCCTTGATGATTAAAATAGTGAATGATGGCACAAATTAGTTTGAGACCCATTAGTGAGTCTCTTCCAGGATATTGTATTGTCTATGTTTTTTTTTTTTTTTTCCCCCAGCTGTTTGTTTGTTTGTTGGACTTCTTTTTTCTTCAGCTTTGGAAATGACATTGTCTGAATATTTTATCCTTAGCAAAAAAAAACCAGATTGACCACTGCAGGTGATTCAATAAGTTACCTGGCAATTGCCAACAAATTTTCTTTTTCCTTCTTTTACCAGAAAGAAAATAATATCGTCCAGGAACTTTTTGAGTGGTTGTGTATATTTCTGTGACAATTAATTTCTTTATGAGTAGAAAGAATAATTTCAATAAAAAATATTTAGAATTGGGTAATTTCCTTTTCCTTCTTGTTAGAAGTGTTTTACTGTGTCACACGCATGGTTTGAGCTTTCCCTTTCATTCCAGCCTATTGCTGCAGATTTCAAGCCCACCTTGTTTTCACATCGCTTGATTTTGCAAGACTGCTGAAATGGTCTGGGCTAAAAAGAAAAGAGAAATCAAAAGCCAACCCATCAAAAACTCTGAGAATTTAAATTTTTATCTTGTGTTATTCTTATGTTATTTGCTGATGTGCTATTCTCAGATCATTTTGGGCTGCTGACTTTTCCTCATTCTCACCATTAACACACCCTTGACCAAAAATATGGTTAGCCTCTAAATTTTTTCCTGGCTTGTCCTTCCCTTCTCTCCTCCCTGGGAAATATCACAGCCACAATAAACTCACCAAACTTCATGTTCAGCTTTGATATTTTATTGCAGAGGAAATCTGCTGAAATATCACCTGCATTCTTCAGCAAAGCAGCACAGAGATGGCCAGGACCAATGTGGAGAACTGTGTTTGCAGCCTTCTGAAATAAGTATCTAATTGACAGGATTGAATCAGTGCCAGATAGGGATCTGGATAAACAACTGAACTCAAATTTCACAGCTGGGTTCTTCCTTCAATTGGTGCACCACGGGTAGAGTCACTTATACACCCCATGCTATACTGTTGGCTTATTCAGAAATTCCTAAGGGATGGCAAATACGTGGCAATATTTTCATTGTGTGTGACATTTGGATGAAATTCATTGAGGAGCCCAGAAACTTCTGGGAAGATTGTTTTTTCATTCTTTAGCAGGCTTTCTGTTCCTTTTCTAGCCTAGCATAAACCATGTGCATCAGGAATGCTACAGTTACAATGCTGGGGAAATCTTTTTTCATCTCATTCATGAGGTTTTATTTCTGATGCTTCTTCTTTGTGTGTTTTTATTCACGCCCATCTCTCCCTCACTTAAGCAAACTCAGGAAAATTTGGGAGCATCTTACAGCATTTTCCTCTTGATGTAGATGTATCTACTGTCCTGAGATGAGACTCAGTGAGAATATGAAACCAGAAGTTACTGTAAATACGAACAGAAAATAAATGGCCTAATTGAATCTGTTTCCTGGTGGTGGTGGGTCTCTTCCCAGAACACTTCCTGTTGCTCGCCTTAGTGGAACGAGATGGATGGAGACAGCAGTTAACAGAAGCTGATAAATGAAATGCTGTCTACCACTTGAGAGAGAGCGTTTCCTGAATAATGATCCTTTCCTCCAGGGAGGTTTGCCAAATGATACCTCAGGGGTGGGTTTGAAATAGGCCTGGTGATGATCTTCACTCGGCTCATGGCCACGCGAAAAGTGCCGAATGGGTGAAGCTGGCATTGGTGCTCTTGGCTCTCCTGCTTAAAGGGAGCACCTTCTAATTAACTCCTTTTAATTTGTGGTGAATACAGTGAGAACACCTAACTGGCTTAAATGTGCCCTTAGTTTTAGCAGTGCTTGGTCCTGCTGTGACCCTGATGTCTCATTGATCTATTGTGGCCTGCTGGGGACACCAAGTTGCTGGGAAATGTGCATGGGAATGGCTGACTCAGGGGGCATATATTTATTTTTTGCTCTTATTTGCAGCAATTTCCTCCTTTTTTACTGTCACTGGAAGTATATTTTTAAAAATGATGCAATGTAAAAGACATAGCATTTAATTTCCCATCCTCTTAGTCCTCAAACAATAGTGTTTTTTAGTGCTGTTACTATGTAAATGGTTACCAAGTGAATAACTACTCTCATAAATAGTCACAGGCAGAAATTGCTTTCCCTGCATATGCTAATAGATAGTGGGTCTTATTAGTAGGGCTTATTAATTGGTTTGGTGTCTTAATTAAATTGGTGTGCCAGTGAGTGGAAAAATAAATCCTTGTTAGGCCAGTGGATTCCTTATTATATGTCCTAGTATTTTTTTATGTCCAGCAAACTTCAGAAATAGTGATTGCAGCTCCAAAAGTGCTAAGACATTTCTCAGAGACTATATCAGATGCTTTCTAGAGGGAAAGAAAGAAATAAAATTGGTGTTTGGTTTCAAATTTGGATGAGCACTCTTTCCCAGACTTATACATAAATGACTTATTTCAGTCATCCCTGGCAACAGGGTCCAACTTTCCCCTTCAAAGTCCTTGTGTCTCCTGGGCTGTTTTAGGTGTAGGGGAAGCACAGGGAAGCACGTTTGAGCCGTGTGTCACTGGAAGAAGGTGGTGGGTTGGCAGTGTTAGCTGTAAGTGTGCTGTGATGGTTGGTTATTTCCAAGCAATATTACATTCCTGTGGAAAATATTACAATAGTTTCATGCCAATGGTAACTTCTCTGCAAAAAACCCCATGTTATTTATGCATCCAATACTACATATCCTTCCTGTAAATTAAGATGTCGCTTGTGTCTGGAGTTATCTGCATCTCTGATAAGTTGGTTTTGACATATAATTCTCTATTTTTTTTTTCTTTCTTCCCCTCCTTTAAAAAAATATGCAAAATGTGCAGTTTTACTGCAGTGTAAGCCAAAAGCATAATTCATGTTGCACACATATAATTTGATTTTAAAAGATTATCTCTAGTACTGGCAAAACATCAGTGAGCCAGGCTGCACTGAGGTGCAAAAATCATACACTAAAATCATCAGGGGTGTTTGGGTGAAGTCAGCAACCACATTTTAATGCCAGGCCTTGCTTGTTTCTCTTTTTTTTTTTTTTTTCTTTTTTTTTTTTTTTCCTTTCTTCTTTTTTTTTTTTAATGTGAAAAAATAGTATTTTGTACTTATCTTTTCCTTAGCATTGACTTTTCTGTGTTTTCCTAGTCCTGATGACTGTTTCTCACTTGTGCCAGTGGTAGGCGTGCAGATGAGAGGGAGCCTGTCTGAGGCCACCCCCAGCATGAAAGAAGAATATGCTCCCTCCTCTCCTTTGCTGTAGCTCTGGGGTTTCTCCTGTCCCTCTTACATTTGAAGGATCTTACAGCCTGAGTTTCAATCTGGGAAGTTTTGACCAGACTGGTGAGGAATATATCATGGACTTCTGAGGTCCCTTCCAACCCCAGCCATTCTGTGATTCTGTAATCTGCTGTTGGTTTTTAACCACTATTTCCTTGCAAGAGGCAATGATGTGGATGGCAATAGACAGAAAGTGAAATAAAAAAGGTGTGTGATCTGGTGGTGAAAACTTCTCTTAACCTTGGTAATGGGGTATAGGGGATCGTTTAACTCCTGTACTGCTGCACCCAGAACCTTTTGTACCCGAAAGAGAGGACACTGAAGACAGAATACAAGAGACTGATAATAAAGGGAATATAGCCTTTCTTACTGTGACTGCATAATGGTGGGACAGTCTCACGCAGGTCTTTGTTAACTGCTTGTTCCTATGTCAGGATGCAACTCCAAACACAGAATGTAGTTGAATTTCTCGCCAAAGACTCAACGAGTTATACAGAGTGGGCAACTTATAGTCTGCAACTGATTCCTGGTTCAAATGGAGACTTGGGATCCTAATGGACATGAAATTCTGTCTCTTTCACTCTCTACTATTCACTTCATGTTGGAGTTTGAAAGAAATCTTATTTGTCAGTTTTTGAGTCTGAGACTTACAGCTGTAGCAAAACATTTGGATAGAAAACCTATTTTCTAAAATTTACTTAGGGTAAAATGGCCTTTTTTATTGTTTACTTCCTGCATTTCAAATAACTTTTGTTAAATCCCAGTTTGTGCACCTGTGCTCCTCCAGAAAACTGTCTCTTCAAATTCTCTAGATTGATTTGTGGTTTTCTTGTGTGCCAGGACCAGTTGTATCTCTTACTGCATTAAATCGCTGACGTATCGTAATGCCTCATGACAGATGCAGCTGCACATCACTGAGGCTGAGGAACCAGGAGGGAAGCAGGGGCCCCAGTCTAGGGAAGGCTCGATATCTTCTGTGCTCAAGTTGGACCCAAGTCTGGCTGGCAGATGTGTCGGTTATCTTTTTTATTTTTTATTTCTTTTTTATTTTTTTTGTAAGTATGAGAGAAGGTCACAGTCAGGGGAAGACTGAGTGAGAGGAATCTTTCTACGATTTTTCCCCCACCCATCTGTATGCGTATCTGCCTTATACCTCAGCTTCCTACTGTGCAGGGTTGGACAGAAGGTCTCCTTGAAATCGGCATTGTGTGTTGACCACAAGCAGTCTTAAAAATTCATCCAAAGTCTCTCTTGGCCCTTACTATCCTGATATAATAGAATCAAAGAACAGCTAGTAGTCCAGTGAAATTAAAAGTTTATACAGAAACGTTATTCTGGATAAAATGTTTTACATGTCATCCAAAATTCTGCCACTTTACACTTTTGGGACTTGGGCTTTAAAACAGAAGAGTGAAGTGATAGTTCGTCTTTATGATCTGCTCTGATTTTGCTGTCTGGTAGAAGAGTTAGAGGTTCCTCTGAGGGTTTCATTTCGTAGGGTTGCCTTACCAAATAGGGGTTCTTTGGAGTCACACCAAAGTAAGTGTGGTTCAATGGAAGAAACATTTTTTACAAAAACATTGGTATTCCATTAAATACTCCATGTTTACAACATTACTGTCTCTTTATAAGCTGGTCCGTGCATTAATTCCCTTTCAGTGAACAGCTCTTTTGTTCTGCTCTGGCCTTCAGAATTTCAATTTTCTCCCTTTGCATCTAGTGGCTGTAGAAAGCACCTAGCAAAAAATTGCCTTTTTAAACATTACGAGCCAAATACTGAAAAACGAGGACTGTGTCACTGTTGGCATTGCTATTATTGTGTCTTCACAAATTTAGAAATGCATATGTCTGTGGCACGTCTCACAGGCTGTTTGCTAAATCCTAAAGTTGCCGTAATAGGCAGGTGGACTCCTCTGCTTTTGGGTTTATTTGGCCCCTGTGCCTCGGACACCGCTGAGCCCCTGCCACGCCAAGCCGAGCAGGACTTCGCTGTGCAATGTTCTGCATGGATCAGTGTGATCTTTTCCAAGCTGAACAATTCATTGCAATCTGTCACTTGCCATTGTGCTTTGCTGAAACCCTCAGCACTTCACTCCCAGCTAATGAGGGGCTCTGCGTGGATTAGTCACAGCCACAGGCAACTCGAGGGCGTGCGGTCTCACATGGATGGCTGTAAAGGGACTTAGATCTTCCCTTGCAGTCCAGGTTGGTTTAATTTTTCAACCTGTATGAAAATTTTAACACTGTGTGAAATGGGCCTGTATTTTCTGGGTGAAAATTCGCTGAAGGAAGACTGTGGGTAGTAATAATAAGTGCTGGTGTGGGAGGGAAATAGAAAACTCAGTGTTATGACCACCAGTTGGCAGCCTTAGGATTGAGTGTTTGGCTGGCTGTTTAATAACTTCTTTGCTTTAGGGGATAACATAGAAAGCATCTGTTGTTGAATTGAATAAGCTGTTGCATTTTAGGAGAAAACATTGCCAAAATTTTCTCAAGGATCTCTGTGGCTGTCGCTGCCTGCTGAGTACCTCACCTGGCTGCTGTACGCTGCACCACAAGGAGCCTCAAAGCCCCTTGTCCTGCAGTTCAGCACACCCACTCTCCCTGGCTGAGCAGTAAAAACCAGAACAAAGCAAGGTGGAGAGAACAGAGTCATTTTCAGAGTCCTGAAACAGCCATGGCACTCATTTTCTGGCTTGACAAAAAGTGGAACTTGTAGTCATATAGCCTTTCCCCTGTTTATTGACAGGAAATAAACAGCCCCTCTAAAAATGGACATGTTCAGACAGAGTTGGAAGAAGATCCCGAGTAAGTTCAAAGGTGGCTATTTGTCTTGTTCTCCAATTATTTTTTATTAAAGCAGTAGGCTTTAGATTTTATCAGTGGTTGTACCCATGTATGGTCTAGCAGTGTCCAGGCAGCTCAGAGCTCATCCCCATCTTTCCTGACCCCATAATTACGCTTCTGTTTCAGCTTCTTTTCCTTCCAGCTTCATGCCAGTCTCTATTCTTCATTCCATACATAAAGCAACTTTAATAGCTTGACGTGCTAATGCTGACTTAGCTTTTGCCATTTCTCATCCTCGTTTGAATAAGTAATGTCCCAGAATGATAATTGTTCTTACATTTTCATTTCTTACAGTGTTGTCTTTTCCTAATTTATGTCCCTCCTGTTGCTGCACCAGTATTCCTCACTGGCTGCCAGTTTAGAAAATTGGCTATAATTGCTTTGATTTCAGAGCACATAAAGGACACCAGTGTGCTCAGACACCTCCCCTCCTCCCCACCTGACTCACTCCAGGCATATAAACCTATTTACTTTTCTAGGAAGTTGCAAAAGCTTGGAGACAGACTCACAGAACTCAGTTTGGCATGGCTAACAGGAAGCTCAGATAGACTGAGAGGGGCAGTTTAAGCTGAGCAACATATACTTGGGTTTGATTATGTTGTACTTCAAAACACACAGTTCTTTTATAGCTGGAAATTGTTTTGAGATTTGATTAGAGCTTTCAAGAGCCTCAAGTTTTTATTAAAGAGAGAGAAAAGAACTGAGGAAAAAATCTTCTATGTAACCTTCTTGTGTGGTTGATGTGTCTGAGTGACATCTAGCATCATAAACAGGTATTTGTTTGGACTTTTTCCTTTCATGTCTCAGATGCATTTCTTCTTTTGGATTTGATTTTCCTGCATTAAGTGGCAGTGACTGTGTGACAGAGAGAAGAATGTTTTTGCAAACTGTCTTAAGCACTGCTCATCAGAGAGGTGGTCAGTCTCACACCTCTTTCCTCTTCTCTCCCAGTGGGATCTAATTGCTGAAAAAAATAAATTAGTATCCTGAGTTCAGGAACACTAACTCAATAAATGCATTGATGTCAGCAAATGGCAGTCTTGCCTACCCTGCTGATATGTGATTATTCTCTTTACGCCTAAATATATTGTGCTGTGATTGCTTCCAGAGAACCCATTACAGCCTAGCCCTCACTTCTGCAAATACTATAAACATCTTTAACTGCCACCACACTGTTTTTCTCTTACCTTTCCAAAACATGCAAGTGACAACTTATGTGCTCCAGCAACCAAGCTCAAAACTTGGACAAGTTTAAATCCGAGCCTTAGGATGGAGCCAAAAAAGACAACCAAAATGTTGAAGATGTGAGCTGCACATGTGCATCACCAGGACGAGATGACACCCCGTAGCTTTCAACATCCATGTTTTTAATAACAACCTTATTTTTGTGTTTCGTTGCTGCTGGGGTATATATTAGTCTTGATCCACCTATGAGCTGATTAGCTGGATCGCAATAGTGTGCAGAGGCAAAGTAATAGGCTGTCACTTCTGATGTGGGAAACAAGCCACCATTTGGGTTGAGATTTTAGGAATGTGTTTAAAGATACTACTAGTTTTTGTTATGTAAAACCAAAGAGGTCTATCTTAAAACACTGGAAATAGCACACATTGTTACCAGTTTTAAATAAGCCCACTCTTATTTACAGGTGTGCTTGTTTATCTGCAGTGATAGGCACAAATCAGTGGTTTGCAGGTACAGTTTCTGTGCCTTATCCTGAAGATGGAATAAAACAACCTTGTCACCCCTTCACAATGCAGCCAACAGATAAAATACTGGCTCCATTACACCTGCAAGGGCAGGAACAGGCATCCTATTTCCTGAAGACAGACGAACAAATGAATATTTTTGGAGAATAGACTCCTTTAGCAACCTTCTGTGCCTTGCTGCAGATGTAGCTGGATGAGCAGAGTGCATTGGTACATGACTGGTGGGTATGGAGACGTGCTCTGGAGACAGGCTGTGATGAAGCTGCTGATGGTTGTTACAGAACATTGTCACTGCACTCCTGGTCCCCTGTGAGCGGTGCTTAGTCGGGTGTTAAGCAAGACTGGTGCTGAAGGTAAGAGTGTGCCAGTTTCTCATCTGGGCTTTTAGAAAAAGCAATAAAGTTTCGTGTCTTGTTTACCAGCACAGCACGTGTGTCTGCTTTAGCAGCAGCCTTTGTAGTGATGGGCAACAGCTGCAGGGTAAACATCCACAGTGAATCACTGCAATTAGCTCTGCAGGGATGGCATCTGGGAGGTTCTGGAGCTTCCCAGCAAACAGCACCAGGTCTGCAGACGTTTTTTGAAGATCTTGGGCCATAAAAGTAAAGAAAATACATGATGAGAACATGGGGAGCTGGCGAGCACCAGAAGGTGTTTTTGGGAAGGACAGGTCCCAGGGCTGTGCTGTGCCTCCACCTTCCTCAGAGCAGAGATGAATAACCAGCATCTGGCTCTGAGCAGCTGTGTGAAAAATGGATAAGGGAGGAAAGAGAGCAGCAAAAAGCATCTTGTCAGTATGTATTAGTGGTCTCTAATGTGTTTATGCTTAATGGGAGCCTTATGTAATCCTCTCTGGCCATCAGTGAGGGGGGTGGCATCTCCACCACTCTGAAATACTTTGTGCTTGCGTCTGAGCTTAGGTTTGTTGTAGGGGCTGTTTAATTTTGTTTGGGCTCACATATTTCACTCTTTAGACTGTTGAACTTTCTGAAAGTTTACCTTGCAGGAATACTTTGAAACACCTGCCTTGTACAGCTGTGTCTGAAACAAAATTTAATTTAAAATTTCCAGTGTAATTGTGAAAGTTGTTGGTGTGCCTTTAGGGCTGAGTATAGTTATTCAGAAAGATTAGTGGTTCACGAGGTTATGTGCAAAGTAGGACTAACAAGATACTGAGGAATAATGGTCTCGTATGGGATTGGTTTCCGGTTGTAGAGCAATAGTTCAGAGATTTAATGCAGCTTAGATGTACTTGAAAAATCATCCCTGTTTTTTTTTTAACTTTTTTTTTTTTTATTTTCCTGACCTTGAAAACACCTTATGGGTGGTTCACAAATAAAAATCTAAACATCACTGTAATAAAAAAAATTGCACAGATTTCTGTTTTTCATTATTTTCTACTTATTCGTTACCCTTATTTGAAGTCTTATATGATTTCAATGATAGGCATACAGGATAGCATCAGCACAGCAGATTTTTAAAAGAGATTAGATGAGAATTGGGTTGCCTTCTATAGAGCATTTTTCTTCACTTCCCCTTCTCTTAAGAAATCTTTTTATCAGGTGTGAATACTAACAGCGTTGATGTGGGGTGACAGTTTGACCAAACAACCATGGCAACAGTAACTATTTTCCTTGTGATAAGAGCTAAGCTAAAGGTTATGTGTATTACTGCATCTCTCAATCTATTTGCTCCACAGCACAGTGCCAGACAAAGGTAAGAATATAGAAAGATACGGCCAGAATATGCATTTATTTAGAGGAAGCATGAGCTCCTGAACTCTGGTTAAAGCATAAATGTGGATAATATTTCTTTTGATATCATGTATTAGAAAAGAAATATTATGAAATTATGTTAAATGATTTGATGCATTTTTCATTTTAGAATTTATTGAATAATATCTGCCTAATCATGCTCCCTTAGGAAAGGGAATAAAAATAAAAATCTCAGAGACTGCTTTAAGAAAGGTTATTTTCTCTTTTCAGGAACAAATTAGGCTTTTATAGTTGACCTAGACAATATTTAGTATTGACCTCAAATTTTCTGTGTGTATCCCCAAAGCTCAGGTGGCTTGAAGGACACAAACAAATGCCTTTGGACCATGAGAGCTCCTCGTTTTTCCCAGTATGGACTAGAATGAAGTAAGTGCGTTATTTCCAAAAGTAATATTCGTACCGAGTTGAAGCTATAGTTACCTTTGCATTAGTGACTCATACCTGATAATCTTGGGTATTTTCCTACTTTTTAGTCTTTGTTTATTAGGATGATTATATTCAGATTTTTTTTTTCCCCCCCCATTTTTATAATAGGATTATTTTATCTCCCAGTCAGAAGGTCTGTCTGTGTGAGGGGTCCCTGCTCTACCAGTTGCCACAGCAGCAGCTCTGGGCCATTTAATAACTCAGGCTTCTCAATGCAACAAATAATATATGGTGATGATAATTCACTGAAGCAGGTGGAATTTTAGGCTGGAGAGACACATCGAACTGGGTTTCTTCAGTGCTAAATCAAACTCAATGCCTTGTGCTGGAACAAGCTTCCTGTTGGATGAATTAATATTTTAGAGTGACTCAGTCATTGTTCTGGAAAACTTTAATTTTCTTATTAGGCTTACTTAGGTTTTTAGGTCACCAAAGTGAATCTCTGCAGTTCTGATAAAAGAAGAAAAACATTCTCTGAGCTCTGTGGGTAAAGGGAAAAAAGAAAATGGCATAACTCTGCCTGGTGACACACTGATTTTGAGAGTGAATGACTGGTACGGAATATCGTGGTAAGTAGTCAAAATTTTTTCAAGTTCCATTAGCTAGAAACAAATAAAAATTAATGAAGTAATGACCCTGGATGTTTTGACTCCCTTGTAGCTATGAGGGT
The DNA here is from genome assembly GCA_013397935.1 of Dasyornis broadbenti. Classification (NCBI taxonomy): domain Eukaryota; kingdom Metazoa; phylum Chordata; class Aves; order Passeriformes; family Dasyornithidae; genus Dasyornis; species Dasyornis broadbenti. The sequence goes on from VZRN01002070.1 coordinate 52,608, forward strand.
GATTTTCAGTTTCTATGAATAATCAGGCACAGGGTTTCAAAATTTTTATTTTTTTCCCAGAAGAAAAGCAAAATATATGGACCCTTCAAATGACCTTCATTATTTAATTTAGGGCTGTTATTCTATTTAATAGCACAACAGTTATGTCAAAATCCAAAGAACTGTGCCATTTTTATACTGCCAGAATGACTAGCTGTTTTTTTTTTTTTTTTTTTTNTTGTTTTTGTTTTTTTTTTTTTTTTTTTTTTTTTTACCTCATAATGTAAATTTCCCTGTGCAGTTTAAAGGGCCTGTGGTGCCCTTTTGCAAAGTATTCTCTGTCTGTGTGATCGTAGGAGGGCAAGCTATATTCATTAACACCCATTATTTAAAGCCTTTAATGAGAATTCTCATTTTATATTTCTGTGTAAAGTTGCCGGTATGGTTTGCTTCCAGAGCATGGATTTAGGTCAAGTAAAGGATGTGTCTACCTAAATGCTGGAAATGTACAGCAAATGTAGCTGTGCACTGCAAACTGAGGCTTATTTCTCTTGCAGTCTGTCATGTGCAAGGCTGGATGATAGGCATACCGCTATCAAAAGGATTGGTTTTGTTTATTATTAAATCCAATCTGAATGAGTCATTTTAGCAGAGAGCACAAAATCACATGTACACCTTTACTTCTCTTCTGAATTTAGCAGAGTTTGACAAATATGATTGTGGTCAGAGTTATCTTGTGTATATATATATATATATTTGTACACTTCTTGTAACCATCAGTATTTTAGTGATGGAAAGTAACTGCAGTGTGTACCTGCAGGTAAATTGTGGGGGAGTCTGTTCTGGGAGAAGAGTTCACTGTGTAGGATTAATTATTGGAATAGCAAAATGCCAGTCCAAATCCTGATTTGTACAGGTGCAACTTGGTCACAGCTGAGTTTGTGTCAGAACTTCTCATGGGCTAAACCAGCAAATGGTTGTTGTCAGTATAAGGTCTGGAGATTTCTAAAACTCTCTCATTTTTTTTTTTTTTT